>VXAX01004960.1:275328-345725 GCA_013399835.1 Leptocoma aspasia
ATCCAGAAGGGAAGAAAAAAAAAAAAACCAAAAAACAACAACAACAAAAAAAACCCCAACCCCCCCCCCCAAAAAAAAAGGAGAATCCGAAAAGCAGAAAATCTCTGTTTAAGCGAAGACCAAAGAGCCAGTGAAGCAAATACCACGTGGCAAAACCCAGGCAACCGCCTGCAAGAGATGATTGAAAAAGCACCTGCAATAGCACATTCCCCCCACAGGGTTCTCGTTTGTAGGGTCTTAAAGATACAGTGGGAATTTTTGGGCACAGATAGATATGGAAAACAGTAACATTAAGGATTACCCTAAGACAACAGGACTGCAGGTAAATTCCCTATTCTTAATCCTGTTACAAATCCAGTATATCCGGATATACCGGATGTGAAGAGATACTTCTGGTATCTCTTCACATCTGGTATATCTGCGTGATAACCCTTCAGATCAACCCCCCCCAGTTTCCAAACATCTGTCCTGTGCTGGAGCTGTGCAGGACTGGATGCAGTGTCTCAGATGAAGCCTTACAAATGCTGAACAGAGGAGAATCACTGCACTGTGGCTGATGGCTGTGTTTTTGCTAGTGGAGGTAAACACTCACTTCTCTTTTTCTTACAATGGAATATGTTTTAAGGTAAGAATCTCTTGTCATTCATGTATTAATACTGAACTTTCCTTCAGAAAGGAAAGTTTTAGTTCCCAGAAGAAAAAAGGAATGGAAAGTCTTTCTGGATCTTCAGTATTTTGGATCTTCATTCACTGTTGTACGAAGGATAGCTGTTGTTAAATGGCTTGTGGCTTTTGACCTCCCATATTTATTTTCACATTTCAATATTTTCAACACACAGAAAATATGAACAACTACAGGAGAAACATCTTAGTTCAAATACTAAATCTAATTTTAAGTATTTATCAAAGTCCTAGCTGGTACAGACATGCAGTTTATTCAGCTGGCCCTTTCTCTTGTAATATCAGGCTTTGTTACTGCATTCTAGAATTCAATATCTCTCTAGTCTTCAGCTTTAGAAGGGTATTATATAGAGGGATATTATATAGAAGGATTTAGAGGATATTATCAATGCCACAAAACCCCAAGTACTGTATTTATCAGTTTGAGAAGTAGATTGCCAACTGGCAAATCAGCTGTTGGATCTATGTATTCCTTAGGTAGTTTCTAATCCCACAGAGCCATTGCCTGACCATAGAGTCCTGCCTAGTTTATGGTGGTAAACCAGTCAACCTGTTTATCTCCAAAATAAACAAAACAGTCCAAGTAGCATTACTTCTCTTTCACAATAGTGTTTTAATCCTTTCAAAATAATGCTCCTAATTATGTTAGACTGTTGTTCTCATTAAAGAAACAGGTTTGCAATTTGGGCAATTCAGTCTTCTGTGCAGAGTTTTGGAATTATTTTCTTCAATAGATACAAAACATTTCTCATGCCTGGAATCCAGTGATGTCTCCCTTTAGTGTGTGTTCAACTGTTAATTCTGTCACACCAGTAAGAAAGCACAGATATTCTTAGTATACTCTTTTAAATAAAGACTGCTGTCACCCTGATCCTGACTAGGATCATCAGGCTGTCTTTCTGATTCATCAGTTAAGCTGTCACCCATTCTAGTTCATTTTTCTGCTGCTCAGAGACCAGTTTTACTCCTCAAATGCAACTGGACACTGCCTTGCTACTAACAGCTACCTCAAAGGAAGTTGTAGAAAGGTAGGGAACTAGCAGCAGGACAAGAGGAAATGGCCTCAAGCTGCTTTGGGGGGGTTCATGTTGGACATCAGGAAGAAGTTCTTCCTGGAAGGGATTGTTAAACATTGGAATGGATTGCCCAGGAAGGAAGGTGGTAGAGGAAGTGTTCAAGAAATGACTGGATGTGGCATTTAGTGCTGTGGTTTGGTTGGCATGGTGGTGTTTGGTCAAAGGTTGGGTGGGCTCAATGATCTTGGGGGGTCTTTCCCACCCTTAATAATGTGTGATTCTAAGAAAATAGTATTTGCAAACTGACCTCTAACATCTTATTATTCCATTTTTCCCTTTGAAGAACTCATGTGTTAAAAAGATAAAAAAACCACTAAGTTTAGTTTAGATATTAATTTCTTGTCTATCTTTGTGAAAAGATTACACCACATACACATTTTATTGCTTGCTCTACCACGTTAGTTTTGCATCATGCAGTGCTGTCTTGAAAGAGAAAAATGTAGTTAATTGGGAGTTAAACAGATTCATTTTGAGAGAGAAGCATAAAAAGTATCTTGGTTTTGATAATTATTGAAACCATTGCAGCCAGCCTGAGTACTGGATTGTGCTCCTGCCATCTGTAAAATTATCTGAATCTAGTACTATATTCCTTCATATTACTTACTGTCTTTTAAAGCAATTTGTATGAACTATAATTCAATAGCACACAGGCTTGAAGAAAACAAAAAGGGATTTGATACCCTCTTTTGAGTTATATGGTCAGGCTAGTGATGCAATGTGATTTTGTTCACACTTTGACTTCAGTGTCCTTGATACAAACAGGTAGCTCTGGTTCAAGGCTTTGCTGAGTTGCTTATGGCAAGGAAGAGATACCACCACTTATTTGCAAACTATGAGCATTGTAGCAAAAGCTGTAGATATATTACAGCCCTTAGAATACAGTAAAAATAGTAAGTAGGTGACTTCCTCATAAAAATAAGTGAATTTCAAAAAAGCATAAAATATGCATTACTTTACAAACAACCTTATTCCCTAAGAGTTTTGTCTTTGATCCTGCTGGGGACTAGACTGCTAGTTAACATCCCTCATTCCTGCATGATTTCCCTGTCTTTCAGCAGCTGAGATTTGTGTGCAAGCCCCCAGCTGCTAGCTGCTGGATTGATTTGCCCACTGGAGATCAAAAACATACTTGCTGACAGCCACTAGCATCCCTTCAGCACAGAAAAAAAAGCCCCAAACATTTTATCTTGGAGGATCTGCCTAAAAATATCCAAATTTGTGATACTCTGAGTGACCTATTTCAAACAAGAAAACCTAATTTACAGATTATCTAATTGTGACATTTTGTAAATATTGAAGCAGATTTTTGAAAGGGTGTTTTCACATCAATTACATTGATTTCATGTGGATCTGAGCTTCCTTAGATCTTTCCTCTCGCTGCTGGTGTATTTTATCCAGCCACTTTTCTTGTGCCTTAGTAGAAACAATAGATACTTTCAGGTATTCCAGTGATGAAGAAAGAATGGCTCTTTGTGGTAAAACAATACAGCATTGCAGTTTCTTACTGAACCAGGTAGGCTCAGAAGGTAATAATTCAAAAAGATGCCAGCTTCCTCCATTCCTAAATGGAGGTATAAATCCTTCTTAAAATGTTAGTCATCTGTATGACTTCACCATGTAATATTTGTGTCAGATCTGTAGCTCTAGATGTGGATGCAGATGATAACAGCCCAGGTTTCTTCTCTGGACAAGAGCTTTTATCTGGCTTTTAGACAAGAACAAAGGGGTGGCTTCCTGAGTGGTTTGGATGACAATTTGAGCTTCCTCTAAATCCACCTTCAACCCAACATTAGATGTATAACTGATTGGAGCATAAAGTATTTGTAACTCCGAGTTAATTACATTAGCTGCAAGCAAGCTGTGTGAGAAGCTCTTTAAAACATTCAGTGCATGGTGCTGAGCTGCTGCTCTTCTAGCTAATAGGGGGTTGTGACCATTGTATATCTAGATGTGAAGAGTTTTCAGTCTGCCCTTGATGCTGTAGGCTGAGCTTCACTGTTCCAAGACACTTACCCAAGGTGCATTGTCATTTAAGCTCATAATCTTAAATTGGTGGATGACAATACTAGGCACTTAATGTTTATACCCAGTTCTGTTAGTTTCCTAGAATTTGATTATTTTCTGATCACAATAATGAAAATATTTCACAACTTTAGCTACATGACATCTTTTTGATACGTAGTTCGTAAAATTTAATGTGGCATCAAATCAAAATGGCATCAGCTGTGGTCAGGTCTGGTGAACATATGAGGTCAAAAAAGCTTGAAAGTGTTTCTGGTCCCAGCATGCCTAGGCTTTCGGTTTCTTCAGCAGAGGTTATCTGTGAATACAATAATAAGAAGAAAAGTGAATTCCTTATCATTTGAGGTGAATGTTAGACTGTCGTGTCAGTTTTGATGTGAGCTGTCTTTACAATGGAAATGTGAACTCAGTGGTCTTCATGGCTTTGAAGACTTATACGTGCTAGCCCCAGTGGAAATAAAAGAAACATGGAGCCACAACTGCCTAGTTTTCCATGCAGTGTTCCCAAACTTAATTTTTTTAGTATCTTAAGTTCTGTGGCAAGTAAGCTGTACCAAAATGTAAAAGAGAAGAATTTCATTTCTTCTGAGGAATAAAACCACTTATCACAGTATAGTTCTGATTAAAGAAGAAAGTTGTATTTTGATAGTTACAGACAGTATAAGCAGTATGCAACAATTAGGGTTCCCATTAACTCTTTTTTCCAAACTTGATATAGTGACATTTAATCGGAAGAAAGACTTTTGTTTTGTTTTTTTAAAATTTTTAGTAAGATTGCTTCTTCAGAGAGCTCTCTGCAGTATATTTGGAGTACAGAAGAATTTGCAAAATTAGGTGAGAGATGAAACAGGAAAATAATAATTATTAGGACCTGTGTTCCTCAGATTAATCTGTGACATTCTTAGTAATTGTGGCAGCCTTTTAGTGAATGAACTGATTTTTAAACAGAGGTTTTGTTGGATATACTGGTTTTGGAAATCATGCATGTTTTGCTGTTGAATCCTGAAAATACAACAACATTCATGTGGATGGAGGCTTGTTGCTCATAGTGACTGAATCCATGTGGAGTCTAGTGAGGAATCAATCAAGAGCTTGTGCAGTGTGTATAGTTATCTTCAAAGAAGGACAGGGCATGTGAAGGTAAATTGAAAATGCAGAACTGACATAAGCAAGTCAGCCTTTCAATAGATCTTCTATGAGCCATATTCTGTATGTGCAACATACAGAGAAGTATCAATATAAAAGACATGCTTTTAAGTGATAGGCATACACTGATACACATCTACCGCCCGTTTCTCCAAAAAGCATGTTTGTTCACTGTGATGTTTTTCTAAAAGTGTATTTAACATAATCTGCACAGAAGTCTCAACTCTCATCTCTAGATTTCTGGTTTTGAGAGTTTTCCATGCAAAAGTATTATTGAAAGGCCAACCAATGTAATGATGGTACTTACAGGAATGTAAATTCCTAGGAACACTTTGCTTGGATACAGCTATTGCAAAAAAAAGGCTTTTCTATATCTCTTTTCTTCAGCAAGATGGTATTTACTCTGACACTATGTACTGAGGTGAAAACTGTAGTTTTTTGTTTTTTTTTTTCTCAGATAATTCACTGTTTTAAAAGCATTTTTCTTACCTACTGCAAAAAAAGAGACCTGTCTGCCTCTAATGCTCTGTGATCTTCCCAGCCTGTGTGGTCTTTTTAGTGGTTGTGTCCCATTTCCTGTCTATGGTTTTGCATCAGTTCATTCAGTCAGTAATGGATATTTTTGTGAGGATGGAGAGGAACAAGAGTAATGAAAATGGTAGTGACTTTCAATTCTTATTGGAGTTTAGGAGTATGTCAGGTCTTCTGGAGGTCTCCAAATGCCTGCAGAATCTGTTGCCTTATTACCAGATTGGACAATAAATTCATTCTTGCATTCCATGCAAACATGTTTAAATGATCGTAAATCTGCTGGAGTGATATTCAAGATTTATCTGTATTTATCTCCATAAATTCCAGTAACACATTAGTTAGATCTCAGGAATCAACACAGACTTTTGGTTAGGATGCTTACATATAGAATGCAAAGGGAGGGAAAGACATCTTTAGTATGATGCAGATCTTGATCTCCCTGAATCCACAAGGAATTTGAATTTTTTAAGCTTATATGAAAAAGAAAAGCAACTTTGAAAGGTAGAGCACAGTACATTTATGAATTAGATGTTAATGTGTTGGTCACTAAAAGAGATTAGTGTCTTACATTTTATAACAGTTACACACTGAAACTTGAAATGCATGTAATTCAGTCATAAAACACAAATTTTTTCTCTACAAAAATAGTAATTTGGTATTGCAAATGGAGATAAGCTTGAAAAAAGAATAAAATTTGAAGGTGACATTTTTTGATGATGTGAAAGAAGTTTAATTAGAAATATATAAGTCTGTATTTAACTTCCAATGTTTTGCTGAATCCCTGAGCTGAATTACATCCATCTACAGCTGTAAGAACATGAAGAAGTTTTAATTACTGTCTCTTATATGCAGAGAGTTAACAAACAGGTGTGCTTCTAAGAGATGCTGGTCTGTTTTAATGCATATGCTCTTCTTAAAATTGATCTTCCTGACCAAGCAGCTCAAACTTTTTGATAAATTCTGTGAGGTACAAGTAGAAAAAGGGCTGTAAGTTGTAAATGCCTAGGTGAATGCACAGTTCTCCAGGGTCAAAGCAAGTTTAAAGGAAGTCTGAATTAATGTAGCACAAAAATTGATAGCTCCAGAGGGAAATGTAGGCTAGTAAGAATCAACTGGGGTCTGTTTAGGAATGAATCTTAATTTGTCCATAAACTGATTAGCTTATTTATCCATATCATTCTGTTATATCTGAGATTTTAAGGATATCTAATAGGAATAAATTGGAGAATAGCAATGTGCAAATATTGCAAATATTTGGAGAATAGCAAATGTGAAAATATTCTTCTCTCAAACCTAATGGAGATGTGGCTCAAGATAGTATTAAAGGTAATTTAAGAATATGAAGACTGGAATGTATGTTATTTCACTTAGTTACTATTAAAAAGCTTTGCTGAATATACTGTATTTTTTTACTTGTGCTCAGTCACAGAATATTATCAGTAGACATTTAGCTTATAAATATATAATTCAGCTTATCCCCCCGTTTGGTTCAAAATACTTGGCGTTTATGTTTCAGCACCTTTGAAGTAGTTATAGCTTTGCAGTTGAGAACAGTAGTATCAGTTTTTTGTATTCAAGTTAGCTTTAAACCAGAAGTTTAGCTTTTATTTATTTCTTCTAGTGTATTACTCTATGCTTACGCATGGGGTTGGGGAGTCAGTGTGGAATAGCTGTGTAGTATGTGAGGTTGCAAAACTCTGTCATTAGTAATAAGGCTTTTTGCAGTAGTACATTAAAATAGGAATACCTAGAGCACTGTATTTAAAAAACCCAACAAACCACTACAAACACATAAACAACCCCATTGTAAAACCAACCAACCAACCAACCAATGCCCTAAAAGGAAAACCCAAAGAGAAATTTGCCTCTGCTTTCTGAAGTATTTTAAGGAGACAATTTTTGCTTGGTTTCCACAGAAACGTTTTGCAGCAAGAAGGTATTTGTGTTTAAAATAGTTAGCCAAGATAATGGAAATTGGAGACTGTTACATATCCTGTATACTTGTATCTTCATAATTTTATGCTGATGATGATGTTCAGCTAAAAATCTGCCTAACTGTTTGGTGGTGGTTGTAAGCTAAGTGTATAATAAAAGACTGTGGCTATTTTGTAGAATTAGCCATTCAGAATGGGTGTTTTGGTTAAGTGTAGGATACACTGAAATAGACAAGGCACAAGTACCACAATATTTATGACAATCAGCATAACATATTAATATTGACTGGGAATACAAAGGTTTTATCTTCATTTTCCTTCATTTCTCTTTCCTCTTCCCTGCCCCCTTCTGCCCCCAGAAGAAATTTGGTTTTAGAGACTGATGAAGATGTTATGCTTTTAAAAATAATAGCAGACAGCAAGTGAGGAGATACTTAAGGGGGGAAAACAACCCTAATCAGTTAAACTTATTAGAATTTCACAGTTTTCAGGAGCCTGTAAGTTGTAAATTGATACAGCCCTGGGGTGAGAGAAGAGGTGGAATGAAATCAGATTTCATATAGATGTATGAAGGCAAAATGGCACTAAAATCTAATTTTTACACTCAAAATACATTCACTAGTGATACATGGCCAAACATGTTAAACCACACATTTCAGAAAGCTTATTATTGTATTCCTTGCAGTGAATTCAGAGTGGTACCAAGATTTTTCTTGGTGACACCTGCAATTCACATGTACCTTTCCAGTAGAAAATGCAATGCTTTGTCATGTTTTACAGTAGATGAACACAGTGAACTTAACTGCAATTTTATTTAGCTAATGTGCTGCACATACTCTTTAGCTGTGCTCATTGAGCATGTTGTTCCGGTGCAGTCCCTGCCACCCTTCGTGGATATTGTATCAGACAAAAAGCCTGTCTCTCTGTTTTCAAAGCAGCCCAAAGAATGAGTGCTTGGTACTTGAGGGATTTCTTTGTCTTCATAAGAATTGCATGTTCAGCTATGTTTCTCTGATGCTATGAAACTGTCACACTCAAGGCTAAAACTCCTAAAAGTAGGAGCTAGGAGTTAACACTGGCAAAGCAACAAAATTTGGGATGTAATTAGAAAAACTGTTAGACTGACAAAGTGTGACAATGGGAATAAATTCAGTTTAGTTTTCTGGCTGCTCAATTTTGTTTTCTTCTGCATGAAGATGATAAAAAGAAAGAGAAAATGAGATGCCAAAAATAAGGGGGAGAGTAGTGTGAAGGTGAGGGATGGGGAGATATTTATAAGGAAAATGGAAAAAAGAATGATACATTTGATAAAAAGAAGAAGAAGTTAGACATCCAGCAAATTGCTGTTTTCTTATTTACGTCTGGGAAACACATACTAGATCAGAGGCAACATCTGAAAACTTGTATGTGCAGATAAAAGAAGTCAGCTCAGCTGTACTTTTTATAAAGTTGAGGCTTTGTCTGTACACAGTGACATTTAATTAAGTAAGTAAGCTGAAAGCAATTTTTTCATCCTGTGTTTTAGTTATGGTTGAGATATTATTGGGGTTTGCAATTTTGTATGCTTATCTGAGTAAAATTCTATTAAGTATATTAGGAATTTGCCTGCTCTGGGGGGTTTAGCAATATTCTATCTATACAGTCATTTTTAAGACAATTATACTGAGTAATTGAAGAACTGGGTGGTAACCTAGTCCTGTGGCACACAGTTTTAATAGCACTTGTTTATAATCACACAGAATAAAGCAAATAAGTGAATAATGGATATCTCAGCTAAAAATGGGGGGCCATCATCCCCCTGAGAAGTAGGGTTTTTTGTAGGGATCTAGTTATGATACAATGTTTTTGTAATTTGTATAGGAACTCCTGACCACATAATAATAATTTGTCACCTTCCTTAATGGGCTGATCCTAGTGAGAAATTTAATACAGTAAAGTAACATTTTTGACTGGTGCCATACTTGTGCATGTTTTTTTTTGTGACACTACTCTCTGTTGAAGTGGTGTAGTAGATGTACCAGGATTTTACACATACAGAAGTGTTTTAGCAGACAAATAAGTGCAGATAAACAACGTATTTCATAGAAGATTGTAACACCTCATTCCCATTGACACTCCTGCTCCAACTCTGGATCAGAAACATAGCCTAGCATGGCATGCTTTCTTTTAGATCTCCACAGACGTTTGCCTGCCACAATCTAACATAAATTTTGTCCTAGTTATCAGAGTATGATTATTAAATAATAATGGGAAGAGAGATCTCATCCTGTTCATAAAGCATAGTTGGTTTTTTAATTAAATGTAAAGAGAATCTGAATTAAAAGGTCTGCACCTTTTTTCATTTACATACTCTTATCTTCTAACTAACAGTAACTAATGTAGTTAGAAAATATGAAAGACAAGCGGTGAGAGAGAGATTTGATCTCTCTCTGGCACCACTTCAGATCAGTGCTTGCTGATCTGAAGTGGTGCCAGAAGATGCCCATCTTGAATGAGACACGGAGATTGGAGAAATGAGATCTGATGGCCAGAGGTCTTTCTCTACCCCTCTCTGGAGGCACTGCAAAACTGTCATGTCAAAATGCAGCAGACTCTCCTTCTAGAAATCTTTCAAGAAATTATCCTAGCTATTAATTGTGACTGATAAACTTTTAAGATACATGATATCTTCTTTTTGTTGAACCTCCTCTTTGCTGTTCTGATTCCTTCCATTCAGTCACCAGAATCCTTCTAGGAAGGCAAATGCCAAGCAAACATCCCAGCTGAAATGGTAGATCCCTTTGCTATTAGTGTATCTTTCTTCTTTCCTCTACCCACTTTCTCTTCTGAAAAAACCCTTGTTTGCTTTCTTTTTTGTTTCTTAGCTGTTAGAAAGCCTTTAAAAATGCTTTTACTTCCCTGTCACGGCATTGTGCTCTTTGGAGGGAGGATCAGCTGGAGTCATGGCAAAGAAAACTGCTGTCCTGGTAGTTTTATTTTGTATTCACCGTACGATTCACAGTATTGCATTGTTCCTTCCCAGAGGGGGGAGATTGGTCTCTCATGCAAATCACTGGTCCTTTTCTAGGCTTTTGTAGCCGTCCTGGAATTATTGGAAGGGATCCTTCTTTCTGCAGAGTGAGAAGGAGGAATTGCACCAGACAGGCTGGCCCCAGTTATTTTATCTCTTTCCTGTGTCTCTTACAGCTCCTTTTGAGGAGCAGGCACCAGGCAGTACCTATACTGTGTTCCCAGGGCTTCTGCTGGTCTTGTGCATTTGGTGCGCCAAATTCAGTGACATTATTTGGCATAACTTGAGACTTGCATTGCTTTGACCACATGGAATCTGGCCCATAGCCTTGTCTGTATGCAAAAGTGTCCTTGCTCATTTAAGCTGAGTGGATAAACAAGTGTTTTTCTGTTGACCCAAGTGGTACATGAAGTTGCTACCAGTTAAAGAAACGTGGTGTGTGTACCTTATTTCAGCTGATAATATTTTGTGAGTAGAGATGTCCGGAGATTCAGCTTTCACAGAGCCTCGTTATTGTTCATGGTAGCGCAGCTTTTATCCTCAGGAATGCCTCCAAGCCTTGAAAAGCCTAAGAAAAACAAAGAGAATGTGCAGAAATAGAAATTTACTTTTAAATAAATAAAGTCGCAAAGTGAACTAGAAGGAATAAGTCTAGGAACTGTGTGGATAGATCTGCAATGTGATTGAAGGTAGCAGGCTCCAGGGAAGTTAAGCAGGACAGAAGTTTTAATTTAAGCCCCATCTTCACAGACATCAGCACATGCATGCAGAGGATTATTACCACCATCTGTTTTATCTACAGCAGTTTTCATCAGTTGTGTTATTTTGTGGGTTTTTTAAGTGCTTAAGCACTGCTTTGAAGCTGTTGTGTTAATTGTTAACTTGGGCTGAATCTGCATGGATGCCTATAGCAGTGTCAGCATGCTAAGATTGGAACTGTTAGATTAATGAATGGAAGTATCAGCTCTGTGCCTGTGCAGTACATTAATAGCTGTGCCAGTTCAGTCAAATACACTACTGACTTTGTCACTGTGAAATGGTATTTACCAGATCTTAGATGGACTGCTGAGAAAGATGAATGTAATCTTTCATTTTTTTGTCTGAGTTAAAAATAAGGTAACTAAATTCTTTACATAGATTATTTTATTACTGTTCTTCACAGGTGGAAAATGGATATATCGGTAGATTTCAATTCTTCACTTAAATGAAATATACATATATGAGAAACATTGTAGCGAATAGAAGGAAACTAACCATTATCTTTCATATAGCTTAATCTCATGTTCTGATTTACGGGAGTTAATGTTGAAAAGAAAAAGGAGAAATGAAGGAAAAAGGAAAAAGGAAAGGAAAAAGGAAAGAGAAAGGGAAGGAAAGGGAAGGAAATGGAAGGAAAAAGGAAAGGAGAAAGGAAAGGAAAGGAAAGGAAAGGAAAGGAAAGGAAAGGAAAGGAAAGGAAAGGAAAGGAAAGGAAAGGAAAGGAAAGGAAAGGAAAGGAAAGGAAAGGAAAGGAAAGGAAAGGAAAGGAAAGGGGAAAGGAGAGGAAAGGAGAGGGAAAAAGAAAAGAAAAGTATGCTTATTCCTTAACTTTTTAAAATTTCTTTTTTCTTTCTTCTTTACAGAACCTGAAGAAGGTGTTTGTAGAATTTAGCCATCAGGAGCTATTTGACTTCTACAACAAGGTCTGTAGATTTTACAATACTATCGTGTCTTTGTAAACACCTTATGCTGCTCAGCAGGAAGTGTTGCCAGTATGAATTAAATCTAATAAAACTGGAAAAAGATGGTTAGATTCCTTTGATCACATAAACCATTTTCAAGCAGAGCCTGTGCATTCAGCTTTGCAGTAGGCAGGTCTTGGGTCACTGTGAGCATACCTGGCAGTTAGATCAGGAGGAATAGCTGATGATTGACAGTGGGGATCTCTCTGGAAACAGCATCTTCATGTTACATCTTCAGTCAAGATGCTAGGCTCATAATCCAGTCAAAATGAACTCTATTATTTTTTTCCCTTGTTATTATGCATTGGAATTCACAAGAAAACATCTGTGCATGCTAAAGAGGTAGTATTTAGACAACTGTTTCTTTAACATTTGAATATTTAAACTGCAGCAATGAATTCTAATAGCTTCATGTAAAAACAAATATTCATGAGTACAGGATTTTTGTATTGGTATGCAAATATATTTGGTATGCATAGTTGAAGATACTGGATATTTCTGTTTGCATGTTTCTAAACAACACTTTATGAGTGGAGTTTTTTTTCCTCTCTTTTTTTTTTCCTTTAAATAGCTGGAAACTATACAAGCACAGCTGGATTCCCTTACATGATGTTTTTGAAGACTTATTTCTCCATCATGCTCCTGCCACCTCATTATTTTGAATTGAAGATAGATTGCCAAGCTGTGTTTCCTGAAGGATTCAGCGGGTTGCTCCTTGTAAAATTACACGGCTTATCTGCTTTTCAGGCCGGTGCCATTAGCCAAGAGTCTTTGTCGAGGGTCTGAAGGTTCTAATGGACTTTCTCTTGCTTGCTTAGCAGCTGTGAAAAATGTCTTCTTTACAGTGGGGAAACACCCTGCCCACCCCCTCCCCCCACAAAAAGAATGCTACCCTGCTTCAGAAATATTTTTTTCATCCTATTATGTGTGTTACTTGATTCTGGTAGAAATTTGCATGTCAGTGAGAGACAAGGAAATAACCCCTTTTTTGTAGACATAAATGTAGAAGTTGTAAGAAAATACACTGCTAATAAAATCTCTATCCTTTTAAAAAAAAAATAAAATATTATTCACACAATTGATAATGCTTCTTGCAGATTTCTCAAATAAATTCAGAATTTTGAAAGTTTATTTTGGGGCTAGTCAAACTTCATTTTGTTATCTTTGTTCTATTTTAGTTTGCTGGGGTTTTTTTTCTTTGAAATAATCAACAGTGTCTCTGATTTCAGTGTTTACGCTTGGCACTGAAAATAAACATGGCTTCTCTAGCACTGCATGCCCACTAATGAATCCAAGGAGTATGGTGTATAACTGAGGGGAGAAATCTCAGAGTATAAACCAAAAAATACTGAAATGATCTGACAGATTTCTGAAAGCTGTGTTGATCCTGCCTCCACCAGTGTTTTTACACTGAACAGGAAAAATTGAAGTGTAGTGATTAAAGGCCGACTTAGTCATACTTTCACCTATTAGTTCCGGATGATTCATGAGCAGCAGTAGAAAGGTGAAAGTCATCTTAGTTCTTGTTTGTTGCTGTCTGTTGACAGGCAACTTCACTGCTGCACAGTATATGACTCTGGGCTCTGGGCAGGAAATCTGCCTGTCCAGAGATTTAAGAAATTTTTTTTTCCTGATGCCTACATCAGGGATGGTTAATTCCCAACCGGACAGTTTCCTTCTGTAGCTTGTTTGCTCATGACTTTAGATACAAGTATAACCAAAATGTATGTTTTGAATATCTGGTTCTCCTGAATAGTTTAGGTCCTCGTGTGCTAGATTTCCCACTTTGTTGCTTTTGGAGGGTTGTTTTGTGCCTTTTTGTTGCTTTTTTGTTGTGAATTGTGCCATCAACTCCAGAGTACTGTGTGGTTTGCACAAGTTGTCCAAGATGAAAATTATTAGATTTGGATGATAAAGCCATTAACAGCCTATGTGTGAGTAAAGGGCACTGAATATAAAACACACACTTACCATAGTTCTTAGCTCTTAAGGGAAATGCCACATGGTATTCTACTGCTCTGGTACAGTAACACCGTTACTGTAGAAGAAGAAAGGAGTCACCATTGCCCAGCAGAATATCCTCAGCTGTCCACTGTAGCTTGTGCGGCTGGCTGCCAAAATCACGTCTTGTCATAAGCCCCTGGCAAATGTGCCGTATTTCTGGAGATACAGATGTCACATCTCAGTCTGGCTGTTCAACAAGAGCTTGCCACTTGCTCATCTCACCCTGCATAGACTGGTGCATGTCTGCAGGTGGACACATCCCCACCATTCCCTCTGCTTGCTGACAGTAGCAGTGCTTTGTAGTTAGTGCAGCTGAGGGAATCCCCTGCTGCATGACATGTCTTCTCTACCAGCCCTCTGGCACTGTATGCTTTGTGCAGGAACACTGCTCTTGAGCCTTTTCCCTGAGTTTCCAGAGCTCATGATGTGGAAGTCAGGTCTGAAGTGAGTTCAGACTTTCCCGTGGGGATACAGGACTTATTAAGGCACTTGTGTGAGGGGTTTAGGTTATCTTTGTGAATGTAGGCAGTGATTGATGAATCCTGGAAGAGGAGGAGGTGAAGGCTGGATGAGTTTGGAGAGCAAGTGCCATTGGACAAATCAGCAGGCACATCTTAAAAAAGGAAGTCAGAGTAGGAAGAAATGGGGCACAAGAAAAAGGAAGGAGAGGGTAGCGAAATGGGTATTCCCAAGGGTGGAATTTGGGTGTTGGAAAATACCAGGAAGAGAGCAGAAACACTGGAAAATATGACAAAAGTATATATACAAAGAAAATATTAAGCAGAGGGGCAGAAAACCTTATAGAAGAGTGAGAGAAAATTGGGGAATCAAAGTAAACCAGAACTAACTATGGACATTAGCCAATTGTATAACTGCATCTAGTATTTCAGACTAACCCAGAAGTGCCAGCCTTGGTGCAAAGTTGACCAAGAACAAAGTGTGGGATAATGAAAGACAGATTTTAAATCTAGCTTTAATAGGAAATATTTTTAAAAATTATAAAATAATGTTGAAAGTGAAGAAAAAGCCTAAGATTGCAATAATTCCGTAAAATTTATTTAATGTTTATCCTTGTTTGCAGATGACTGAAAAGATTTATGATTTCTTTACAGTGGCTGCCTTTTATTTTTTACTAACTGTACTGAATTCTTAGTGTCAAAAGCTTTATTGTAAGAAGTACAGTGGTTACCTTTAGTCAAGGACTGTTGAGAAATAAACGTTTAGTTTAAAAATACTTTTCTGTATGTAATGGGAAGCTTTGTACATTGTTATGGAGTGAGGACATAACCTGTACCATCTTAGAGAAGAACACTGTCACTTAAATTTAAGTGCTACTGACTAAGGAGAGAAAATTGACTAACTTGAAAGAGTAGAAGACTTTGTTAGGTCTTGCAGAAAACAAGGCCTTTGTCCTGGTTGCTTGTCTCTGGGCATGAGTGGACCTGGAGAGGGGAAGCTTATTCTTCCCCTGAGAGAAGCTGCCTCTGCTTGGTTTGTACAAAGTCCTGGTGTCTCAGAAGTGTCAGTGAACAAGAGGAAAAACTGACACAGACTGGGTAGATCTGCCTGAAGCAGGGACTCAACCCAGTGCCTGAGGGGTGGCAGGAAAAAAAACACTTCTGGGAGGAAGGCGGCGTGTAGACTACACAGAACTGACCCCACCAGGTTGGTATGAGAGCCTGGAGAGGTGTGTGCATTCTGAAGGTGTCCAAGCTTTGGTTATGTGTACTGGTAAAAGACAGAACAGCGACTCTCGGGGGTATTTTGAAGGCTTCATTGCAGAAAACAAAAGGGATGCATCCCATGCTCTTTCCAGTTCAGGATCCTAGCATATTGGCTGTAATATCTCTTGGACATGATCCAGATTTGAAATTACCAAGGCTTCACATAGTGTTGAAGGAAGATATTTGCAGAGATTTATTGAACTCTAAAACTGGAAATTGGAATGAGTAAGAATTACTAAATCTTCTTTCAGATCTTTCAGTGCAATTTAAAAACATTTGATTCATCTTTGTTCAGACGTTAAAGACAGTATTTTCTGTGACTGTACTTCTTTCAAAACTATAATGTCAAAATCTGCCTCAAATGGACTGTTGGCAAAAGAAGGAAATATTTTGATTCAGGTGTAACAAGCATCAGTAATATTTTGATGTGAAGATTTGGAGTTCTGGACCTAAGGGAAAGCCAGAACTGCCTCAAAACCATCAAATTACTGGTGAAGAGCAACCACTTGTACATCACTGAGCAAAACCAACACTAATGGCACATTAATGCTTGTTGAGTACAAATGCATCAGATTATCTTTGCCCAGTTCAGACTTGGACATGTAATTCCTGTTTTTTAAGCAAATGCAAAATGTCTGTAAGTTTTTGCATTTTATTTTTGTTGAAATAAAATACATAGTTAGATAAATACAGCTTTGCTATGTCAAATTTTGATGAAGTCCCAAACCTGTTATGGCTCTCCAGAGGAGGCTTTCAAGTTCTCCTTTAATTTCTGTGTTTGCTGACACATAAATTTTGCGTAATGACCTGCAGCTTCACTTCTACAGTCTGATTTTAAGGGCTCTGAAGTCTTGTTCTTTCAAAGCATAAAGAATTTACTGACATGCTAATTCTTACCTTGGTCAAAGGAAGAAAAGTGGCTATTGTTATAAAATAATATAAGCTCTCCTTCATACTTGTTCATATTCTCATATTCTTGTTTCCAACATGATCAGTAACATTTCATTGCTTGGCTGTATTGGCATATCATATCTTCAAAGATTATGAATCCTCACATTATGGTAAAATAATGACAAAACTCAATAATGCCTGCTGACCAATGAATAAATATTATGGCATTTTGTGTTACTAGGTTTTATAGCTTATTTGACCAATGAAAATGAATAACATTTTGAGCTACTGTGTGGAAGTTCCTTTTCTATGGAGCAGACAAACTGACCTGAGTAACAGTGATTTTGAGTGAGCTGTGTGAACCACAGTGCTGCTGACTGATGCATTATTGATAGTGTCTCATTACGATGAACTAATAAGATGCTTTTATCTGCAATTGCATAATTTGATTTCTGATTGCCATAGAAATGAATCAGTTTTGTTGGATCTTCCCTTGGCCTCCTTAATTGTTGATCAGACCAAATTATATGTTGTGATTTTAACTGAAATAAAGTGTTTAGACCATCCTTTCATCCCTTCGCTATTTTGTTTCTCAAGAGATAAAAACAACTGGTCTGTTACAAATCAGATAGTGTTCATCTGTGTTCAGCTATGCATCCAGGAAGCACTTGCCCCTCTCACTTAGAGGGATTAGTCTTTTTTCTGTTGAGGTCAAAATATATTTAATGGTTATCCGGTGTTTTCTCCGAAAACATTATTGAAATCATAGGAAGGCAATTTGGAGTCCTAGGCATGCTGGAAGTATAACTGTCTTGACCAGCTGTTCTAATAAGATGATTGCATTTTTAGAGCACTTTTAACTTCTTGTCATCGGTGTTAAACATTAATTGCCCCTTTATGGTAATATAAAACATACATTCAAGAAAATGTTTATGAATGTAGTACCTGTCTCTGAGATGGCTGCACAGGCAGCTGTGGAGTACTAGTTCTGGAACTGGACATGCTAGAGTCCATAAAAGATTATCTGTTTTGGAATTACCCTCTGGTCACTCAGGACAAGGGAAGGGAGGGGAAAGCAGCACTCCCTGGACAGTGCTAGCAAGATTCCTCACATCTGCACTGTCTTGGAAGGATCATCCCATGAGGGTTAATATGGAGAGCTCTACATATGAGTGAGCTGCCTTTATTTCATTTAGTTCCCATCTGTGGTTTCAGTAGTAGGGCAGCTCTTTAATAAATTGCATTTCATGGGTAGCATGAGAATGCTGCACTTTTTCTGTCATGCACTTGCCTGCTTTTCTGCTTCCAGGGTTAAGAAATGCTTCTTTGTTAAAAAAAAAAAAAAAAAACAACAACAGTTTTATTTAAGAAATTATGCAGTTACTGTGTGTAGTAATCATTTAAAATAATGTTTGCATTCTTGTGTTTGTCATAGCCAATATCCTTGCAGGCAGCAGAGAATGAATCTCAGTGAGGTCAGTGAAGCCCAGGGACTGAGGAAAGGACCATGTCTCCCATTCCTTGCACTCCTCCATGCTGAGCCCTGTGGGGCAGCTCAGGCTGTGAACCTTTGTTCTCACTTCAGACTGCCAGTTACTTGAGCAGTCACTACCTCTTTCCTGGATAACAGTGCATCAGGAAAAGGTCAGAGATGCTGACTGCATGGGAAAAAACTTAAATCAGACTAAGTGTTGTTAGCTCAGCTCTTTACTCTGGAAGGGATGAGAATATTTTCTTCATGCAAGCTGCAGTTCTGCCCATGTCTCCTCCATGTAAGGAACGAGGTCAGAGTAGTGCTTTGCACATCAGATACCTCTGTCAGGAGCCATGCCTTGTGATGGTAGATCTCCACCATCTTCTGCTCTTCTAATGCCTAGCAAATTCTTGCTACTTCTAGCTCATACACAGCCTGGAGAGAAGCACCACAGGCCTCAAGAACAGAAAAGGATCTTTCTCTTGCTTCATCTCTGCTCCCAAGAAGATCCCTACTCCTCAGGCTAGTGTTCAGTACAGTTCCAGGTAGCGGTAGTACCCTACCTACAAGCTTTTGTTGAGCTTGTAGCTTGTATCACCCCAAACTCACTTTGAGGAAGGTCCAGAAAAGATCTGTATGAGAAGTAAAACAAGACCAGCCTTTCAGGCTATTCCCTTGGCCATTTCTGGAGGAAACTCTGTGTGCAACTAATCAATGATAAAATTTATTCTTTGCAGCTAAACTGCCTACAGGAATAAAATTATCATTGTTTCCCCACATCATCCTTATGGATTGCAGCAAACTAAAATGTCCTTGGAATAGGATTTAGGGGAACAGAAGTGAAGTACGTCAGATAAATGTAGAAAAAATGAAGCCTGTAAGTGTGAACTGATACCTTTGGAGCTGTGTTCACTCACTGTCTGACAGGATGAATGGCAGTGATCCCAGTTTCTTAGGTAATCTGATACTAGATATAATAAAAACGCCACCCTAGTTAAAATATATATAAAGAGCCAAAAAGAACACAAATAAGCAAAGCAGGGTCTCCTTTAAGCATGAGAACATAGTATGTCACTGAGGATGCTTGAAGTGAGAAGCTGTCTCAGGTCTTACTTGGGGCAGCACAGACTGTGTGTAATCCTCATTGCAGTACCCAGTAAGTGACTTAGAGTGCTTTTAATATCCTCTTACAACTGAACTGCATCTCCCCATGTCCTGTCAAATGTCACCCTTGCATCTACCCATTAAAATCTGTTTGGCAGCCTACTGATTGATTCCTTTGGGTCTGTAGTCACAAGAAGGACAGTCTGGGAGCTCTTCTGTATCTCAAGACAGGAGATACAAGGCCCTGAATGACCTCAGGCACTGCTGGGCTGCGCTGCTCTTAACTGCTTCTGCAAACAGCACCCAAATGGGAATGCAAAGCATCTCAAGTAATTTTAGTGTCTTTCTGTCTGAACAGGCTGCGTTTGCTAGGGTTGACAGGCCAGGTTTTGGGTGGGTGAGTGTCTCTCTCAGTACTGAAGTTGGTAAGTTTTAAGATCCATCTTCTCTGTCTGAGAATAGAGAAGTTTTAAATTAATATTTAATTGAAATACTCAATATGAAAGAGAAGCCAAAGGTAGGGGGTATTCTGCTGCCTGGAGCAAAGTTCATGCTTTAACTACTATGTTAGAGGAATAAAATCTACCCTTGAGTTCCTTCCAGATGGGCCTGGATGCGAATGTGTAAAAGTATCTGAGCAAGAGGTCGTATCCCTGTGGTATAATGATTTCAGCATGTTGGAAAAAAGGAAATCTCCTATTAATCAACTTTATTCCAATGTGCAAGGTCACAAAGCATGAACTTGGTACCTTATTCTGCATTTCATAGCCCTGCCTAAATCAAACCCAGGCTGCAGACATGACTGTACTTTTTCCTTGCCAGAGAAGCCCCGTTGTCATAACTATCTTCAGTCAAGTGATTTCCGTGGTTTCAAATCAGACAGAGCATCCAGCTGCCACGTTAACCCACTTCTGCATCCAAGGTATTAGGCCTTGAAAATTCAGCCCTTGGGACTTCTGTCAACCTCCAAATAAAGCAACCATATCTCTTTCATAAAAAGATACAAGGGATCTTCTTATCACTTGTATGAAGATCTACTCTACCTCTTGACTATCAATATGTGTGTGTGTGTGTATATTTATATACGCACATATCTTTGTAGAATACTTCTGATGACTTAGTGACCAGTCAAAGACACTATAGATTTCTTTGCATAATCTTTTCTTCTTATCTCTCCCTTTCTCCTTATATTTCTACTGTATTTAAAAGCTGATTTTTTACCCAGTCTGAGAATACAGTGCAGCAGTAATCCCCTAGTATATGGACATAAGGATGAGGAAGAATAGGAAAACACAGCTGTGCCAGCCTGTAAGAGACTTTGTCTTCTAGGAAGACCCTGCTTGGAGGGGAGTTGATTTCCAGAGATTTAGATTAGCTTATTCGAAATGGAGTGGCTGTCCATGCCTCTCCCCAGGTACAAGTTAGCTGAAATCCTGCTGTTATGGGTCATACTAACAGCACATTATCTGAAAAATGCAGATACCTATCTGTAGTCTCTAGTCTTTAATCCATCAGATTTCATGAACATGATCTCTGAGGACAGTTATGAGCCCCAGTAATAAAAATGATGCATCCCACTAAGTCATGAACTGGAGTTCTGGTTCTCCCTTGGATTTTGTGAACATCTTCCTCCAAACTCACCAGTTTCTTCTTTGACCTCTTTGCTGATAGATTCTGTCTTTTACTGATTTTGCCTTAGCTCACTGAGTTAACTGGTTTTGCTCACAACTTTCCCTACACTCTTTAAGTTGAAATTAATGTTTTGCCGTGTTCTTTCCCTATTTGCTACATACGTACTCTGTCGACTTTTCAAAAGAAGGGTCAGGAGTTGCCATTTTTCTGTCAACAGTCCTTTGCTGGTATGCACTTTTGAAGGACTCAGTGCAAACCTTAAAGTCAGTAAAAAATCATTCACAAATAGATTATAGTGTATAAAATTGTACTATTCATCACAGTGACACCCAAGGTCACTACTGGTGATATGGGAAAGTGGTGAAATAAACCAGCTAAACAACTGAGAATATCAGAAAACAGTAAAATGAAAGGAAAAGAAATGAAAGGAGAAAGGAAAGGAAAGGAAAGGAAAGGAAAGGAAAGGAAAGGAAAGGAAAGATCTCTGGATGTTTGGACACATAAGGCACATATCTAATCCACCTTTATTAGATCATCAGTCCTGCTACAAAACTAATGTTTCCCTTGCTTCTTTAAGTGATTGTGTAAACTCACTCCACAGATGTTCTGCTGCATTAGCAAGAACATCTTTCTGTTATCTGTAAGTACAGTCTGTTTATTTGAGTACACAGTGGTTTTCAGTCACTTCATTGAAAAGCAAATAGGTCTGAGAATGTCCGAGACAATGTGGAATAGCCTTATAAATTCATTTTACTATCTAAAAGGAATGATGGGAGCATTATGTTCAAAAGTACAGAAGGTTGAAAACATTGATGCTTCAGAAATACCAGTATATGAAACAGATTTTTATAATCAGAAAAAGGCCAGCATGAAACATAGCATGGCAAAAACCACTCAGAGTCTTGTCTACAAGTCTGATGAGATTTATGATCCATGGTCCTGGCCCATGCATTTTTGCAATGCTGAAAAAGGAAACACAAGGTAATGGAAAACAATTATGAGTCATTCCTTTACTTCAGAGGTGATTAATGTGACACGGTCGAGTTAAATCCTCCGAAGAGACATCAGCTATGTTTTCCATTGATGGGTTTTGTAAACATGGGTTTGATACTCTTCCACAGGAGATTTTAATTTCCTGCTAAAAGATATGGTTCATGATAAAAACTAAGGTATACATAAATACTAGCTGCTCAGTTTGTAAGACTGATGGTTTTCTTATCAGCAAATGATAAGAACACAGAATGTCTAGTTTTTTGATACAAACAACTCTGAAGGAAAGCATGCAGAAGTGAATTGAAATATTCTAATGGACTATGCTGCAAAAGATCTAATAGCATCTCATCAGACTACCATATTCCTGTTCTGTGTGTACTCGCATTTAAAATCTGAAAATATTTGTTGCTCTAAGTGAAAGGAAGAGTGGCACTCAGAAACATAGCCAACAAAAAGGATAAGCTCAAAAATATAGAGGTCCTTGGAAATGCTACCAAATAAAACTATCTAAACCCACATCCACACATCTGGATTGTCACTATGTCACCGTGCTTGCAAGCATTATTGAACCCTTATCTGGCTCCCTGTGCAAATTTGCAAACCTGCTGGTGTGTCTGCAAAGGGCACAAAGTTACATTTAGTCCCTCAGTAGTTTCCCTTGATGCGTGTCCCTTAAGGTGCTAACCCAGGAGCTCAAGACTGTCTTTCATCCAGTTGTCTCCAATTTCTAATGGGAAATATGTCCTAGGGATGCTTTGCCACTACCCCCAGCACTTCAGTCCT
This sequence comes from Leptocoma aspasia, assembly GCA_013399835.1. Classification (NCBI taxonomy): domain Eukaryota; kingdom Metazoa; phylum Chordata; class Aves; order Passeriformes; family Nectariniidae; genus Leptocoma; species Leptocoma aspasia. Next base: position 298,055 of record VXAX01004960.1, read on the forward strand.
AAAACACTTCCACTCAGACCTTTGATGACAGTTTTGTGTGTGCTAAGTTAGCCCAGTTCTTCTATTGGCTTCCTCAGTTTCAGCAAATCCTTAGTTGGAGCAGCCCAGAGGTTCCCTCCAGTGTAACTGAGCCTAGTTTTGTGGCTAGGCTGGACAGAAGTATTTTGCAGAAGTTATTTCAAATTTTGTCTACTCTTACCTGTCATCAGGGTGTCAACTCTCAACTCACATCCCATTTCTGTGCTTAGAAAGGCAGAAGATTGGTTATATGAAACTAATTTTTGCTGTATTGAGTGCAGTTGAATTCTAAGGTCACAAAATCAGGTACTGTCCTACCACTCAAAGCTTGAAGTGAATGTGTTTCTTGGGATATGAATGCCACCCAGGCAAAGTCTGTTCACTCTTCGTTTCCCTCCACTTCCTTAATATCAGAGGCAGGTGAACTCAGGGCTATGTACATCCATATACACAGATGTGTCTTGGTTCATCATCCTGCTGCAGAGGGATACATCTCTATTGAATTAACCATTTGCAGAAGTATTTAGCACTTTTATGGTCAGTTTGTTCCTAGGAAAATATTGGAAAAGCTCAGTGATCTCCGTGTTTACCTGACACTTAATGAACAGTTTTTTGGACACAGTCATTTTGGCATTTGGAAATGGATGACTCATTTATAATAAATTTTTAGGGGCACTTCAGCAGCTTGTTCCCACCCTGTCAGCTCTGACTTTATCGTTCTTTGCATCTTTGCCCCCTCCTCTTTTCACAGTTCGTCTTCATATTTTTTTTCCCCCAGACTTCACCCATAGCTACCTATATCCATATTCACCATATGGATACGTGTGATGGCTGCTTGGGTTTCAAAGGATCAATGCTGCTCCATTCTGTGTGGCAGATGAGCTGTTGGTGGCACTTCAGGAGCTGGATTTAGGGTTTGGTGAGCCTGGAAAGGGTAGAGCTGAGCAAGCAGGTGGGGCTTAGCTCCTTATGGCATCATTCTGCCATGTGGACTGCAGTACTGTGACTCCTGCTTAAACCCCTACTAAAAGCCTGTGGTTGTCTTGTAGGTAAATTCCTTTCCCAAGTCACCATTTCTCAGATTGACACCTACTTGTTCTTCCCCGTGGAGAGCTTCTGACAGTAAATTTCTCTCAGTCAAGGCATATAATTTAGTACATTCTTTAAGCCAGCCCTGGGTTTATTGTGTCTTCACTTTATCTTGTTCTCTCATTACTCACTTACATACATAGTTCTTATTTTCTATCAGAATTATTTTCCAGCAGCACATAGTGTGACAGATCTCTGAGGATTAAATTCCTAGGTAGTCTTCCAGGGTTTCCTGGTTTCCCAGTTCTGTGTTGTAAATAAGGATCAACATGCGAATCATATTTTTTCTCAGGTCCATGTTAATCTCAGCTCTTGGGCACTGATTTCTTGCTTTGTTGGGAAAGTGTGAGGTGGGTGAGTACGTCCTCCTTTCTTCACCCAACTATTTCCCTTATCTGGGGTTTTTGGCATCCAGACAGCATAACTGGAGTTTTTTCCCATCCTCACTTCTCTTTGCTGTGTTTTTGTTTTGTTCTGTGGTGTGGGCTCTTGTTTCTGTGTGTGGCTTTTTTTTTTTTCCCTGTTTGTTTGTGGCTTTTTTACCGGCTTTTGATGTTACTATTTATACAACATTTATTCTTAACTTTGATCTGATTGTTAGGAAGTTTGGTCTATTTTTGCAGGATCCCAAGTATCAGATGTTAGACTGTACTTACTCCTCTAGCACTGCTCTGTTATACTGACGATCCATAAAAGAAGAATTGCTTTAAATGTGCTGCCCACTAAAGATAAAGATAGCTCTTAATTCACCTTTTTCCCTAGAGACATCTTCAGGCTGTGAAAACTTTTACAGAGATATAAAGTGATAGGGAGTTTCTCATAAAAGAGGCCAAAGGCTGCCTGAACTAAAGCAAAGCGACATGGAATTTCAGTCCCCAAGATTTTTGCCTCTCCTTGCAAACACCTGAAATGAAGTCAAAGGATGAAACTGAATCTTGAATTTATAGACACATGGTTACAACTTGCAATATTCTTGTTTCAGACAGAACTACAAAATATGGCCTTGTTGATGAAGTTTGAAGATAGCCAAGAAGCATCCCTCTGATATGATGTCCAAGAGGGATAGCTTTTATGCTTCAGGGGTGTTTGAAAGTTGTTTGGTGCTTCTGTCTTTTTCTGAAGGACAGATAGTTTCTTGTGTTCACTTAAATCTTGGTTTTTTATATCTTTTCAAATTGATATGAATTCATAACCTTAGTCCTTGGGGTCTGTTGCTGATTTGGAGTTGGGACCAGGGTCAGAGGTGGGAGGATAAATTTTATTTGAGTGGAGTTCATTTCACCACAAAGTGCTATCATATTATTTATCAAGTGTCACATATATGAAGTGCAGAGAAAAGAACTGTAGTGTTTCAGGGACCTGGTAATATCTAAGAGGGTGACAGAAAGGTAATAAATTGGACAGGGAGCTAAACTATTACAGAATCCTGTCTACTGCCTCTGTTAAGATCCATTTGAAAGGCATTACATCAGCTTAAGTAGAGGGAGTACTTGCTCACATCCCCTGTTGGGTCTAGAAAGTTAAATGGTCAGCAGAGGCAGGAGGCAGATGAAAAATTATTTGCTGCTTTGAATTCCACCAACCTTCATCTGTGGAGTTATCTTAACCCATTGTAAAAACCTTAAAAAGTCAGTGTGTGACAGTGGTGTCTAGTAATATAAGTAAAAAAGCAGAAGAGGAGCTATTCTCTCACAGTAATAAAATTCACAAGCCAAGCAGTTTTTATTCTTTGATCTACAAAAGCCAGGTATTCAGATTACAGCTTCAGTGTCTGCCTCATTAGCTAAAATGGAGCCTAAATTGAGAGGGAAACAAAGTGGTTTTGTGTTTTGGTACATTTTTTAATATAGATAATCTGTTCAAGAGAAATCAACCAAGCAGGCTGGCTTTTGGAGAGTGGATGTCTGAAAGGAATAGCACTCTCTTCCCAAGACTTCTGTTTTGTAATCATACCCCTCCTTGAATACTAAAGATGTAGCTAATTGTGATAGTAAAAATAAATAATTATGTAAGAATTTACATTGTTACAATATGAATAGTAAGATTATGGCCCTTAAATCCAGTTGAGATCCAGATTTGTTATGTAGAGTCTATTTTTAATAGTGTTTGTTATGTCTTTTGAATCCAGTTTTGTCCTCATTAGGGAACCTGGGGTGCTGCCACATAGGATTTCGTGAGGAAGGGATATCCAGTGTAAGTTCGACAGCAAATGAAAATAAAAAATGGAAACACAGGCAGGTCAAAGCAGTGGTATGCAGAGATACCTGGGCTAGGTGGGATGCTGAAGTAGCCACAGAAGATCAACCCACTACACAGGATAATACGTTTTGCTTCTCAGCAGAGTTGTGTAGACAGAGGCAGAAGCAGGTGAAGGTAGCTCTGAATAGGCCTGCAGTGAGCCATGAGGATGTTTCTCATTATTGCACTGTAATAAGAGCCCTTTTCTGAAATTGTTTCCTCTGCTGGGTTGATGTAGGGTTCACTTAGTCTTGGCAGTCTGGAAGATGTTGAAACAAGAATATTGTTTTAGCTAAAATAATGGTTTAAGATCACAAATTTTTGGAGAACAGTGGGGAAAACTGATTAATTTAAAACTTTGAAAGAATCATTTGTATTCTTCTCCCTCTCCTCTACTGGCCTCATCTGCTAGTACTTTGTAAGTAATTTTAAAACAATTTCCATTTTCATTTCTTATATAGCTGGTCACTCATACAGGGTTCAGGTTTCTGTGTGGAACAGTTTTTATTTGCACTTGGTTTTATCTGACTTGTATCTGACTTTTTATATTTCTTTAACTTTTGTAATAGTATTGCTTGTACAATGACAGAGTAAGGCAGTCCAGATTCTGAAAGGGGCCCGTGGGTATTACTCTGCTGTGAACTGAAATATTTCTGGTTTGCACTGAGACTGCTTACTTATTTGTCAAGCTTCCAGGAGGGAAGTGGCAGAAGCAAATGCTCTGACTGCTAAACTTCAGCTGGGTGTTATTCATCAGGATCATGTCATGCTAAGAACTGCCGCAGAGCCTCACTCTTAAGGTGACTCCTATACCCATTATTTCCAAAACCAGCACTGTCATCATTTCTGTCTGGACCATACACATGGCAAAGAATAACTAAGGTGTGTGTCAGCTGTCAGAAGACTTTTAAATATATCTCTAAAATGTACTTAAAAAAGAAAACTGTTAGATGTTTCAGACTTCCACTGGCTGTGTTTGTATATCTGCATGCCAGATTTTGCCCACACTAGACAGTGACTTAGAAACCTGTAAGGCAAAAGTGAAATCTCCAGCAGAAGTGACTGAAGTCCCCACCAGGCTTTATTTCCCGGTGCCTGGGCTGATGGAACATGCTCTTCCTCAGAGATAATCTGAAAGGCAGTTACCTGTTTTATAGACCAGTATAAGATAAGTCTGCAGTGTTCAGCAGGTGTGGTATCTGGAAGTAAAGGCTCCTTGCTGTGATGTCTGGTTAGTCACTGTACATTTAACCAGCAATCTGTAGGGTGCTTTGCATAACTACTTATGCTTATCTTTATTGGGAGGAATAACAGCTCTATTTCTTCTCACTCTTATCTTTTACCTCTGTGGAAACCTAATATGTAGAAAGAAGCTAAGTTAGGAATGCAGGTGAAAAACTGCAGGAGTTCTTCCAAAAGGCTCTTTTTTTCCCCACCAGGAAAAGAAGTTTTCAAAAAAAAATTTTTTTTTGNTGGGATGTTTGCTTTCTGTTCAATGGGCATTCTTTTGATTAGTCTCAGCTGCATTTTCTTGTAAAATATAAAGATCAGAAAGCTGACTCGTACTCAGATTCTTTGTTGGAATGAGATTACCCAGGTTGTTTCAGAATTTCCAGAAATTAAACAGATTCCATTTGTTTCTTTCCAGAACAGATGGTGGAGTAGAATTTGAATCACTGAAGTGATAGTGGGAGAGAAGTTACAGTGGGGGAAAAAAGGGAATTCAAGTGAAACTTTTCACACTTTCCTTTTTTTTTTTGCTGATTCCCAACTTTTGTTTTTATATGAAGAGTTTAATAGATCCGGCTTTCAGATTTGTCTCCATTGTTCAGAGGACTATAAAATCAGACAGATACAATCTACAATATTCTGTACTTTTACTAGATACTAAATGGATACTCATAAAGACTCAGACTTACACCTCATGACTTGAGTTCAAATCTATTTTAATGGGCTGTTTCCTTCTTCATTCCCTGAAGTGACAGAGCTAAAACCTGGATTAATTCTCCCAGTCTTTAAAATGAGATGGATGTATGAATTTAGCATGGAGTCTGAAGAAGGCACATCAAAGCCACCATCACTACCAAAACTGAAGCCCTGGATGAGAACTCAGTCTATTTCTAGATCGTCCCTTTAAATTATTTCTATGGAGATATTTTTTATTTATACTTCTGTATAGTCTGCAGTTGTAGGATCACAGACCAGGCTAACCCAAGGAAATAGCTGGCACAGGGCAGTCACAGAGATGGAGGACTGCACTCTGGGTACCAGCAGAAAAGGCAAAACTCANTTGAAAATAATTTTTTTCCTGGAGAGGGGCTGATGTGCATTGTCAGTAAAATTGCACCTCTCAGCATTGAACAGGAACATGGAGGAGGCTCATCTGTCATGTCCCTCAAACATCACAGTGAAAAGATGATGTACTGTTGCCTTGGCCATCAAAGGGAAGGGATGCTTTTCATGCTGTGTAACTCATGGGCAGCTGACAAGGTTAAAAACATGGTTTCAAATCTGCCAAGTTAGATTACAGATTCGATACTCACTTTTAACTTTTAATCCAGAGTTTTCAGGGAACTTTCTCCAGTAACTTTGCTGTGAACATCCTTCAGACTTGTTACACAGTCTGGCAGCTTGAGTGAGACACTACCCTGTCACTTGAGGTCATGAGTACATTAGGCAGACNCTTTTGTTTTTATATGAAGAGTTTAATAGATCCGGCTTTCAGATTTGTCTCCATTGTTCAGAGGACTATAAAATCAGACAGATACAATCTACAATATTCTGTACTTTTACTAGATACTAAATGGATACTCATAAAGACTCAGACTTTCACCTCATGACTTGAGTTCAAATCCATTTTAATGGGCTGTTTCCTTCTTCATTCCCTGAAGTGACAGAGCTAAAACCTGGATTAATTCTCCCAGTCTTTAAAATGAGATGGATGTATGAATTTAGCATGGAGTCTGAAGAAGGCACATCAAAGCCACCATCACTACCAAAACTGAAGCCCTGGATGAGAACTCAGTCTATTTCTAGATCGTCCCTTTAAATTATTTCTATGGAGATATTTTTTATTTATACTTCTGTATAGTCTGCAGTTGTAGGATCACAGACCAGGCTAACCCAAGGAAATAGCTGGCACAGGGCAGTCACAGAGATGGAGGACTGCACTCTGGGTACCAGCAGAAAAGGCAAAACTCAACCCTAAGCTGCTCCCTGTTGGGTTTGATTTCTTTTTATCAGTGGCTCTCTCTTCTTTTTATACGTGGCACAGATGATCCTGAGAGAATACATGAATTAGTGTGCCTTGAGCCTCTGTGCCTGCAGCTCTCTCTTTGACACCAACAAAAACCCAGAAATGCCTTGCTGCAGATTAGATGAAAGAGAGATTTCCCCACTGCCCACACCATGAGCCAGTAAATGCAGTGAGGGTTTTATTGTTGGCTTCTGTCATTTCTGCTGTATTGAATCACTCCTGTTAATGTACCATGCACAGAGCTGCAGAGGGCTGAGAGCTCACGTGCCCTGTGCAGGAGGCTACGAGCTCCTGCCTTTCACAGGCTTCCCTCAAACACACTGGGGGTGGGCTCTGCAGGCTGACCAGACACTCACTGCATGTTTATTGTTTCCTTCCTTTTTTGTTCATGTCTCAGTCTGCTCTCTCTGCTATTATGTGCCCAACCTCAGTGCCTTAGGCTCCCGTGGAATGCCACCTCTCCCCTGCAAGAAGTTGGATGGGATACTTGTTGCATAGGTGAGACAAGGTTAGAGTTAGAGAGAGATAGAGAGAACACCCTATTGGGGTTCTTTCTTCACTTGATCTGTCTTGACTTCCATCTCTGCTTTAAACTGTGCTTCTGGGTCACTCAAGGGGCGCTCAGAACTTGTCAAACTGTTGTGTGGGGTAAGAGGTCTACACATGGTTAAAAAAAAAAAAAACAACCTATAAGCTTCTAGGGACAGATTCGGCAAAGTACTTACAGAAAGTGCCTAAATGGAGAGATGTAACTATTCCCTACAGACTTCAGTGGGATTATGGATGTAATTAAAATTATACCTGTGATAAAATACCTGGCTCCACTAGAGCCTAGTAAGGGGTTTCTCAGAGCTTCACCTGGCTGTCTGCAGCCCAAAGCCCTGGGTGGTTTCCAGGGTCTCATCTGCAGCCCCAGTGTGGTACAGATGCTAATGGCCATGCTGTGCCATTGGCCTCCCCAGCAGCCAAATTTCATTTCAGAAACCACAGATCTAGGCTGGGAAGCAGACAGAGGTGAGAGCACGGCTTTGCACATGTCTCTTCTCTTTTTCTGGTGAATGAGCAGCACTGCCAGAGTTGCTGGCTCTGTGGCCTTTGATGTGCTGGCAGATGCAGCCTCAGGGCTTCAGATCTGAGTTAGCCATGCTCATCCCTTGCCACTCTTCCCAGTGATTTTCTGGCAGGGAAGAAAAGCCAGTTAGATTGATAAACTTTTAGGCAGTATTCACTGTAACTTCAGGAAACACGGTTGTGGTCAGTTTTATCTCAGTGCGGTCTAGTACATGAAATAGCATAAAGAAAGAAGGACAAAAATGAGGAATCATAAGAGGAAAATGCAGTAATACAAAAAAGGGCAGAATTCAGAGGAGGACTATAACAGTAGTATAGGAACATAAAAATAAAGGTGCCATCGTTCATCACTGTGAGGGTAAAAAGGTGAAATTATTTAGTTTAACCCATTGCGTACTGCTCACATGATTTTCCACCTCTCAGATGTTTCAAATTGCTTTTCAACCTCTTTTGAAGCACTTTGAATGATAAAACATCAATTACAAGGCTATTGTCACATTGCCTTTATAGTTAAACTTTATGACTGCATTATTGAAATGCTTCAGCATACAACTGTCACCTAAATGGTGCTTTAAACTGTAGGTGTTTGTGGGTTACTGTAAATGTCTCTACACATATAGGCTTAAACAGCTCTCTGTTGATCCCCTAATTTAGTTATCAGAAACCGCTGTCTCCTCCTCCCCCTGTCTGTGGTCTCTCTGGTTCCACACAGCCTCATTAGTTACTAACCTTTAAATGCTCTCCCTGCCCCTCCAGGTCCAGGCCACTCTCCACTAAAAAGAGACAGAGCATACAACTGGAAGTTTTTTGCAAGAGATGACATTATACCCTCAACTCCCCTAGGTTTCATTTCCACTTAACAAAAAAAGCAGCCTGAAGACACTGAAGTCACTAGGGATCTTGCGGTGAGCAGTGGTGGCATCTTAGGTGCCTGTGGCTGGGCTGTCAATGGCAATCCCAAATGGTCATTTAGGAGACCCAGGGCTTGGCTTTTCCACTGAACAGCTCAGTACTTCTGAGTATCCCGTCTGCTCCTCTGTTCAGAGCTGTGAATCATCTCTGAGGAGACTGAGACCCCCATTTCACAGACATTTCCTCAACATCTAAGGCAAGGGCTTAGTCCTACTTGATATTTTTTAAATCAATATTTCATTAAGCAATGCTTTTATGGCATTTCAGTATTCATCTATAGTAATTAATATAAGCCTTTTATCTGTGTAAATCAAAACACTTTGAGAAAGCTGAAGTGCATGAAAACTCTGTATTAAAGATGAAGAAATATGAATCATGCAGAGGGATTATGTACTTTGCCCAATTGCCCGGCCAATTAATGGATTAATTCTTAATCCAGTTCCACATCCACGGGGCCACACTGCCAGATTTTATCTTCTAAATGTGAACTATTCTACATCTGAAAAAAACAAATCAAATTAATGTCACAGTCACTTTGCAATTCAAGTAATACTCTATTTTTAATGAACTTAACGAAAAAAAGTGTTTGATTAGGGTGTTTTTCTGAAATATCTGTATTTCAACCCAGTGTAAGATTTTCAGTTAATGACATGTTTAACACTCAACTGTTTGGCAACATGTTTAATTTACCTTATTTTAATGTTTCACTCTGGTTGTCTGCACGTGCAACTGGGAAACAAGTCTGTGTCACAAAGAAGGCTTATTTCTAAGGCTTTTTCAAGGCATCAAGACTTAGTTGAAGAATACAAGTGGAAAGAAGTGCTTACACAAACTTGATGTTCTCTGATTTCCTTGTGCTTTTTTTTTTCCCCAAGTGGCTAGCAGCTTTCCATTTCATAGCAGGAAAACAACTAAACCAGAGGGACTTCACCTACACAAATGCATTTTGTGAGATAATTATTCGACTGACATTACAGAGCTTAAAAACTCTCAGACTTCATGGTCTCTGAAGACTGAATTCATTATATCTTAAACAAGACAAGATTCTCCTTTGGGAATTTTCTGTCTGTCTGTTTTTCTTATATATATATATAGTTTATCTGTTTCGAAATGAGGCAAGGAGAATAGATCATCTCAAATTTGTTGATACTTTTGACATTTTTTCTTTTTTTCATAAAAAAAGAAAAAGAAAAAAGTTTCTTGTTATTAGAAACATAACCTACTTCTCTTGATGTAGGCAGGCACATGCTTCTCTCCTCAGATGAGACACAAGGCCTTATTCTTAGCTTCACTTTCATTTACGTTGTGCCTTGAGGCAAGATGCACAGGATATAACAGCTCTGCAGTTATGACTGGTTTAAACTATGCAAAATTAGAGCTCTCTCTAACATTACAGGCAATTTTAAGGGTATGTGAAAGGATGTTAGAAACCTATTATAGAAACCCTATCCAAGGATATGTAGCCCTGACAAGCAAGAAAGGAACATTAAAAATATTTGGAAATATTTGAACAATCACTCAGATGGGTATAGAACCAGCCTGCTGTTTCATCCTCGTGGCAGCTGAGAACCGGGAAATGTCTGCAGTAAAGGGTCAGCTCCCCAGTGGATGAAGCTTACTCAGTTTCACTGATGTTGATTTGCACAAATTGACAAACTAGACAGATTTGACAAATTGATAGACTCAGAGCATTCACCTGTGATGGATGCACTCAACCTCCTCAACCAAACTAGCAGTAGTCTGGTACAAACTCCAAAGAAGGTAAAGACCTGGGCCATGGGCAGGACAAAATCTCCCCAGGGAAGCCACAGAGGGGCAGAGTGACCCAGGGAGCATTGGTGCACATGGACCTAGAACACTGAGCATGCTGTTAGTGCAAGGAGAGCAGGTGGCTTTGCCAAGATTCGTATGTGCGGGTACAGGGTGTCTCATACCTTTCTCACTGTACGCACTTGGACTGTGAGCCAGCTGCTTTATCCCATAAATATGACAGCCTAACTGACCTCTCCCTGCTAGGCAGTGTGGCTGCATAAGTGTGATCTCAACTGGAGCTGGGGTGCCTCTTGAAGTTTGAGATTCTTTACCTGAGATCAAGACATCCTGCTTTACCCAAGGCAGAGAGATTCCTTCTTTGCAACAGATCCTCGGTAAGTGGCTGATAGCATGCTAAATTAATACTAATGAAATCATGTAATTGATTCCTTTGCAAACAAATTGATTCCTTTGATGCAAACAATTGTCCAAGTCTGAGACTAAGATTGGCCCTAGGTGCAGCTAGGCTTCATCACGAGTTTAGAAAGCAAGGGGGTTCACTGAGCCTCATGACTCAAGGGGAGACCATCCCATACCCTGTTGCATCTTTGGTCTCTGTCACTCTAAATGGATTTTAACTGGACTTGCCTTTGTATGTTTTATCCATGTGGTAGGCAATAGAGTGAACCTTGCCATTGAATTTGTTAATGCACATTTTTTATAAAGACATATTAAACCCATTTTTGCTGATACGTCTGATGGTGATTCCTTGAGTGACACTAAAGTATTAATTTGTGACATCACCACTTGTTATTTCTCCTCTCTTGCTTCAGCACTACCTATTACCCCTTTCTTTAAGACCTGCACCTTACCTATCCCTCCTGTCTCTGTACACGGATGAAAGGAAAGCAGACTAAAAACCATCTTTGGAATATGGCCTTCATTATCCCAAAAAAAACCCCAAACTAGTTCACAAACATCAAGGAGTATTTGGTTTTTGGTGAAAGAGTCAATTTTCCCAATAAAAATTCAATTCACAAGGTGTTGAGCAGAAGAAACAGTATGGAGGCAGTTATTCAAATCCTGAGAAGTAGATGTCAGCTTGGCTGGTCATGGTTTTGCAGTCCATCCCACAATATCCAAACCAGGGGTATGCTTCCACAGAAACTTAGCTAGTTACTGGTCATGTTTGGGAACTGCCCTTGGGAGGTAATGTCCAGGGTGCTTTGACCTGGAATATGTGCAGGAGACACATGGCCCTGCTGATGGTGGGACCAGGCTGCACTGTGGAGGTGCAATCTGTTCCATCTAACACCACTGTGTTAGTGTCCACTGTGGACATCCATCTGCTTTGGAAGCTGTATATTTCTTCCTAGCCCAAAATGGGTAGCAAGATCTCTCTACCTCCTCATGAACTTCTTGAAGCTTCCTTTGAAGCCCCTGAGCAGAGGAGTGTGTCCTCCAGGTGCCTTGAGGAGGCCTCACCCCATTTTGAGAGGAAGACAAGAAGTGAGAGGAAATTATTTATTTCTCTTTCTCCCTCACCATCTCTCCAAGTGTGCTGGGGAGGGCATGGATGGACTGGCATCATTCCCCTCAGGCACAGCTGCTGCAGAGTTTGGCACTAGGCTGAGAGCAGTGGCCAAGGCTTGAAATACTGACTGGTTCATCACTGGTGCCAGCAGCAGCTAATCTGGTTCCTAGCTTAGGGATTTGGAAATAATTTCCCCCAGGTGAGGAATCTGGCAAAAAAAGCTTTTAGGCCTTCAAATGCAGACAGGCATCTGCATTTTGAGTGTTGGATGTATAAAGAGTTAGAGGTGACTTGATCCATGACAACGTATATCAGAGGGCTGATTAAGCCAGTTACTGCAGGGGCATGTGTTTCCATGAGGAAAGACTCTGGCTTCAAATCAGTATCCCTGGATGTAACTGAGAGTGAAGATAAACTATCGATTTCATCACCACAACAAGTTTTTCAGCAATTAGAGCTATTGGTGTGTCTTGCAGCTGGTGCTACAGCAAAACTGCCAGAGATCTGGACATTTCCCTCCTCTGGGTAACAATGATAGATAAAGATGTAACTTCATAATTGACCAGGTGGGGATTTATATTCTCACTGGTCTTTGTTCACCTTGTTTCCTTGAACAGCACAAAATCGTCATCTCTTGTCTGCTTGCTCTTTCCCTTGTTATACCTGAAGATCTGTCAATGCCATACAAATAACCCTGCACTAAAAAGAAGCAAACAGAACCAGTACCATTTCTGCTGCCAGGGCAGATACACAGAGCCTGGAGCATCTACTTGGGCCAAGTCAGTGACTTGACATGGCTATGTGATGACAAAGGCATCGTCAGACCTTCCTTCCCCTGGACTTCATTCCTTCATCTCTTACTGAAAACACTTTAGGAAAAGCTGTTTGCTGTGGTGTTTTGTATTCATTAAGTAGCTCTTCCCTTCTATGTTAGCTCAGTGCCAAGACTGCTGAATGGTGTTGGAGAAACCATTCCACTAGAAATTAATAGTTTGGGATATTCTCTGACAGATCAGATAAACTAAAAGACCCTTTGGTAGCATAGGTGCAAAGTCAAAGTTGAGGATGTCAGGTGGGCTGCTATTGATGTACCTCACAGCTTTTTTTTGGGTTGGTGGTTCCAGAGTCTGTTTTGGTTGCTAAAAATAGCTGTGCTGCTGCAAAAATGCAGTCTTCAGGAAGTGATTTTATAAAGCATCAGAGTGTCTCTGCTCTGAAAAATAACCCAGGAAAAAGTGTGGTGTGGGGGTCTGTATTTATTGTTTTTCATAACTGGTTGGGTACATGAAGCCATGTCTTCTGAATAATTCTGCAGTGTCCCTGTAAAGGAAATGTGAAAGCTGATGAAATAGAGAAAACCTTTTCCCCTTTCTCTTGCTCTCAATGGTGTCAGTTTTATGCAACTAGAAAGCAGAAGGTAGTAAAAATCTATTTCAGTCACCTGAAATCAGCAAAAGTGACAATTCACAGAGTGAGCAGGTTGGTTATGTGAGAAGGTGCTGCATTTGCAGTCAGTTTTCAATGTGGAATTTCACCATACTTTCTCACTCACGGGAACACATGACAGTTTAAAGAAAGGCATATGCATTTTCTCCCCCAGGAGTAACAGCTGTCCAGACATAGCGAGGTAACTGCCAAGGACCTGACTGCTGGTCTCTGGTGTTTTTTAGGTAAGGACCCTTTACTGCTTGCTAACCCTCCCAAAGTGGGACTCAGTCCCCAGACTTGGCTGGCCAGACGTTGTCTCTGGTACGAGCATTCCCTGAAAGCTTTAAGTGAGGTGCAACATCTTCCCCATTGTGACCCATCCCTGCATGTCCCTGATGTAAGTAAGAAGACCCTCCATCTTCCTTGCATGTTTTGTCTCAAATATTAATTTGCTTGCATGATGGAACTCCTCAGTTTTCAAAGAGGGAAACTCCAAGACAGTCTTTATGAATTTGGGGCAGCCAGAAAGAGTGGAAGGGGTCAGTCCTGGGTAAGAGCAGCTGTAATTAGCCTGAATCAGAAGTTTATATTTGAGAGACAGCAATACATTAAACAGCAACCTCTGTTTTTCAGTGGTCATTCTGCCTCCAAAACGCACGTGATCTACAGGCAGAGGTGGAGATGTGACACCAGCGCTGGGTCCACGCTCTGTCCCCTGACCCACCAACACCCAGTTCAGTCCCCAGGGGCCAGACCCCAGCCTGGACTTCAGCAATTTGGGCTCCCTCCCCTCTCCTACTCACAACTGAGGTGTCATTTCCCCTGTTCACATCCATTCTGCAACAGTGGTGATCAGTGGCAGCACAAATGTATCATTGTTTCCATAGAGCCATGGGATGCTCCAGGAAAAAAGAAATCATAGGCTGGTGCCCTGGAAAAAATTTCCAAATTAGACTTCAAAGCTGGATTGGGTAGGGCTGCTGGCAATGACAACTGGAAAATAAAAAAAAAGGTGTTCTTTTCCCTGTATGTGTGGCTCAAATTGCTGCCTCTTGGATAGTAATTATATTCATCCAGGTTATTTATTCCTTAGGAAAAAAAAAAATTGAAATTCCTTAAAAATATGTTTTGTGTGCTAATCTGGCACTGTGGCTTTCCTGAAAAGAAACAGTTAGCTTCAATTTATTTTTAGCAATGGATTGTAAAGTGGTTGTGGGTTTTTTTCTCCCTGACAATCAAGCAAAGTGGTCAAAAAATAAGTCAGTCCTTGGAATTAGTTATTGGAATTAGTCTTGACTTTACATTTTATTAGGCCTAATTAAATATTCATATTAGGTCATTCTTAATTGTCATTTTGTCATCATTAAAAGTGTGAAGGTTTAGTAAGTGATTTTTTATTAACTATTCTATGCAAATGCTTCTGTCAAAACTTAATTGTAATTTTGCTGGTAGTTTATTTAAGGCATCCCCTGTAGTACTGAATATTACATCTGAATTGACCAGTCTTCATATTTGTTCTTATCATTCATTCTTCATAGAATCACAGAATCATGGGATGGTTGGAAGGGACCTTAAAGATCACTTTGTTCCAACCCCTCTGCCATGGACAGGAACACCTCACACTAGACCAGGTTGCTCACAGCCCCATCCAGCCTGGCCTTGAACACTTCCAGGGATGAGGCACCCACAGCTTCTCTGGGTGACATGTACTAGTGCCCTACCATCCTCACAGTAAATAATTTCTTCCCAATATCTAACATAAATTTCCCCTCTTTCCGTTTGTACCCATCACTCCTTGTCATATCACTGCATGCAGTTCCCGATGAAGGGTCCCTCTCCAGCTTCCCTGCAGGCCCCTTCAGATCCTGCAAGGTTGCCATGAGGTCTCCACACAACCTTCCCTTCTGCAGGCTGAACAGCCCCAGCTGTGTCACCCTGGCTTTGTAGGGGACGTGCTCCAGTCGTATTATTAAGTTTGTGGCCCTTCTCTTGAGCTGCTCCAACAGATCCATGTCCTTGTGTTTGGGACCCCAGAGCTGGACACACCACTGGGATCTCAGCAGAGCAGAGCAGAGGGGCAGAATCCCCTCCCTCGCCCTGCTGGCCACCCTGCTTTGGATGCAGCCCAGGACACCTTTGGTTTTCTGGGATTTATGGGCTGCCCCCCAGGCCCTCATCCACTAGCAGCCCCAAGTCCTTGCCTGCGGGGCTGCTCTCAATTACTTCTCCACCCAGCCTGTAGGTGTGCCTGGGTTTGTCAGATGCTGTTATACCTTGATAATGAGCCTGGTGAGAAAGCCTGGCAAATATGAGATAAACAAGTCATGTACATTTTGTCAAGACTGAAGCTGAGAAATAGCTAATTAGACTTTTTCTCCTTGCTGTAAATTTCTTGCTTTATCCTGGACTGGAGTTGGTACTCTTCTTAAAAACAGTGCTAGCTGAACTCAGTACAGGATGACTTTGTGAAGAAATAGAGTACAGGGTGTGTTTGAGAGGAAAACTTACAAAACTTGAAGCATTCTTCAGCTTGATAGAAAAGTGAAACGCTGCATAATTTATAGTACTATATTGACCATGCTCCGCTGCTGATTCATTCATAAGTACCTATATTCAATTTGGTTTTCAAGCAGAAACAAACCTTTGCATGAGTGAGATCTCATTGGATGAGCAGCCAAATTAAGTTTAGAGTTCTCAGACCAAAACCAATTACTTTTTTGAAGGAAGCTGAGGAAAATGTGCTATTTATTGCCATTGAGCATCTTGACACCAGTTCAGATTTCAAGCCGACTATCCACTCACCATGAGATATATTTGTCTAAAATTGAACATGCCAAGAATCAGACTTCGAGGGGAACAAGGCGAGTTTGTTGTTTCCACACTGGAAATCTCTATGTCTGCATCAGTGAATTTTGGCTCCCTATTTTTCCTACTTAAATTAATTACTAACCATGCTAAAATAGAGCAATTAGGGCCTGAAAGCTCTGATGCAGTGGTTCTTGGTGAGGGAACTGGGGAGTGGGACAGGGGAGGGAAGGGTAACTAGCGGCAAACCAGCCTTTATCAGGGGTAGAAAAATAACAGGAATGCAAGAGAGCTTGGGAAAATGAGGTCTGGTCTCTTAGTGAACAGACTGTTGGGCTCGGATACAAAAGTTTACTGTGTGAAAACCTGGGATTATGCAGTGGGATGAGGGAGACAAGCCTTGCCTCAGCACGTCTCTCGCAGCTGCGATGGACGTTGTTGCTGGAGAGGTATCTGCCAGGATGGTATCTGTCATGTCTGTATTTACAACAGCATTAGAAACACCCATTTTAAGGGGTCTGCAAATCAACTGGAAAAATTGGCTCAGATCAGGAGCCTGGCTGACAAAGCTATGGTCTTAAAGCAATTGTAAAAAACCAGATCATCTGCTTTTCAAATCACAGGAGAAGAGCAAACAAATGTGCCTATTTTCTTCTTTTTTTTTTTTTTAATTTCCCTAGTTGTGGTTGCATAACACAGGATATTTTTTATATTTTAAATTAAACCATCGGTTGTTGTTAACTAAAATTTGAGATGTGTGAGAAAGAAGTGTCAATGTATTTAGTAAAAAATAAACTGGTTAATAGTACAGTGTAAGCTTTTATAAATGCAGAGCTATATTTTGATGTTGTAGCCAGATTGCAATGTAGTATCAAGGTCAACATAATTTGAAAACATCCAAATAGATTTGGAGCAGGAATTGGTGGGTGAAGCAGCATTCCCAGGGTATTTGGAAGATCACACTATATTTAATGATGGTCTCTCTGGCCTTAAAATGCACATTCTCTGAAGTTTGCCTTTCCTTGCAGAGAGCCCCTGCAGCTTCCCTCTGCCCCGCTGCCACCATGCTGAACCCACAACGTCTGCATCAGGAGCAGCCCTCACGATCCTCTCCCAGGCACAGGGGCTCCCGTGGTCCTGTCAGCACCCTGCAAGGGACACGGCCACAGGAGACACTGAGCCCAGTGAGGCCAGCCCTCAGTGCCATGGGTCACAGGACACACTGAGCCCAGTGAGGCCGGCTCCCAGCGCCATGGGCCACAGGACACACTGAGCCCAGTGAGGCCAGCCCTCAGTGCCATGGGCCACAGGACACACTGAGCCCAGTGAGGCCAGCCCTCAGTGCCATGGGTCACAGGACACACTGAGCCCAGTGAGGCCAGCCCTCAGTGCCATGGGCCACAGGACACACTGAGCCCAGTGAGGCCGGCTCCCAGTGCCATGGGCCACAGGACACACTGAGCCCAGTGAGGCCAGCCCTCAGTGCCATGGGTCACAGGACACACTGAGCCCAGTGAGGCCAGCTCCCAGTGCCATGGGCCACAGGACACACTGAGCCCAGTGAGGCCAGCCCTCAGGGCCCTGGTGTGCTGGTGCCCAGGCTGGGGGCTCCACATGAACTGGTGCCCCCCACCTTGGCCATGACCATGCTCTGTGAGCCCAACATCCCTGCATCACCAAAGGGGCTGGATGTGCCCCTCAGGAGGTCCGTATCACTAATGTTATCTTTCCCTGAGCCTGCACTGGGCTGGGCAGGGAGGTGGGATCACTTTGGAGTGATGCCCAGCTGGCATTACAGCTCCTGGTGCATTACTGCATTACTGCACCTGGTGCAAATGCCTGTATGAAGATGCACTTGTTTTTCCAGCACAATAGATATTTGTAACTGGGTTGTTTGTGAACGAGTAATCTGTTTGCTCATTTAAATTGTCTGAGTGAGACCTCAGGTGGGCTCTGGTGGGAGGTCTGAATTCAACCAGGGTCTCATGACTCAAGTGGCTGAGTGCCTGCAGATGGAGACCTTGCAGTGTAGCAGGTTGCTCAGCTCTTTGGTTTGCTTTGGTTGCCTTTGGCAGAGTGTAAGTCCAGAGCTTGTCCTGAAGCAATAGTAAAAAAGTTTCAGAGGTCCACTCGTCTGTAAACTGAACATAACTTGTGCCATGACCAACAGCAGTGAAATCTGGGACCTTGAAACAAAGCCAGCTGTTTCTCCCCATTGTTGGCTGAGGCCTGTTTGTACAGGGAGAAGAATGGCAGCATCAAATAAGCAGGATTATTGAGGAAAAAAACATAGCAACAGCACAGCCTTGTCACTTAGTAACAAGGTAGAATTACGATGAAGAAGGAGGGAACATATATAAATAAAATATTCAGGAGAATACATATTCATTAAAATGATATCCAGAAAACAGAAAGAAGAAGGGCAATAGCCAAGTATCTAAAAATGTTCTTTAATGAAAAAGAATTTTAAATATCTGTCGCTGCTGCTCAGAGCTCTGTGATGATATTACCTTCCCACATGACACTATGCTATTTCAGGTTCCCCTGGTTTCCTCCCCCCATCTCCTCACCTCAAGTACATGAGAAGTCTGACAGATGAGCTTGAAAGTGTTGCTTTTTGTTCCCAGAGATGTGTTGCTGGTTTATTATCCTTATTGTGTCTATGTGAGTAATGTTCTTTATGTGTTGCCATGGCCAGTGCTGATGAATACACAGTGATATATTTCAGCTCCGAACAGCATCCCAATTAATTTGCCTGCTACAAGAGGCAAATTTGCTGTGGGACCAAGAGCATGTTCCTCATTGTTTTGATTACTTTTCTTACCTCCTGGATCAGGTGAAGAGCAGAAGATGAAAAAACAATGCTAGTAACCAAATAAAACTCTTTCTGTCCTTTCTACAGTTAAATGTATTTATGTCATCTTTAATTCAGGAAAAATAAAAAAGCCAACAAAGAAAAACCAAACCCCAAATCAAAGCATCAATAATCTAAAATTCAAACCACTTTCACAGAAGAAGAAGTGAGAGCTTGGAAGCTGTTGCAAAACAAGATTTTGTGTTATTAGATGTTGTTCTTCTGCCTTGAATATTTAATCAAATGCCCATATCTGTTCCCACATAAAGTGAAAGATTAATCATTGCCCTTATAAATCATTCTCCTCATCTCCCTTTCATTTGCACAGAAGGTGCTGTCTTGTCTTTCAGTGCTGTAGAAGCTGCTACCCTTTATTGCCAGCTTCACTTTTTCTAAGGGCTTCAGTTGGGATTGTTAAGTAAATGTTAAACAGTCACCTTTATTGCTCTTTTTATGTATGGAAAACTGATTGCAGGGCTTTTGTCTTCAATCCACTGGTTTTAATAAATATTTTACCTTCCACTACTGAAACACTAGTTATGAATTTTCATGAGCAACTTCACATAAATCTTTACAACTCTCCACATGAAGAGGGGCTTCAAAAGCACTGTGCTGGCCAGGCAAGGGTCATCTTGTATTTGGTTTCTCTGTCTCCAGTGGAGTACTTTCAGGGATTCAATGGAACATTTAACACAAAGAAAGGTGTTGTTCCAGGCTTCCTTCATCTCTGTTGATACCAAATGTTTGACATGACTGGAGGCTACACAGTGTGCTTGTGTAGCAGTTAGTTTTGGTATATCCCTAAGATAAAAATTGCTCCTCTTTGGGAAATACTCAAAAGAATTCACATTTATATTTGGATGTGTACCAAGAT
The DNA here is from genome assembly GCA_013399835.1 of Leptocoma aspasia. Taxonomy (NCBI): domain Eukaryota; kingdom Metazoa; phylum Chordata; class Aves; order Passeriformes; family Nectariniidae; genus Leptocoma; species Leptocoma aspasia. The sequence continues at coordinate 317,886 of VXAX01004960.1, forward strand.
CACATTTGGTGTTTTCTATCTGAAATTTTCATAGTAAACTTAGCAGCGTGTATTTGAACTATAGATGCATTTAAAGTTTATCTGATGTATAAATATTAATGTGATCAGTTTGTCTGTGCAGCACCTGTCCATGGTTCATAGAGATGATGAGGAGCTACTGGGGCCAATAAATGACCCCTGTGTGAGAAGATCCACTGGCAGACAGCAATGGCATTGTCAAAAAGCTGAACAAATTCTTTGCATGCATTGACATTCACTGTGATGGTGAAGCCATGAATGAGGAGGGAGTCAGAGGAACCACCTCAAATGGAGGTGTTGGGAAAAAGCATGTTAGGACAAATTGATAAACTAAACATTAACAAATTCTCAGCACCAGATGGTGTTTACACAGGAGTCCTGAAAAAACACACACCACAAATAAGAATTTTCTGAATTGCTAACTATGTGTGATCTGGCACTACTATCAGCTCTGGGTTTAGAGGGATGCAAGTGGGAACATGATGCCAGGTTTTGAACATGGCTTCAGGAGTGATACTGGGAAGTAATGGTCAGTCAAAGATTTCATTTGCAGTGGTCAGATTTGGTTGGAGGTTTGAGAAGAAACATGGGCATGGAGAGGAAGGTCAGGCTTGTAAGCCACAAGAACTGTCGGCAGGATACCATGAGCATACGTATTGTGCTTGTTCAGGCTATCTAGCTTTCAACAGAACCTTAGGGAAGCAATGGCTCATAGCACATGACACTTACTATGGAACAGGAGAACTTACTTACAGGCTAAACCCCAGAAAAGGGAGGGTTGGAAGAAACAGGCACCTCATACATCAGGAGGAGGTCCTATAGACACAAGACCTGGGTCTGGTGTTCAGCATCTTCTAAGAGGCTTGGAGAAGGTGGTACAAGCAAATAGTGACAATGTTTACAACTGATGAAATATTATTCAGGATAACCAAAACTAGTCTTGACTCTGAAAAACCACTGAAATAGTTCACTGCACTAAAACAAAATTCTGTGTTAGGGTTGTTGGGGGAAAAGTGACTACTTATATAAAATCATGATCTCTTAGCTCAGGAAAAAGTGAAAGACAGCTTGAGTCATTGTAGAATGTTTGCTAAAAGCATCCAAGCACTGCTGAGTGGGCAAGCTGGCTGTTAGATTTGGAGCGGAGACAGAGACATGCCTTTTCTTGTGCTGCAGAATTGCACTTCTGCTTCTGCATATTGGGGATCCCAGAGAACCAGTGGGGTGTGGGGGGTGAATAATCTGAAGGAAGAAGAATGTGGGGAGCAAGTTAAACCAGGCAGTATGGCCACCTTCTGGCACAGCTGTGTCCCAGACTGGCAGCAGCACAGAAGCAAGGCAGAGGCACTTGCCCTGTTTCACATAGCCCCTCTGAAACCCTCACTGCAAGCCTTTGATGGCTCTGTTTTTTAGGCTAAATGGGGCTTTGGTATGACATTTCTCAAGGCAATCCCAAGTTACCAGGCTTTCAAGGGTTTGAGATGAGTTATTACACTCAGGAGAATAGAAGCAAGTTGGTGGTGGGTAGCAGGATGTCTGTCACAGCTTACACTTGTAGCTAGGCACTTATGGTTGAGACACACCTAACCAGCTGCTAATCAGAGGGGTTTTTTTTTGCCAGGACTTGTTTTATGTGCTGGTATTTAAACCTTGATTAGGTATAATCAAAGTTGTCCTGTCTTATCTTACTCCCTTCCCTGTCTGAAAATAACTTTTTTTTTCCCCCTGGAGAAGTAGGACTTGGCTCTCTGCTGTCCTAGAATTGCCCACAAGAAGAAAAAATAAAGACTAAAATGAGCAATGAATGTAGCTGTTTTTCCCAATTATTCCATATATGATTTATTGCTTTATTTTCAAGACACGAAGAGTGCTGTTAATGTGAATATATTGAATGAAACACCTTATTGTTTTTCGCATGGTGATTTTCTCTTTTTATCATGTGGGGGAGCAGTAGATTTGCATCTATTTGACATTGAAATGTTCTGCCTTTGGCTGATCTGCAGCTCTGTGCAACATGATCCAGACTAAGAAAAGCCCATTTCAGTTCTTAGGACAGGTGCAAGATTAAGCATGAAGCATCTTGCTTCTGAAATTGCTTGTGATTGTTTTTTCCTCCACAAACGTCTGCATAGCTAGCAATTAACTGCATCCAGAGATCAAAAGCTAAATTGTCTCAGACAGAAATTGCTATATCAGAGCTTAGTGCTATTTGTACTGTACTTTAACAATCAGGCAGTTCCACTGATCTTTCTTTGCTTGAAGGTGAAACAGGCAGGCTGGGCTTGCTCTGCAGCTAGGGAGAACAGAAAGGGAAAGAAAGGACTACATGATGAGCTGGGAAGAAGCACAGGTTTCATGGTCCTGAGGTTGTAACACCGCAGAAAAATGTTGCTGTTTCCTCTGTAGGGCTAGAAGAATGAGCGAGGGCTCCTCACAGGACTTGCAGACCGAGGTGCCACAGATGCCTCCTGTGTGATGGTGCAGGGGGAAGCCCTGCACTGGCCCCCCTCTGGCATGGCATGGAGCCTGGGGCTGGCCATCTCCTTGCAAGACAGGAGGTGACAGTGCCATCCCCCCAGCTGGGGGAAGATGGGACCCAGCAGGGAGAGAAGGCCTGAACGTGGCCCCCCTCATGCTGCAGGCAACGTGGGCTCAGAAAGCAGAGGGCTTGGTGCCTTGGCGACGCTTTTCCTGTGATTTGTAGAGAAGCTCCTGATGCCTTCACCCTTAATTGCCTTAATTAGTCCATTATCCTCCTCTAGGGGGATTTTCCACAGAAAGAGAAGATGTCACTCCTTGAAATGTTTGACTGGTAGACCAAAAACTCCACTGTCAGCTTTTTTCTTTTATTTTTTTACTATATTCTAAGTTGAGCTATTGTATTGACAATTTAGCATCTAATCCTATTGCTCTAATTTAGTCATTTGGCTGTGCATTAGGATAAGAATGATTTGCATAACAGCCTTCAGTCTTCTGTTTAGCAACAAAATATTCTGATTTTTGCTTAAGTGGGATCAAACTGTGAACAGGCTGGAGAGTGATCCCAGGGGACCTGCACTGATTCTGGCACTGCTGGGGAAGATGTGGCTGCTCCATTTTCCTGCAGGCTGCCTTGCAGGGAGCTGGGGCCTGCTGGCAAATGTCCCTCCTTGGGAAATTTGAAAAAAGAATAGGAAAATGTCTTGCTTGCCCCAGTCATGGGTGGTTAGAATCCACTTGCCTGTATTTATCACTTTCTGCACGACTGATAAGGATTGTTTTAGCAAGTCAGCCTTTATGTGCTGTTTTCCTTCCTTAAAGAAGAAAAGGTTTGTAAATGGTTGTAAACCTTCCACTGGACTGGCAGGACTGATAGTTTTTTGCTTTCAAGGAGACAGTCCCCAAAGAGATATCTGCATCAGATTTTCCTGGTGAGAGCTGGAAGTGTTCATTCCCTGTTTGAAGACTGGAGGGCTTGGCATGGTCAGAGTCACTATAGGTGCCCACCACAGCCTGTTACCAAGCTGTGGATGCCCCTGCCTCTTTGCCCAAGCAATCCTGCCCCCACGTGCTAAAGCACAGCCCTCACCCCACATTCCCAGTACAGTGCTTTGTAATTCTGAGATGTCATCCCAAATATTCAGTTTCTTCTGCTAGGCATTTTTATTTTGTTTAGCAGCTAGATTTTATACATGGACTGCTCTGTAGAAATTTTACATTCATTTTTCTGTGGCTGGCAGATAACATTTTCCCAATTGATTAAGTATCCAGACTTACAAAGGTAGAGCTGCTGTATGTGACTGTAGGCACCTGAAAAGTTGTAACCCCCTGTGGCAGATCATTAACTTCAGATCAATAGGAAAATTGCTTTTTTCCCTGCCTTTTTTGTAATACCTTTTTTTTTCCCAGTGTCCAGATGCTTCTCAATGAGGTGTTTTCAGTGAGAGCTGTCATTCCTCTAACACAAAATTGTATTATCAAAAAACTTCTGCTAGTACTACAAAAATGCTGAAATGAAATGCAAATCTAGACATTAAAAACAACTTCCTTAATAACTGAGGTAGATTTCTTCAAGCTTTCCTCTTTTGAACTGAACTTCTTTTCCTAGGAAAGAATATGGAGATAAAGGAATGTTTCTACAAAGAGCCTGTTTTTACAACCCTCTCTCAACTTTGGTGCATATTCTCCTTAAGAGGCCTGTGAGATCATACCATTTGCAGATGTCCACATCATGTGATATTCTCTGTTGTATTTTAACATATATATTTTTATTAGGATGTGATCTATCTATTTAATTAAAATTACTACTCTGTGAGGGGAAAAACTGTGGATGTTTTAATTTTCCAGAGGCTGTTGATAGCCTCGGGTTTTCTTGTTGGAAGAATGTATTTCAATGTTTTCTCCTCTTTCCTGCTAAATTGTATGCAAACACTCCTTCTGAAGCTAAGCAAAGCCCATTTTCTATTGTGAAGATAATGCTGGAGTGTCCCTGTCTGCATGTCATCTCTTCCACGAATTCCCCATGGTCCTATTTTAGCATTTCCCTGTGCTATGAGGTGGAGGTAGGAGCAGCTACCAGGGTGGCTGGGCACCCTGGAGATGGCAGGTTGGCTCAGGGGCTCAGGGACTGCCCAGTCCTGGCATGGTACAGGGGTTTGGGACCGTCACCCCACTGCTGGCTCCCTCAGTGCTCCTGAATGAGGGGAGGAACAGAGAAGGTGGTTGGTCTCTTATGAGCCTTATTGTGTCTTTAGGATGAGTTTTGTAGCATTTAATGCCTCTGTCCCTCATTCATTACCTCTGGCGCTTTCAGACTAAGGAATTAGCGTGCTTGGGCAGTGAGGAAGCCACATCTGCAGCAGGTTTGGATCACTATGGCACTGATCCTATTCACTGCACAGCCACTGCCAATGGCGTGTGTTAACACAGCTCACCATCCTGGCTGGGAAGCATCCAGGTCCCCACTGTGTCCTAGGCTCAGGCCTTTGGCTGCATTACGTAAATTAATTCCTCTTAATGGATCATGTTGTTTTTGTTCTGCACTAGAACCTACTCAGGAAGACAAAGTGGTCCCCCTGGCTTATAAGGGGTTAATATTTTCAGTCCCAGGCCCTTTATTTTTATTTTATTTTCGTGGCCTTAAGTCAATACCATAAAGCCCCCAAATCCCTGGCAGTCTTTACCACAGAGATAACCACACAATGGACCTATCTGCACATCACAAAAAGCTGACAGTAAATTTACAAGTACTCAGTGGGATATGGGGCCTCGTTGCTGATAACCAGCTTTGGCACTGAATAGGAGCTGTACACTTATACCTGCTTTGTTGTGTTGTGTTTGTCCCTGCAGATACCAGCTTACTGTGGGAAAAGGCAAGGACTGCTGCTGGAGCACACTCATTGCCCTTGAAAACACATCTGTGCTCTGTCTCAGCTCTCCTGCCTGGTTAGTCAGCACTGGTGTTTGTTCCTCTTTCTCTTTTTGTGCCTCCTCTCCCTTGTCTCTGCTAATAATTTCACAAATTCACTCTATCTTATGGGCCAGAGATAATTTCCATTGAAACTGGGTGAGTTGCACAAATTGTGAGATGTTTTTCCATGGTACTCTGGTTTTAATCTGTGTTGATGTTAAGATCCTCTTCTCTGCTGAATGCTTGCTGGGGTGTGAAGCATCTGCTTAGCTGTTATGTAAAGAAATACATTTATTAGGTAGTTAGTGTAATCACATAATCTTGACAGACACTAATGGTTACAGTCACAGTTCCATATTTTATGAAGTGGGAGGATATATAAGCAGGCAGGCAGCAAAGCAAAAGTAGGAACATTTCTGCTGCTGAGGCACACCTTTTCAGGATTATGTTTCCAAAGTTGGTTTTCTGGAAAAAAAATAGGATCACTAGCTCTCTGTGAGTGCAACAATTAGGCAGGAGTGGAGTTACCACTCTGTGTCCAGTGTTCCCCAGCTGGAGGGGCCCAGGGCAGTGCTGCAGGTGATGCAGTGCACAGGACAGTGGCAGGGACAGGGCTAGGCCGCTGGAGGAAGGTGACAACGACCCTCCACCATCTCAGCTGGTGGGAAGTGATGATGTCCACGTAGGTGGTGGGGATGGAGCAGGGCCAGGAATCATTCCACAGCACAGCCAAGTCTGGATGGAGGGGGGTGGGTGGTCAGGAGGAGTTTTGGAGCATCCTTGTTGAGGTGTTCAGCCGTGAGCGGATTCTTCAGGCATAGGTGGTGACCGACAGGGCATATCAATTTGTTACTGCCCTTGAATGGAAAGGAAATGTTTCAATCCCTTGTGCTGCTCAACCTGCAGCAGAGTTGATTTCAAATGTACACAATTCTTAGCAAGGTGTGTGCAGGAACGGGCAGGGACAGGGATGAAAGTGTATGGAGAGATCCCTGCACATGCATTATTGGCAGGACACCCTCTGCCTGCACTGCCCAACACTGATGAGCAGTGGGGCCTATTGGGAATCAATTCCACTGGAACAAATCCCGGAGATTCTGAGTTAATTGTGCACAATTACCCCCAGGGGAGGAATTTCCTCAAATCATTTCAGTACAGAGAGCTGATGGAGGCCACAGGGTTGCTTTCTTTCCCTCATTCAGGCAGGAGCCAGAGGCTGTCACCCACAGATCTCTGGGTTCACTTTGCCCACAAGACTCCAGTCCAGCAATTGGAATAGTCTGCATTTGTGGGAGAGGTGCAGGCTAGAAATCTCACTAAGCATTTTAGTCATGCGAAACTGTCACCTTTGATTTTCAGAAAACTGCTACCCCCTTACCATCTGCTCCTGGTGCCACTTCCCTCACTGGAGACACCCAACAAAATAATAATATGGATTTTTGCATGTGAGCTGGAGATGATCAATAGCAATCCTTCCCACAACAGCAGCACAGCACGTGAAGCACAGTCTGTAACATTAGAGTATAGGAGGCTCAAGAGAGACAGAAGCAATGCTCTGCACTTCCTTATTGCCCAGCTTGTCCTCTCAGTGCTCCAGCAAGCAGAAATTCTTGCTGCTGTGCTTGTGGTCTGTTTCCCCAATGTAAAATGAAAGCAGGAAAGGTTGAGCTACCTGCTGCTCTGAGGAAAGTGGTTGCTTATGGTGGACAAGCTGGAGAATAATTTTCTTTCTGTTTCTTCCTTTTCTTAATGACCTCTGTTATACTGTCAAGACCTTCAGTGATTTGCCGTCTCAGTGCCAGTCAGGCCAGCTAAATCTGTTGACTACTTTATTATACATCCAGGGTGTTTTCCACCCACAAAGGATTTGTATAAAGAAGGTATGAGTGACTACTTTAGGCCAATTCCTTTATTTAAAAATTTCCGCATTACCTGAACTTCCAGTATGCATTGCCAACATTTCTGGGATTTCTGGAAGGGATAACATCAGCACTGAATAATTATAGAGAAAATCAAATGTGTCTATGTATTTTTCTAAATTATTCAAGGATGTAAGAGTGTTTCATGCAGCATGAGTGAACTCTGAAACTGTGCATATGTGAGCCTACCAACATGATGGAGTAATGGTGCACAGAGCTTTTGGAGGCGTTGCTCCTCTTTTCCTTAAGCTGTCATTGTTGATGATGAGAAGGCAAAAATATTTCTAATTTCTTTTTCGCTTTTCTGGTGGTATAAAACAAGACAACCCACCATCCCATGACACTTTTTCTGTGCTCCTCTGTCATAGTACAGGAATGAAAGTGGAACACCTCAAATGGATGTATGAAATGGTTTCTCTCGTGTCGCATGGTAGTCAGACATGGCATCCAATTCTTTCTTCACACACCATATTAATCTCTTCCTGAATTTGGAATTAGTTGTAATAAGATAACAGAGCTCTAGAGATTTCTGAAAAATAAATCAAACATGTTGTCAGCTTGCTTTGAATTTTCCACGTCTCTAGTGCATGATGAAGCAAGAACCCTTTAAGTACGTTGTAATCTGGTATCAGACATTTCTCAAATTAGCATTTTCTGTAGCAATTCTGTTGATACTTATATTTTATACTAAGTTGGTTGTGTGGTACATTAGGTGTATGCCATTGTGTCCATTAGTATGGATTTATTTTCACTAAGTAAAATGTATGCAGTTTAAAGAATTCTGCTAGCTAGATTGGTATGCATGGATGGATAGTGAAGAAGATGTCCTTTCATTTAAATGTGTTACCCTTTGGATAGGTCTTAATTTGCTTCACTCTGTTTACAGGGTGTAAATACATCTCTAAGTAATTCTTTTGCCAATCAAATCCTCTTTGCAGCACAAAACCACATTATGAAATAATGGCAGTTTCAGCAAATTTATGTTAAAACCAGCACTGCAATTTCTAACATATCTTAATATTTTTGTGATTTTTAGGTGTCACACTTTATGCCATTTTTTTCCACACTCTCACTTCTACCCTCCCAATAACACGTGCTATTGTTCTAGAGAATGTTACAAACACATCACAGGAGGATCTGTACTCTCAGTTCACCTGCCACATGCTGAGTAATAACATCAAAACAGACTAATCTTGCGGAAGTAAACTGACTTTCTGTTTAGAGCAATATTTGTAGAGATGTGAGAACTGCAGCCAGTGCTCTCACCATGTGTGTAAAGGATGATCTTTCTGCTGCCTCTAGTTCTCCCCCTCCAGCAATTTTGGCTCTGTCTTCCAAGTTTTACCCAGTGAAGCTGCAAGAAAGGGGCTTGAAGCTGCTGCGGGAAGGTGACCTCACACTGTCAAGTGGCTGACAGCCACTGGGGCTGGCTACAAGCCAACACTGGGCTGTATGTGTCTATCCCACATGGATACTGAAGTTTGAGTGCATCAGTGGACATATGGACTAGTTTCAAATTTTAGGTGCAAGTGGGGAGAGGCGCTGCATTTGGAGAGGTGAGTGCTTTGGGGGACAGCATGTGCCCTCTTCCTTAACTAAATGAGTAGCTGATTAACTGACCAAGTCCATAAGACAGTGCTTGGCCTTGCAAACACTTGTTTGTTCCTCTGAGGAGCTGAAAAATATTTGTTTTGATTAGAGGGTGGCAGGACTACCTCAGGAACACATCACAGGGAGGAGGGAAAGAGGCACAGTTGTATCAAAGGGAAGCTTAGGCTCCCTTTGTAGGGGTTCCTGTGTTTTACCAAGCTTGGGTGCTCTCCAGCCAGCTCTGGAGGAAGGCCAGAAGGGAGGGAGAAACACAGAGACCTTACATATTTTTACTAGCTGAATCTTAAGCATAGTTTTATTTTGTGTCTTTACCTACATCTTCAAAAGAATAAACTATCCCATCTATTCTGAAGGTTGTGATTAAATGTTCCACTATTCATGCAGTTTGATTTAAAGATGGTGTGAAAGTAATTGGACAGTGAGCTCCCTTCCAGCAAATTGCTGCCAAATCCATACTGTGATGCAGCAGCAAGTGTCCATCTCCCCTCTCCATGGCTTTTGCTTGCTCCCCTTCACATTATCAGCTTTCAAGAGGGAGGAATGTCTCTCCCTGAGTGTGGTACCTAGGAAGGCTTTGGCAGCTCCCCATGTGTGTGTGTGAGGATCCATTCCCTGTCATGGCATTGCTTAACCACAGGAGCTCTTCCCAAGGCAGAAACAGCGAGTTTCCTGGGTTGACCACTTCAGAAAAACCAAGCCTGGCAGGAATCTCAGCTTGTGTCTGGATGTTATGCCTGTGCCTTGCACCAACCCCTGCACAGGAGACCATTGCTGTAGGAATGTCTGCCCTCTTATTTGGCTGTCCCTGGGGATCTGTGTAGGCCCACATGAGGCTCCAGTCACAATATGAGCAGCTGATGAGTAGATTTTGTTTATCATGAGGTAAAGGTCAAAATGGCACTGGCTTTGGCAGAGCACTGCTCATAGTTTGATCTGAGGAGTGTATCTATATCATTTTCCTTTCAGAAGAATCTCTCATCTCAACATTGCATATGTTGTCTGCTAGTGCACCTAGCAGTTGTCATTGGCAAGCTAAAATCATGGTCTGCTGTGGAGTGTATGAAATGATAGTCATAAAAATAAGGGATGGACCCAGGGTACAAGGTGAGACCCTGTGGAGTAGGTGGGAAAGTATCCCTGCAGCACTCAATAGCCTTCAGGAGTCACGGGCCAGACCTGATGGAATGCTGGAAAATGGCACCTAGAGACTGTACAACACCTCCTCTGGGATGTTCATAGGGTGGCTGTGAGGATAGACAGGCTTTATCATTGGGGAAGAATCAAAGACAGAGGAAGAGGGATCAAGGATGATTGAGAAGGAGCAAGTCCAGAAAAATAGGGGGTAAGGGATAAAAGGGGACAGCTGTATGTGGACAGGAATGGCAAGTGTACTTTTCACGATCAACTCACCAAGAGTAGATTGACTCTTCTGCATGCATGTGCATGTGTGTGCCTTCAGTGCCAGCTGTGGGAGTCAGCCCATGGTCAGGAGATCACCTGCCCAACTACGATCCTGGCACCTGGGAAGGACACGTGTGCAGTTTTCCTTGGGGACTTTGTGCATGAGAAGCTCTGAATAGGAGCTGGAGTAGGGCTGTGGCTTGTAAGGCAGCTGGGGAGCCTGGGGATCCAGGACCAGCTACAGCAGAGACTGCCTAAGGCCACTTACTGGAGGGAGAGGAGAGCCACAACCAGGCCATGTGCATGCTTCCCATTTGGATGAGCACTCTGTGTGCGTTGGGAATAGAAGCTCAGCCTTGCTGCTGGGTGGATCTGGGCACACAGAGCAGCAGCAGCAGCCTCACATCCGTCAAGCCACCTCTTCAGCAGCTATGAGCACTGGGATTATTAAGTAATTCACTGATTACCTGAATGTTGGAGTAGGGATCAGGCTTATCAGTGCTGCTGCAAGGAGGTTGAAAGTCTGGATTAGCATTCCACATAATGTTGACAGTAGAGATATGGACTGAAAAAAAAGATAGGATATAACTCAATCGGGGTGAATCTAAGTGAGTGAATATACAGATTTAAATGGAAATAGACAGCAGTACACAGACACAGTATTGAGTAACAGCCCACCTGCCTACAGCGCATGAATGGGACTGTAAGGTGGCAAGGAGACACATTTTCTGCTTCACACAGGAAAAAAGTTCCTGAAACTACTGGGTCCAATTTTGGACACTGCATCTCAAAAAGAGACTATCTTACTTGATTAAAACCAAGGGGACAGTGGGAGTAGTACAGTAGACTAGAAAATATGAAAAGAATTTGGACAACTGCTTCTTTAGCCAGAGAAGAAAATTCCAGCTGGAGATACGATGACCTTGAATCCAAAACAAGTTGTGGTAAAGGGGCTGTTTGCCCTTCATGTTCAGGCAAGAAGTGCTTGATTGGCGCCAAGAGAGATGTGGAGATTCTGGAGCAGGTCCAGCAGAGAGCTGCTATGTTGGTCAAAGCTCTAGAATACATCTCTCACCAGAAAAGACTGAGACAGTTGAGTCTGTTGAGCCTCAAGATGTGAAAACTGAGAGGGGACTTCATCAGTGTCCCTGAGTATCTGCAGGGAGAGTGCCATGAGGATGGACCAGGCTCTGCTCGATGGTGCCCAGCAGAAGGACAGAAGGCAAGGGGCAGAAACAGATGCAGANGCTATGTTGGTCAAAGCTCTAGAATACATCTCTCACCAGAAAAGACTGAGACAGTTGAGTCTGTTGAGCCTCAAGATGTGAAAACTGAGAGGGGACTTCATCAGTGTCCCTGAGTATCTGCAGGGAGAGTGCCATGAGGATGGACCAGGCTCTGCTCGATGGTGCCCAGCAGAAGGACAGAAGGCAAGGGGCAGAAACAGATGCAGAGGAAGTTCCACCTGAATATGAGGAAGAATTTCCTATGCAAGTGACCATGCACTGGAACACATTGCCCAGAGAGGCTGTGGAATTTCCCTCACGGGATATACTCAAGAACGGTCTAGACACAATCCTGTGCCATGTGCTCTGGGATGACCCTTCTTGAGCAGGGCGGTTGGACCAGCTGACCCACTGTGGTCCCTTCCAACCTCACCTGTTCTGTGATTCTGTAAACCATAGAGGGAATGGAAGAACCACAGAGGAGGGCGGGTGAGGCTGTGGGGCCAGCTGCCAGTTCACAGGTCTGGTGGGGTCTCCAGTGCCCCAGCGCTGGTGTTACCAGGCAGGCATCTGCCAGAGGTGGCCCTGGCACACAGCACCCCTCACAGCCTCTGTGGATATCTGGAGGAGGTCACACCCCCCAGTCTATTCATGCCATTGCTGAGAACACAGCCAGGGTTTCCTGTCTTCACCGGCAGAAATTTTCAGACCACAGTGAGATTAGTCAGGAAAGCACCAGGCCTCCCAGGCTCTGGGCTCACCGTCAACTGAAAGTCATGCTTCCCTCTAAAACTCTGCCGACCTGATGCTTTGTGGGAAACAAAGGGCTATTGAGAGCTGCTTCTAGCAAGAGATGAATGTTGAAAAGTGTTTGCTGCCTCCAGGCTTAGTATATAGGTCAGGTAAAAAGTACAGCGTTACTAACCCTTTGTAAATAAGTAATTAGGGCACTTAATGTAATTGAGCACCATAATGAATAGTAGCAGATAGAAATGAATTGCAAAACATTTCTGTCCTTCAGAGAAATGCATAGGTATGCAAAAAACATTTGCTGGTATGTTACCTTGTTTGTGAGTGAGAGTAGTTGTCAGAGAGACAGAAAGAAATCTTAGGTTTTCCACTCCAGTGTCCTGCTGGGGCAGATTTGGTTCCAGCAATGCACTTTACAGTATTTAGTTACCAGAACTATCAAAGGTGGGTGGAATATATACTTTATAGACTCAGGTCCAAGAAGCCCAGTGGGTGTAGGCTGACGGCTCGCTGCTGAGGCAGCAGAGGTGTGCCAAATTATGCTGTCTGAATTAGCTAATGCACACTCGGGGCAACACATCCCGCTGGGCCCCCCCCCCCCCCCCCCCGCGGCCCCACNNNCCCGCGGCCCCCCCCCCCCCCAGCCTCTGCGAGCTCAGCAGGTTTTGTCATCAGTTGGAAAATATGCTGGCAGGTTTTGGCTGTGTCCTGCCTCCAGCTCCCCCTCCACCACCACCCTGCTTTTCAGTTTCTTCCTGGCTCTGTCCCCTAGCCCTGTAATGGGGTAGCATCTTCCTGACTCAAAAGCTGTTGTTATGAGTCAGTCTGTTAAAAGGATCATGAAGTGTCTGGGTATCACAAGGAGAGAAACCCTTTAATTATCTAATGTTAGGCTATCAGAACCTGTTGATGGGTATCAGAGGGTTAAATATATCTGAACTTCTGTAGGCTGAATTGAGAAGATATAGTTTCTGGCATATAATAAATGTTTATAGAAGTTTCATAGATGTAGCTCCCGAATTACTATGAGAATAGTAATATTCATGAAGTATAACCCTTAGGGGAGCAGAGTATCTGGATATTTAGCCACTCCACCTTTTTTTTTTAATTAAAACCCACCTTTTTTCCTAATAATATTTCACCTCCTGTACTTGCTGAAGGTCAAATTCAGCTTCTCTTCAACTGTTCATATTTAGCTGTGGTAAGTCCTGCGTAAGGACGAGTGGGGAGTATGGTCCCAAGAGTGTCCTTCTGCTGGAAAACCAGAAGATGGTCCTTCTACCTGCAGACAGGTCATAGCTGGTATTGTCTCTCAAGCCTGGGCCCAGCCTTTTGCACCTTTGTGATGTGCTCACCAAGCCCACATTTACTCCAGAGCCCAAGATGCTGCTCATGACAAGGATCAAGGATACCCCAGGAGAGTTGGCAGTATAGTACATTTGGGACTGTATTTTATGTGCTTATCTTTAATATAGTCCCCTAGGGTGACTTATATATTTCTAATTTATTTTATATATAATCATCTGTGCAAACTACAATTACAGATTTCTGTACTGTCCAACAATGCAGTTGTAAAGCACGACAGTAAATAATATCTGAGTGAGCAAGAATATGTGTTTTCAGTTCAGATTTGAAAAGAGATGGGGAGTCAATCAGGCATGTAAATGTATCTAGTCTTCATAAAGGAACTTGTGCTCCAGAAGGATTTTACCAGTTACTAGGGTTTCTCCTTTAGGCTATAGAGGATCCAAACTGCCTGGAGTCCTGGGATGCAGCCAGGTTGCAAGCAGTCAACCCACAACATCATGCATCCAGGGGAAGGAGCAGGAGAGATTTGAGAGCAGGATATAAAAAAGGTGCAATGTAGGGCAGAAAACCTTCCCCTGCTGAGTTTCTCCTTCCTCCAAGGTGCAGTCTCATTGCTGGCAGCGGTCTGCAAAAGAGCATTGCTCACCCTGGCCCCTTTGCTCTGGTTTCTAACAGCTTATCAGGTGACTGACTGCAGCAGCTCGAGTTGCAAAGATGGGGGAACACTCAAGCCAGTGTTAGGAGTAGCTATGCGTGCACATAAATCATGCACGTGAGTCCTGAACCATATATGGAACTGCAACAGACCAAAGAAAGTAATTTCTACAGTTCAAATAATGACTATTCTATTTTTAAAAAATATCTAGGTTACCTAAGGCTTATTTGAACCAATCATAAAAGACAAATAAAATCATATGATGAAATAAAATTAAGCCTGCTAAATGGAACAGCACTTGGTAAATAGCCTGTTTTATAAAACAAAAGGGTGGATAATTCCTGTCTGATGCATAATATTGGTCTAACAGGAAGACTCTCTCAATTTAACAAAGAGCTAATTCAAGATATTTGTGAATACAAGTAGGGTTGTTTCAAGGAAGTTTTCAAAGGAATTAGTACTTTTTTCTTTCTTGAACTTTTAGCTGAATGTGGGCTGAAGTATTTCAGGACTAGGTTAAACATAGTTTAAAATGTGCCTTTTTAAAGCTCTCCATCCCCTAGGTTTTTGCTGTCATGTCTTTCTTCTAAGTAAATGAGAAATCTTTGAACTGCTCTTGTTGTGTGGCTTGTTTATGTGCTTTTATAGGTTAAAACCATTCAAATTTAGCTGTGCAGGAAATGTATTATTTTCCCTGAAATAAGCTTAGACAAATGCTTTCTGTTCTCCCAAGCCTGGAGTCCCTCAGGTATTTTATGCTTCAAATAATCCCTCTGCATGGATGAAAAATGCCTTGTGACTTCCCAGCCAGCAGGGTGGGTGAGATAGTCTGGTAGGATTTAGGCATAGTAGTTTTCTCTTGATCTGGACCCTATTCTTGGGTTCCCAAGGACAGGAGAGGATGGTACCCTGGCACTTTGTAGGAACCACTGCTGATGCCACAGGGCTTTGAGCACTGCCACCGTGTGTGTTTAGACATCCTCTTCCTGGCCATCTTCTGCGTTGTTTTTCCTCCTTACACTGAGACACCCCAAAAGACAGATGATGAGCTTTCTCACGACCCAGCGGCTTTGCAGCCCCCTGCCTTCTGCCATCCCCGGTGAGCAGCCATACAAAGTGTTTCCCTCCTGCAAGGAGAGCACAGGCTCCAGGCCTGTCCGGGCAGGTGGCAAAACCCACACAGCGAAATGCGTTCAGACCCTCCGGGGACGAGAGATCTGGTTACAAGGACCACGTAAATCCCCGCATTTTCTTATCGGTCTGGCCGCAGCTGTCTGTGCCTGCTCTCTCCCTCCCCCCCGGCCTGTGGGATGGAGATGGGGGGATGTGAGGTGGGTGGTGGGGGGCAGCGCAGGGATGCACCCATTAACAACACGGCTGCTGTGAGGAGGGCTTTGCTTTTCCAGTGATTTAGCCCACGCAGAGTGATTTGATGCAGAGAGCTGCGCTTCACCTACCTCATGGTTTATTAGGCTCTTTTCCAGCTCGGCTGTGCATGGTTAAACAGACTTTGAACCCTATTACGTGACCTTTCGGGTCCTTGCCTGTCAATTGAATTGCTTCCCACACACTGCTCTCCCCATTTACAGCTATGCCCTCTCCCAAAGTATCATGTGAGTGTGACCTGCTGCCACTGTAAGTGGAGCTTGGCTGTTACCAGCTATCCCTACCCATATTCCTCCTTTACTGAGAGCAGGCAAAACCAGATGTGTTCACAACTTGTTTTTTGTGTTCCTTCCCCAAAACAGCCTTAAAACCCAGACCTTGGATTTTTCTCCTCGACTATAGACATACTGATAAAGACAGATTATTGTTTGCAATTTTTGGTCCTACTGTGCTTTGCCTTGCACCAGTGTATAGCACTCTGCCTAAATTCAAGGCTGTCTCTGTGGGCCGGCTGGGGGCAAAAAGCCATAGTGCCTTATGTCCCTCATATCTGTCCCTGGAATAACCAGGTTATAGGCATTTGCTCCCAGTGTTCAGAGGCATGCAAAGAAAAAAATGAACCAGCTAGGAGATTGCTAGGGCCCCATCCTCCTCTGCTTGGGTAGCCTTCACTTCACTGTGGCATTCCCTAGGGTTCATGTGCTAGGAATCATCCATGCTTGTATGCTTTGCATTTCTTAAGGGCTGAGGTTTGTGTTATAAGGTCCTTCATGCCCTACTGCAATTTACATGTTAAGTAATAATAGGATAATTATTTGGTGATGCTTTTTCTTCCTGTTACAGGTGTTGAGGTTTAACCCAAGTCAGCCGCCCAGCCCCACACAGCTGCTCATTCACTCCCCCACCAGCAGGATCAGGAAGAGAATCAGAAGGCTAAAAGCTCAGAAAACTCGTGGGTAGAGGTAAAAACAGTTTGATAGGGAAAGCAAAAGCTGTGCACAAAAACAAAGCAAAACAAGGAATTAACTGACTGCTTCCCAAAGGGCAGGGAAGTGTTCAGCCATCTCCAAGAGAGCAGCGCTCCATCACAGTAACAGTGACATGGGAAGACAAACACTATCACTCCAAATGTTCTCCCCCTTCCTCCTCCTGCCCCCCCTTCTTTATGTACTGACCATGACGTCACATGGTCTAGAATATCCCTTTGGTCAGTTGGGTCACCTGTTCTGGCTGTGCCTCCTCCCAGCCTCCCAGGCACTCCCAAATCCCTCACCAGAGTGGAAGTACAAAAGCAGAAAAGGCCTTGGCTCTGTGTAAGCCCTGCTCAGCAATAACAAAACACCTCTGTCTTACCAACCCTGTGTGCAGCACAAATCCAAAACACGGGCCTGCACCAGCCACTTGTGAAGAAAATTACCTCTACCCCAGCCACAACCAGCACAGCATGAACACAATAATTCAAAAAGACCTAAGCAAACAAAGTCCTTTAATGTGAGAAAATATCAAAATTGACATCAATTGCACTGTTTTCAGCGAGTCTGGAAAAGGAATCAAAGTATATTTTTCATATTTATGGGTTTTACCTCTGAAAAGTAAAAGGAACAAGCCCACAATCAAGTTTATAGCTTTCTTTTTCTGCACATCTACAAGATGTTAATGGTAAGTGAAAATACGGTTGATTTGAGAATAAGTAGGAACGTTTTTCCTGTTCTGATAACTGGTTTATTTGAGATGCACAACAAATACCAAAAGAAAGCAATTTTTCATAAGGAAAATTAGTGTTGAGAGATCTACAGTATTTATTCTTTTGACCATGATCACTGTTCATACTCATGTGTGTTACAAGATAAAGTCAAGAGCACTTTTGCTTACTGTTCTGACATATATTGGTGCTTGTCCCGCCAGATGTTTGGTGTGTCAGAAGGGCATGTCTGTCCCACTCTGGGATCCTCTTGGAATGGTTTACTGTGGAGGAAACAATTTTTCTGCATGATGAAAGCAGAGCAAACTGGTGTTTGCGTTAATGTGCCATTAATGCCTTGTTTTCTTGTGACGAAACAAGTCCAAGGCTGACCTGTTCATCAGTGCTGTCAAAAATGCCTTTTAAAGGATGATATTTTTTCCTTTTTCTTTTTAGTTTTTTTCTAGCTGCATGTTTGGAAGGGGGAACATGAATAATATGATTCCTTTGGGTCTGAAATTACATGGTACACTCCCAGCCCTTTTGGCAGGCACTGCTGCCACAGCTGAGGACTGGAGCTGCAGCTTTCTGGTTTTTGAGGAGCTCCCTTGTCCAAAGAAGAAGGCTGAGTCTCTGTCTTGTTTTACATGAGCTGACACAATTAGCCTGTGTGGCTGAAGAAGCTTCAAATGTAAAGTTTTCCATAAATAAATAATAATAAAAAAATATCAACAACAACCATTTTAATGACAAAGGTAATTGTGACTTGCAAATGAAGAATTGCTTTACAAGTTGCTAAAAACTACTGCGGTATTTAAAAAAACCAACTTGATTCCATAAACTTCATTAAAAGCTGGTTTTCTGTTTGGTGCCATGGCTGCAAAGACTCAGCTTGGGGGCAAGGCTGGGGGCAGGGAAAGCAGGTGCTGCTTTTGACTTGGCTGCTAACAGAATAGCATTAAACTAAATCACTTATCTCTGTTTTGCCTTCCACCTCCTTGCATTTCTGACCTTGGTGGGTGCAGCTTTGATATAAGCTACAGCATCTCAGCAGAGCCCTGCACATTTTAATTCCTGATCATTAAGTGATCTCAGCATAGCCCCTGCTAAATCACAGACAATTAAGTTGTCTGGTGGCCTCCCTGCTCATCCTTCAGATGGAGGAAGGTGCCAGGGGGGCTGAGCCATCTCATACCCCTAAGGCCACATCCCAAGAGCCAAATAGCATGCAGTCCTTTTGCATAGTCCATAGGCTTTTGCAAAGTCCATAGGCTTTGCTTGGTGCAGAGGTGTTGAGACACTGCTGTGACATCTCTGGTAGTTGGACTGTGTCCTTCAACAAGGTCAAAAACCACCCCACTTCCTCTTCTGTATGCACTGACCATGACCACCACCTCTATGTTTTTCTACAGAGACACATCTCTCTCTATCTCCCTTCAAGGTGAGGTGCAGACTGAGCCTGTATGGTATGTGGGAACCAAACTTTCCCTGCATCACACCTGAATTACCCAGTTAGGGTGGGAGGTCCCAGCAAACCCAAAAAAATCCCTGAGATGTGGCATTCAGCTCAGTTCATTTGGCAGCTCACTGTTCTGCTCACTGTTCAGTGCCAGGTGAATGGTACAGCATTTTCAGGCATCTTGTTGAAGATTTTATATCATCTTCTGGAATATTGATTGAAAACATATTAAATAAGAGACTCAATCCTGTGAGAACCCTGCTGGATCTAGCCTCATTATTAAGCATGCTTTAGGATCTATCAGAGATCCAGTTTGTAATTTGTATTCATGCACAATTAATGCAATATTGTTTTGGAATCAAACCATCTGTGTCTAGAATTTACTGGTGTGTGAAAATCATTGAATGGTAGAATGGCCTGGGTTGGAAGGACCTTAAAGGTGGAAACCTTAGCATAAACCACAACTTGGTCTCAAGGCAAGGCTTCTTTCCATAATCTTAAGACTCTCAGAAAGACATATGAATAGAAATATGGCAAATGCTTGTATGGGGTCTGCTAAAAAGTCACAATGGTCTGCACCAGGAGCCTGCAGACGGTGTGAGAGCAGTGCAGCAAGAGCAGTGTGAGCCCTCCTTGTCTGTCTTATACTTACAGCATAATTAGGATCACATAAATGCCACTGCTGTTAACAACCATGGTGATGACTGTTGTATCAGAAAAATCCCCCTGCCGTCTGCCTCCCAGGTGTTTGCACTTACATATCACTTCCCATTAAAATGGTCTGCAGCAAGCGCCGGGGGTGTCAGAGCTGGGTGATGAAATTGAATTAGTTTGAATAACTGAATAAGTTTTAGATCTTGGACTGACAGCTTGTTCATATAGATCTTAAATGCCCAGCAGCAGCAGCATAATCTGCATTACCCAGGCACGGCTGTTCAGAGCGGCAGGGCAGGGCTGCACCCGGCTGGTGCTGGCTCTGAACCTCACTGCCTTCAGGAGCCCTGCCTTGCAGGGTGAGACACAGGCTCAAATGGAGTAATTGCAAATAATCAACTGCTTCTCTTCTCTTCTCTTCTCTTCTCTTCTCTTCTCTTCTCTTCTCTTCTCTTCTCTTCTCTTCTCTTCTCTTCTCTTCTCTTCTCTTCTCTTCTCTTCTCTTCTCTTCTCTTCTCTTCTCTTCTCTTCTCTTCTCTTCTCTTCTCTTCTCTTCTCTTCTCTTCTCTTCTCTAGGAAGTGTGCAGTTCCTTGCAGAAAACAGTGTATATTCTGATTCATTCTGATTCTGCCTGTGTGGGAACAGCACAGGCAGGATGCTGAGGAGGGCATAGTTTCATAAAGGCTTTTTGTACAGCTCATTCTGAAATCTGGCATCAGCAGACGAAATGCAGACTGAGGAAGCAGATTTTGAAGAAATATTTAATAATTTATGATGTACTTGGCACTTGCATAGCACCTTTCATCCATGGTTCTTAAAAGACTTCAGAGATGTCAATAGATGATACAAACAGAATAATGTCTTATTATAATAAAGCCATGTTCATAAAGAGGCAGAAACTGCATTCCTAAAATAATGAACTGTTTTATCTATAACCAAAAAAAAGAGAGTCTATAAGAAAGTGGGACATAAAAATAGAAATCTTAGTTTCCAACTCTTCCTTGTGAAGTTTTTGAGGAAATAGAAAGCTTTAGGCAGAATAATTATTTTATACTTAAAAAAAAATACCTGCTTGAGTGGCATTTATTATCCATGGTCCTTTTAGGGCCTTCCACACATGGTGGATATTTGCCCTCTTGCTCAGTATTCTACCAGCTGAAGGGGTTTTACCTCTGTTTACCTCAGCAACTCGAAGACCCTGTAATTAGGGTCACCTTCAAATATTTTTCTTTTCTATGTCACCAATAAATAAGAAATTGTCTGTAAAGCCTTTTTCCCCCAAATGCAAAACAAGTAATGGATGACCATGAAAATCAGAGCCACCATAACCTCAGTCTCCCCTGGAGTTTCATTTTTTTTATAGATTACATGATTTCTCTCCATCACCCAAAGTATATACAGACAGATTAGATTAGATTAGATTAGATTAGATTAGATTAGATTAGATTAGATAGTATATGAGGTTTTGCAGCTAAAATTTCCAAAATCCCTTTCAATTTATGACAGTTTAGGCTTTAATAAGGCATGAAGAACCACTGAGAGGAGAAGTCTGAGACTCAGAGCATGGCACTGTCCAGCAATGTCCACAACCCAGAAGGGCTGGTCACACTTGATGTTGCTATATCCTAGAGAAATGTCCTTTAGCTGATGGTAAATACACCAGAAGTTCATCAAGTGGTAGTGTGGTAGATGTAGCCATGAAGGTGGGTTCAAAAAAGGTCTAAAAAATTCCAAATGGCTTTCAGTGAGATTTTGTGATTATTTTACTGTAATCCTTTACCCAGAGGATAATAAAAACACCTGATTCTGGTTTGTGCATACTACTACTTCACATTGAATTAAAAGAAGACTTAGAAATTAAAAGGAACTATTCAGACAAAAAATTCCTTAATGTACAAAGCCCTTCAAAATGGAATGCTACATTAAGCACTTACCATTAAAAACATTATTATTCACCAGTACTTACCACATAGATATTATTCTGATATGCTATCCTAAACAGTTGGGTTAACTGTGGTTTCTTGGAAAATGCGTGGGTTTTAATTGCAGTAACATTACCTGCATTAATGGCATGGTAGGATGTGGGTAAATGTGCACTTGTGCTTAGGGCTGTCCAGTATTTTCCCTTTCAAGAGGCTGTTTGCTGCTGTTTATGTGTCAGCAGGCTTTGTCCAGCAGGAGCCCAGTGGCCTTAGCCAGGTGGGTGCTGTGAGCTGATGCACTTTCACAGCTGTGGAAGTGCCACGAGCAGGGGGCTGTGCAGCCACGGTGAGGCAGCTCCTCTCTGCCCCATCTGAAAGCCTCTGACACCTTCTCCTTTTGAAGTTTCAGATGGGCTTTGCAGCAGTGCAAGATTTTGGAATGTAGTGAGGGATTAAGGTGGTGTTAGGCCAGTGGAAGTCCTTTTCACACTGACTGAAACACATTTTAGGACATATGCAAATACATAATCTGAGTGAGTTTGGTAGCATCTGACAACAAATCTTGATGTTCTTATATGCAGACAGACAAGCTTACTATGTATTTTACCATGTAGCTTTGCATTCCACTTTTGCTTTCCTGGCAGTTTGCCTCTCTTTCTTTATGTGTTATTTGGCTCAATTCTTGTTTCAGTTACAGAAGTCTGCTTTCGTTTTTCCTTTAAACACATAGGGTATTGAAAAAAACATATAAAAATATACAAATACCTGATGGTAGGGAGCCAGGCTCTTTTCAATGGTATGCAGTGACAGGACAAGCACACACTGAAATACAGGAAATTCAGCTTAAACATAAGAAAAACTATTTTTTACTGTGGAGGCAGTCTAGTGCTTGAATAGGTTGCTGAAACAGTCTGTTGGGTCTTCACCCATGGAAATACTTAAAACACAGGTGGATGTGGTCCTGGGCAGCCAGCTCTAGCTGACACTGCTTGGGCAGGGGAGTTGGATGGGATGGCATCTGCAGGTGCCTTCCATCCCCAGCTGTCCTGTGAGCCTGTGAATACATCTGGTTTCTGTAACAAGCACAAATATATGTTAAAAAAAGAAGACTTCATTATGTGTTTTGGGAACCTGAGTTTATCTCGGCCAGTCCATGCTGCTGCTCAGAAGAGTTTGGCTAACCTGTGTTGGGGGGTGTTTCAGCTCTCCAGTGCTTCCTCTCCGGCACAGCCGCGGTCACAGAAGGGACTGAAAACATCCTGAGACAAGAGGAAGGAGGAAAAGGATGTGGTTCAACTCCAGGCTGCTGGGATTGAAGACGTTCCAGGCCCTCTTGGCAGAGCTGCTGGTCAGGGATGGCAGGCACCCTCCTCCCCTGTGCTGAGGGGCACACATGACAGGAAAAGAGCAGGAAAACAAAGGCATTGCCATGTGCATCATGGCAATCGTGCTGTCATGGTCTTCAGGGTCCCATTCTGCCAGACCTTCCCTCCACTCTGTAGCCAGGAGCACAGAACAGACCTGGGAAAGGGACAGCAGCTGAAAAAGCTGTAGGTAGTAGCCCTGGCACTAGCTTCCACTTAAAATAAAAATAAACACATACAAACCCTCCACAAATAAATGAAGAGGAAGGCTAAGAGAAGAACATCAACCTGTTTTGACAGCCACAGTACAGCTGATGACTGATTAGAGATGTATCTTCACCAAGGCCCAACTACAACAGTGTTTAATTGCTTCTGGCCAGCATCAGCCCCCTAGGCAGGAGGCAGCTGATTGCCTGCAGTCCTCATTCCCCAGAGGAGTAGGGGAAAAAACTTTTCTGGCTCTGTGGATTGTTTGGTTTTGGCACAACTTGGAAACAAATCAGTCATCATTTTTATTGCTCTGAATATTACACTATTATTTTTCCTTTAAGTGAGGTAACCTTTAATTAGCTGTGTGAGTGAAACCACACCATCTCTCTTAAATTACTTCAATTTAGTCTCATAAGGTTTTTTTTTTGTGGGAAGATAGCAGATTTTCTTACACCATCTATTCCTACCCTACTCATTGAGGAGTCTGCTGCTGCAAGTCCTCCAGCCCTTGATGTTGCTTCCTCTCATGACTGTGCCCTTCATACTTCATTTCTGAGGGACAGGTGAGGTCTCTAAGACTACTGGGTGCCTTGCTGTGCCTCACCCCAGCAGCAGTGCTTCTTCTTGAGAAGGGAGTTCCCTCCTCACATCTACCACAGCCAGGATGCAGAGTGCTGGGGAAGCTTTGCAAGCCTCCACTGCTGTGAACAAGTTACAAGTTACTGTACCAAGAACTGAATATTAGCAGTTAATTTGGCACATAATCCTGAGAGGAGTATTCTTTTTAATAGATATAAAATATATTTAATTTAACTTTAATATATCTTATATATGTAAACCACATGAATATTCAGTTTTGTTCCTGGCTCTCTTTGCTTGAAACAGGAATATCCATGTGCCTGCCTTGTTTGTAATTTCTTCAGAAAAGTGAATTCTTTTGCATCCAACGCCCTTTCCTTTGATTCTCTGTTTCTGCCACCAGACTCTCCAGGCTTGTGGAGTTGTGTCTTTCCTCAAACCTGCCAGTTACGCTGGGCAATTCTGAGGAGGATGTACGTGACAGTGACCTGGGACCTTATCCCTGCTGCTGGTTTGCAGGTAGCCTGGGACAAAATGGCTCCAGTCCTCACTTTGCCTGCTCATAAAATGCATTATCCAGCCTATTCTCCTGCATCAAAGTAGTCCCATTAGGGCAGGTAGCAAGATAAGAGGGAAAGGAGAGAGAAAAGAAGGATTTAAAAAGGAACAGCCTGAATCAAACCCTTGCTGAAATACATGAAGGTTCCCTGTGTTCTCCAAATCAGGTTGAATGATCTGTGGATGCAGGCACACTTCTGGGCTGGAAGGGAGCAAAGACCACTTTTGTACAGCCACCACAGACGACTGGGAGCATCCTTGCCAGAGGCTTATGCTTGTAAGCCATACCCCTTCCTGCAGCTCTCACAGCACCTGTGTTTTGCAGTGCCAGCCGCAGGAATGGCAGTGACTCTCAGGTGTTCCCCTTCTCATGAGTGAAAGTCCTACAGACATGCCAAGCTAAAGAACTGCCTTGATGATCTGAGCTAATAGGGCATCTTTTAATTTCCATCCTTAAAGCAATGGGGGAAGGCCACATACCCCTTTATCTAGGTCAGGGGAGAGTTTGTCCTTTCTCTTATATAACATAATCACAGAAATCAAAGACAGAAAATTAGTTTTTATTGCTTTTAGACCAATTCTAAATAAAGTCCTTTCCAGCATTAGAGCTAGTAGTTCAAACTTCAGGTAGACTTGTTTTTCATACTTTCATTAAAAAATTAAGATGAACAAAAGAACTACTATTGAGTTGAATTTGTTATACAAAATGGCATGTGCATTAAAAGCAAATACTCTGGAGTCTATTTAGTTTTCTGTCAGTCAGCCTAATGCTTTTCATATTCTGTGTATCAAGCTGTAATTATGAGTGAGACTCGACCATCTAAACAATCTCTGTTGTTTAGATGGTCCATTGGAGATAGAACCAAAATTGCAGCCTGTGCAGCTCGAGACTCCTCCATTTCAGAAAGCCCCTTCCTGAAAATCAGATTTCCCTTCACTGACTAATATTTGGTATGACATATATCATTAAGTGTGTTTGTCTGCACAGGATTTTAAACTCTAAATGCAGGTGTACTACGGTTAGGAGATATTTAAATGAAGTTAGACTAAAGGAGAGCTATTTGAATGTAGATGTGAATTATTTAAATCTTTAGCAACTGGGCACTCTGAATAAAGTGTTTAGGACAGTAAGTAAGTGGGATGTATTTCTTTTCAGAAAGTGTTTATATAACTGTAGTGCATCAATGTGGGCTTAATCTCAAACATGAAATCTCAGTTAAATGCATTTTAATCCTATTAGTACAACAGAGCCAGTCCAGCAGAGGATGAACAAAACAGTGTTACAGGCTGCATCAGCCAAGCCCTATTCCTTTGTCCTTGGTGTTTCCAACGTGCCCATGAGTACAGCTTCTGGGTGCCACATGGAGTAACCAATATGTCCACACAATTGGTGGGACATGAACAAGGAGAGTGGAAGCAAGTCCTGAGTCTGC
This sequence comes from Leptocoma aspasia, assembly GCA_013399835.1. Classification (NCBI taxonomy): domain Eukaryota; kingdom Metazoa; phylum Chordata; class Aves; order Passeriformes; family Nectariniidae; genus Leptocoma; species Leptocoma aspasia. The sequence goes on from VXAX01004960.1 coordinate 343,410, forward strand.
AATTTACCTTCATAGGCAAATTTGGCTCTGGTACAGCATTAGGCACGGCCTTATGCCTGTTCAGCTGTCAGGTAACTCCTTCAGATTTACTGGCTTGGAGGGCAGTTGTTCTTATGGAGAACATATGGCTGTCTGGCCTGGGTTGATTGGGAAGAAGCTCAGCACCATTCTTAATGTGGCTGGCAATGTGGTTTCTTCAGGAGAGGCCCTGTGGCCCTGCCCAGAAAATCTGTCATTCTGTCCCAGTTTTAAAACAGGGAGCTCACTGGATGAAATTGTGTTTCAAGTCAAGTCTTTCCCTGGGTCAGTATCTGTGTTGCCAGCAGCAGTGCACTCCAACTCTTCCACAGTGCACATCTGGGTCCAAATGCTGCTCTTTCCACTACCTGACAAATTCAGTAGTTCACCAAAGTTCACCAAAGTTCACATCTGCACCAGCAGTAAATGTCACCTCTTAGCTCACCTGCTGCTTGGATTATCCCGTGCTTATAAATATGAGCTGAACTCTCTGGACTCTGTTCTGTGAGTTTTCCCCCATTTGTGAGTTACATGCAGAGCAGAAATTCTCCAGGGACCATGCACATCACCAAGCACACAGCAGCTTGCCAGTGTCCCAGGCTCTGCTTGAGGAACAAAGGACCATCCTCTGTAACAAAGTAGTAAAATTGAGCAACTGGAGTGGGGAGGCAGCAGTAAGGATCAGTGCAATGGGTGTGTGCTTTCCAAAGAGGAAGTCCAGTTAACTCAGGGAGGTTTGCTGGCTGAGGTTGACAGGGACAACCAGTGCTGCCCCTGTCACCTATGAATGACACTCTGCTTAAATGCAGTGCAACTGTTTCTGAAATACCTGCTTGCCCTTTCTCCAAACCAGGCAAAAGGAGTCCTAGGACCTAAATCCTATCCCCAGCCTCGTTCAGAAATTTTATTTAGTTTGTTGCAAAGCAGCTTCTTCTAAAATATCCTGCAAGAAATGGGCTGTTTTTGCTTTGAGCCATGCTGGAGCTTTGGCCCTGTCTGTCTGGCTCTGCTGCCTTGAATGCAGTGCTGTAGTGCTTCTGCACTTGGGCCAGTATGCTTTTGTAACTGGACATAGTTCTGGGCAGAATTGCATGGGTCTGGGTGCCCAGACTGCAGCTGGGAGGATGACAGACACAGTAGCAGCGCTGCATAGGGTCATGTATTGTCTAGCTAAGGACTTCAGCACATTGAGCTCTTGAGAATGCCTGTGGCTGGGGCAAAGGGCTTTATACATCAACATTTCTGCAGTCTTTAACATGTACAGGAAGTGCACCTAATGCTGCGTCACTATTAGCACCTGGGAGAGTAGGACAGCTAATGAAAGGGCACGCAGCCAGGTAAATTCAGACAGTCACCTCCTGTTGGGATAAACAGCTGAGTTGTCCCAGTTAGGAACTTTGCATTTCTGGGGACACACTGTTTGCACATAGGGAAGAGCAAAGTGCTTGTCTCAGATGGGTGGATTATTAGCCTTTAATTAAGGAAGATCAGACACATGTCCAGACCTCTGAATAGCTTTGGATAGCTTCGCAGGCTGTTGATATCGGCTTTAATCCCATAAGTATATGTTGTGTACTGTAGGCTCCACAGAGATGAGAAAATACACTGGGTCAGCCATGAGGACTATCTGAAACCTGAAATTTGGCTCTGGGCAGTTTCAGTCATTGTTTTTTCCTTATTGTGAAACCACAGTGCTACAGATGAAAAGACTTAGTTTCCATCAACATTTTTCTTTTCTGTTTAGAGAAGAGATTTGATTATCAAAGAGGAAAATGTCCTTCAGATTGTGGGTTGCTGTGGTACAGGCCTATTCTGTTCCTGTGCTACCATCAAAAGGTAAAATTGGCCAGCAATACCATACACCACTGCAAGAAAGGAAAAAAAAAAAAAAGAGGGTCAGGAGAAACACACACTAGCGCACACAAGTCCTTGAACTTCCACAAAGAGATATCATGTTACATTTTGCAGTGTTTCCTAGGAAACCATTTTAGTGTAAAAGGAACTCTTTGTCTCCTGCTCTTTGTAAAATTGTTTGAACCACCATATCTCGTAAAAGGTTGCTTCACAGACAATTTATGCAGCATTTAATAAAAGCTCAATCTGCAGTTTGCTGCACCATCAGAAGCAATATTTCTATCAGCAGTCTGAATATTTTAGATTGTATTTGTTGAGAATTGATAAGATTATGTAATAATTTCCAGAAGTCAGAGAAACAAAATATTCTAGTTGTCTTTTTCTTTTTCTTTTTTTTTACTGGCATGGAGTGCCTTTCTCTAGCACCAAGGCTGTATAGATACA
>VXAX01004960.1:345734-361591 GCA_013399835.1 Leptocoma aspasia
AAAAGGCAGAAATTGCTTTAGGAAGCTCGTATCAGCACCTTTTTACTGGCATGTTCCCTGAAGCAAAATGCATTTTGGTTTCTTTTCCCTTGAACGCTGAAGAGGCTTGAGTAGGATTTGCAAAATCACTGCTCTCGCTCCCGGTGAGGGCTTGTGTGGCGCTGCCCAGGCGCTGATGTGGGCCACCTGCTAGCCCAGATCCAGCAGCCTGGAACAAAGGGCTCATCTGCCCTCAGCTACTGCAAAGTGCTTCCCCAGAACAGGGCAGTGTCTCAGCTGATGTTGGAGGGGTTTGCAGTGCAGGAGGGGCAGCCTGCTCGCTCTGGAGAGTGCAACTACCCCAGTCCCGCTCTGCAGGGAGGGTGAAAGCCCTGAATACTAGGGCAGGGCTTGCAGGCCAGAGGGAGAGGTGGCTTTCCACTGAGGTCTTTGCCAGTTATCTTCCGTTATTTATCTTCTTCCTTTAAATCCAGCACTCGATGTCTGCTATTTCATTTTAAGGAGGATAAATGTGAGGGCTCACAGGGCCTCCACGGCTGCCAGCAGGCTGTCCTGTGCTTCCCCAGCACTTTGCTTAAAGAGCTGACCTAATGAGTTTTGTTCCCTCCTGTAGCCCCTGTCATTTACAGTTGCTATAATTTCCTGTCATAGCTACTTTTTTCCTCCCCCACCTCCTTGTGATATTGCAGGATTCATCTGTAAGGCTGATGTGCTCTGACTGCAGCATGCTAGATTTGTCTTCGTCTTAATATATTATTTATGATGCTATTATTCCTTGCAGCGGACTGCCTGCCACGCTCTGCATACAGTTGCTGGTCTTCCAAATGCATCATGGCCAGCAAAGGAAAACACTTACCTAATTGAATTAACAGTGGTTCTGTTAGCCTTAATAGAGTTTGTCATGAAACACTAAGCAGATGTGACAATGATCTTGGTTAGTCATATTTTTGTCCTTACTCCTAAGACATGGTTGCTGTTAGCCAAATCAGTGGGGAGGATAATACTCCTCTGCTGATCAGTAACTGTGCTTACCCAGACATGTGGCAATCACTTTGGACTGATGGCTGAAATAAGCCAGGGACTTGAATAGCAGAAAGTTTTATATTCTGACAATAAACTTGGCTAATTAAAACAAGATGCAGATGGTACTGCCACCTAGCAATTTTCACCTCACTTACTCTGACTCCAATTATAGCCTTTCCCTACTGACTTACACTGTTTAAATTACAGTCAGGGGATATATGACTATTTACCTGTTTCTATTCATAAAAAAATGTTTAACGCATCATTGTTCTGCACAAGGAATGTGAAGACGGACTTACTACTTATTCTGAAAAGTATCTCCACTTTTTAAAAGAAAGGGAAAAAAGTAATAAACAGACTACTTAGAGACTCATTAGCAGACACATGCATCAGCAGGAAGCATATGAATATTACACACACAATGTGTCTCTCTAACACTTGTTCATTGGAGCAGGTGCCATACTTCTGGGAAATTAACTTTAATTGGATAAATAAAAAACTGGCCTTAACTAAGCCAGTCCAACTCACTTACTTAGCTTATTATTTTCTTTAGACACTCTGAAATGCTTGATATTGATCCCCTGGGTAACTTTCACTGCTCAGAGTAAAATATGTTTACAAGGAAAGGGTAAGGCAGTCAGTCATCAAGAATGGGTTAGGTTTGCTTGATCCTGCCTCAGTGCAGTGGAGTGGATAAAACTACCACTTGGGGTCCTCCACATTGCTTTAAACAAGCTTTATAAACCAGCTTTAGGGAGCAAAAATCCATGCCTAATCCAGGGAGAGAACAGCCTGCTAATTCTGTGGCAGAAGAATTATCGGAATTGTATCCCTGAAATTAGTCTGGCCATCACCTGGACCATGTGTTGCTGTTAGTGCTGATGCATTACTGTTATGGCACTTTATTCTGGCAACCCTTTCCATGCAAACCTGCCGTGTGTACGGCCATCCTGCTGGCAGCAAAGTGCACTGAGCTGCGCATGCTTGACCCGATTGCCTCATTTTTCACGTGGGGAGCTTCCAGGCGCAAAATATTCCCTGATGTAGAAGCTAGAGCGGGGCAGGACTTGCAGTTATCTTTGAAATGACACCCTTGTGTAGTTTGAAATGTATGTCTGTTGGAGGGAGAGGGGAAGAACTGGGCAGTGGACCAGGATTTATTTACAGAGGCCTATTGTTTTGAGTCATTCAGCTGGGTTCGATTTTGTGTAAAAATATGTATGCAAATTAATGCTGATTGGAAGGGAACTTCCATGCCTCCTCGATGACACGCTAAATGAGGTCAACGTGAGTACCATTAATATGATGAATAAGATGACACTAACTTGAGTGAAGTGCTCAAAGCGTCCTTGCTTTCTCTTGGCTTTCTTGTTTGTCCTGTTCAGCCCCAGGGAGCTTCTGCAGTGTGGCACCAGCAGCCCCTTTAGGGGACAGATCTCATGATTCAAATAGACAGTGAAAAGCTCAGTGGTCTCCTCCCCTGTCAAAAGCCACCACAGTGTCACTGCCTCTTCTGGGTGGGGAGCTGTGTGTTCTCAGGGGAGGAACCACTCCTTGGCAGGGTGCTGCTGGGGGTGCCTGCCCTCTGCTTGGCTGCCCGAGACCCCACCAGGGCAATGTGTTTCCTTCAGCTCCTCCCCCGATCCTTCCTGCCCAGCAGAAGGTAAGGCAGGTCTCTGTCAGAGGATCTGTACATGCCATCTTGAAGTGCACCTCTGGGGAAGTGTTGCAAGGGAATAGTGCTTCAAGGGGCTAAGTACAAACCTTCCCTTTGGCAGCAGGTTTTGGACGCGTGAGCAGAGCAGTTACAGACCCCAAATAGCTTGTCCATCAGAGTGCTTCCTTGCCCTCCCTCCTTCATGCCCATGTTTTAAATGGACTTTCCTTTCACTGGCAAGAGATGAAGGAGCTGTGCAAATTGAGACATCCAGCACCTCACTGGGTGAGGCCCTTTTCTCCAGGCTTGTCACTGCTTATGGAGGAACATTTATATTAATTTTAAAGTAGAGGTATATTAATCTTTGAATAGCTTCTGTAGGTGCTGCTTATACAAAGCATTTCAAACAAGCATAGACAAAGGAATTTCACAAAGGATTGGCTGCAGGACTGAAAACAACAGAGGTCCCTAAGCACCTGGAGAGCTTTTGCTTTCCCATTTGCTGCAGCTCTGGGAGTGTGCAGGTCAACTGCAGCAGGGAGTGGAGCACTGTGTAACCGTGCAGTGCCCTCAGTCCCCAGGCTGGAGAGTCCCTCAGGATTACTTGGGGCGTGTCCTAGTCCTGGCAGGCATCCTCCCTGTGTGCACACCCCACATCTGCATGCCAGTGTGCCCAGCTTGAAGGGAGCCCACACTGAGAAAAAAACAGGCAAGTATGTGGGCAAGGCACTGAAAAATGATGTCTGCAATGCTCTGCATTTGTGTGTCATATATGTGGCACATATCATGAAGGCAATAGGTCTTGAACAGAGTGTACTGGCAGGGCAGAAAGGCCCAAATATGACCTGAACAAGGGTAAATTACTGGATTAGATCCCTTGTATCTATGGGGTCAAATTTCACAAAGCCTACTCCTCTCACAAAACAAGTTCACTAAGCCTAGTAATGGCCATAACCAATGTTTATTTGTACTATAGTTAAGGGCTGTGTGTAAGTGATCCCATTTATACAAAATCAAGGTGTAGAACTCAGGTATGTTTTAATGATTCTCAGGACTAGGGAGTCATTACTTTTACACTCTTTTGTTATTATCTGTTGAGTACTATTTTCTTGCAGAATAAATCTCAGACAACATCCTCTAAACCAGGCCTGTGAAGCACAACAGATTTATGCCTGCTGAAAGAAAATACAGGGTACTCTGTTATTAATATGTAAAATCTAGAGATGAGGTCACATCTGTATGATGATCTATTTTGGTGGACCACATGTTCTTAAATCCCGGCCTTGCTCTTTTAAACTTTTAAGTCCGTCATAAATATTTGATGACGAACAAGCTTATAAAAGCAAAATGCAAAATACGAATAGAGGGAGAGCAAATGTGTGATTTAATTTTTAATTAATTACCAGCACCTTACACTAAAGTCCATCTTCTGCAAGAGGCAAAAAGTAACAAGTTTCCTCCTCACTGTAACCTGATCTAAATGATCAGCATTGCATTTATTTGTAGTTTTCAAGGAAAAAGGATAAATTGTCTAGAAACAAGAGAACCAGGAAACAAGAAACAAGGTAGAACAGTCTGGTTTTATTACTGTATGTAATCAAGAGCTTTTATTTCCCATCTCTCCTCCTTTTTCTTTTCCTTTCCTGCCTTTTTTTTTTTTCTTTTACAACCGACATTAAGTTGTGAATCATATGTTAGGGGGATGTGGAAATGAAGGGAAACTGGTGACATCACAATACTTTACAACTTTACAACAAATGAGAGTCTGAATTTGTTGCATCTACCAGTGTATAGCAAGGGTGGAAAGCAAAGGCACACGTAGGTTCATGAACCCCTCAAAACAGAGGGTGGAAGAGAACTGGGGTTGGGAAAGGATGAAAACAGAAGATCCACCAAATACAAAATGAACATTTCAAGGTCAACCCAGTAACTGTGGTGTATGTTGTGAAGGCAGATCACTGCACAAGCTGTTGCCATGATTATCCATCTCTATGTTTTGGGAGAACGTTTTGAGGGATAATATCAAGGGAACCCTGCTTCAGGGGTTGGAGCTTGGTAAAAAGGTGTTGAGTTGGTTCTTTTAAAAAATAAAATTACCTTGCTATCTACTGTTTTCAAAGGGTTTTCAGTTTGTTTTTATTAAAACAACAACATTGCTTTGGATACAGATCTATCTACTCCAGTCTGCATAGTTCACTACGGGTGAACAAAACTGTTTCATAAAAGAAGCCATGATGAAATGAAAGAACATGCAAGCACCCTTGTTACACACTTTGGTGTAGACCATCCAGACCTTATATATACCATCTATAAGCTAGTGGACTTAAAATCTGTCTTTTCAATCATTCAGAAACAAAACCAAAACCCTGAAAAACAAATGGAAGTATAAAATTTTAAAAAACAAATTGAAACAGAAACAACCACCTTACTCAAACATACTGTTCAGTAGATATATATATATATATATATATAAAAAGCTTAGAAGCGATCCCCATCATTTTTCTACAGTATGTTGACACAGTTATTGTAACAGATTAAAACCACAGCTACGTTTTTGCATAAACTGAAAGACTGGAAAGGAACTTACACACCTGCGTGCGCACACACACGCACACACCTGTGCGCACGCACACTCCCACGCTAGCTACATGCACAGTCACACAAAAGAAACAAAGGAAAAAAAACCCCACGTTTTTCCCCAAAGAAGTATATGCAGCATCCTTCTGGAGCAGCAGGTAGCCACAGCAGGAGCCTGCCTGCCTGTCCCAGCTCCGTGTGCCCTGTGTGCTGCAGGATGTGCGGCCAAGCGTTCTGCAGGGCTTGGCCCCTCTCACCAGTGCTGTCCCCAGCCAGGGGATGTACCAGCTCCATGGACACAGGGGTTGTCATTTTCCTGCTGCCAGTGAGAGCGATCTCCACGCTGACATGCTGTAAAGGGGGAGCGGGAGGTGGGGGAAGGCAGAACCCCCAGCATGGTGCCTTGGGACCATCACCACCTGTGGGTGGTTTTGAGAGAGGACTTGGCACAGCTAGAAAGTAAAATTTGGAGGGTATGGTGCTAGCCTAATTTATTTAGGGATGTGGGGTTATCAAAATAACCACCACGTTCTTCTTTCAATGTCTTTACTCCAGTTTTTGACGGGGCTTGGAGGAGGAAGGATCAATAAATATTTGCATTACTCAAAGGGGAAAAAGAAAAAGGTTTTACATACTACAGCTCACNTTTTCCTTTCCTGCCTTTTTTTTTTTTCTTTTACAACCGACATTAAGTTGTGAATCATATGTTAGGGGGATGTGGAAATGAAGGGAAACTGGTGACATCACAATACTTTACAACTTTACAACAAATGAGAGTCTGAATTTGTTGCATCTACCAGTGTATAGCAAGGGTGGAAAGCAAAGGCACACGTAGGTTCATGAACCCCTCAAAACAGAGGGTGGAAGAGAACTGGGGTTGGGAAAGGATGAAAACAGAAGATCCACCAAATACAAAATGAACATTTCAAGGTCAACCCAGTAACTGTGGTGTATGTTGTGAAGGCAGATCACTGCACAAGCTGTTGCCATGATTATCCATCTCTATGTTTTGGGAGAACGTTTTGAGGGATAATATCAAGGGAACCCTGCTTCAGGGGTTGGAGCTTGGTAAAAAGGTGTTGAGTTGGTTCTTTTAAAAAATAAAATTACCTTGCTATCTACTGTTTTCAAAGGGTTTTCAGTTTGTTTTTATTAAAACAACAACATTGCTTTGGATACAGATCTATCTACTCCAGTCTGCATAGTTCACTACGGGTGAACAAAACTGTTTCATAAAAGAAGCCATGATGAAATGAAAGAACATGCAAGCACCCTTGTTACACACTTTGGTGTAGACCATCCAGACCTTATATATACCATCTATAAGCTAGTGGACTTAAAATCTGTCTTTTCAATCATTCAGAAACAAAACCAAAACCCTGAAAAACAAATGGAAGTATAAAATTTTAAAAAACAAATTGAAACAGAAACAACCACCTTACTCAAACATACTGTTCAGTAGATATATATATATATATATATATAAAAAGCTTAGAAGCGATCCCCATCATTTTTCTACAGTATGTTGACACAGTTATTGTAACAGATTAAAACCACAGCTACGTTTTTGCATAAACTGAAAGACTGGAAAGGAACTTACACACCTGCGTGCGCACACACACGCACACACCTGTGCGCACGCACACTCCCACGCTAGCTACATGCACAGTCACACAAAAGAAACAAAGGAAAAAAAAACCCACGTTTTTCCCCAAAGAAGTATATGCAGCATCCTTCTGGAGCAGCAGGTAGCCACAGCAGGAGCCTGCCTGCCTGTCCCAGCTCCGTGTGCCCTGTGTGCTGCAGGATGTGCGGCCAAGCGTTCTGCAGGGCTTGGCCCCTCTCACCAGTGCTGTCCCCAGCCAGGGGATGTACCAGCTCCATGGACACAGGGGTTGTCATTTTCCTGCTGCCAGTGAGAGCGATCTCCACGCTGACATGCTGTAAAGGGGGAGCGGGAGGTGGGGGAAGGCAGAACCCCCAGCATGGTGCCTTGGGACCATCACCACCTGTGGGTGGTTTTGAGAGAGGACTTGGCACAGCTAGAAAGTAAAATTTGGAGGGTATGGTGCTAGCCTAATTTATTTAGGGATGTGGGGTTATCAAAATAACCACCACGTTCTTCTTTCAATGTCTTTACTCCAGTTTTTGACGGGGCTTGGAGGAGGAAGGATCAATAAATATTTGCATTACTCAAAGGGGAAAAAGAAAAAGGTTTTACATACTACAGCTCACAAATATACACAACTGAGGGTGTAAGGCACAAATTTACATGTGGAAGAAAACAGGCTATTCACAGATATATTCCCACGAAAAACCCGTGTGATAAGACCATAATTTATGCATGGTAACAGCCGGCATATTAGCTAGTTCACACTGTTTGAGGATTTTGTTTGCCGTCTCACATGCAAGGTGAAATGAGATGGCACATCACAAGCTGGTGCCTTCACAGAAAGTATTAGCTACTGACAAAGCCATGTTGATAGCAATGGTGCACAGATGTGCAGCTTTTAAGTTTCTCTTGCAGCTGCTTTAGAAGTTATGAACTTGCGGTATTTGTTGCTGTCTTAGGTCAGAGGCCCAGCCAGCTAATTAGCTGAGAGACTTAAATAGATATCCCCTTTTTTTTTCAGCTAACCAGGCAGTCCAGGCACAAAGTTCAGAAATCCAGCTCCAACTTATCTAACTCAGTGAATTTCTTGGAAAAATAAAAGAGTTCTAATTACTCCAGTTAATGGGGTTCACGTTAAATAGGTATAACTTTCAAGGTACTTCTCTGAAAAGCTGCTCACGGGATGATAATGCAGGTCAGTTCCTTAGGAAAAACAGAAGTTGAACAATAAATAAGAGGAGTTACTTGTGTTAACAGACACATGTTATTCATTAAAAGAGAAGGGTAGCAGAAATCTATGACATAGTTTGCCCAAGCCGGCATTTAACTGCTATGACCAAATGGCTGTAACACTGAAGGGCATCATTTCACAGTACCTGCTAGTGGTAAACCTCTGCCATTGTTAAGTCAGAGTTAGCTTTATCAATTGATTTTTTCTTTTTTTTCTTCATTTTTAAATTTTTTTTTCTTTTTTTTACATTTGTGTGGTTTTTTTACATTTGTTTTGCTTTTCAGAGCACTCTTTCCCAGTTCAGGAATGCACTGTGCAGTTAGGGGCAGGGGGTGAAATGTCACAGTCATTTTCACCTGTGTGCTTTTGGCTCAATGTTTTTGATGGAGGGTTAGTCTTTTGAGCAAATAACTGGCAGGTTGTGGGGGCAAATCCTGCAATTGCAAACCTTCAACCATGGGTCATATGGCTCGGGTTTAAAAAATATTCCACTTTTCCCAGAGAGCAGAAATCCAACACATCTTCAGCTTGGAACAACCATCTTCTCAGAGGAGAGAGTGATAACAGTTGCAGAACACAGGCTTTCAAGGGCAACTTCTGCTTAATTGCCATCCTCCTCCCGCTCCCCCTCCCCCTCTGATTATGTACATGCATTGTTGGGCTTCATGGACGTGGAAAGCGGAGCAAAGGAAGGTTTGGGAGGTACGTCTGGCTTTAGCGAGGGCGTGCGTTTCAAGCCTGACCTCGTCAGTGAGTTGTAGGCAGTGAGACTTGGCTGCCGGGATACAGTCACAGCCTGTGCCTGAGCAGCGTGGACCTGTATGGAGTCCACGCGCTGCGGGGCTGGCGGCGGGTTGTCACCCCGGCCGAAGCTCTGATTGCGGGACAGGTGGGACGAGTTGGAGGAGTTGGTGTTGTTTCTTTTGAGCGTTGATGCCTGATGACTTCTGGTGAGGGAGTTTGTGGGGTAGCTTCTCTTGTAGTCCACGTTGTAGGCAGAGGAGTGCATCTCCAGCCGCTTGCTCAGCCCGCTCTGTGACAGCGAGGCACCCGGGGGCCCCAGGGAAGCCTCCCGCTGCGGGACTTTTGGTGGCATGCTGTCGAGATTTTCCACCAGGTTAACTCCATGGCTGGGGCTTTTGCTACTGAGGTGGTCCTTGATAGTTTTGTACTCAAGGGTGGCATTCTGGTCCTCCACAGACATCTGAGCCGCATCGCTCATTTTTGGCTGGTCAACATACTCGTGCTGGTAGCCTTGCTGGGCTATGGGCAGGACCACAACACTGGGGATGTGGCTGGGAGAAGCCCTGAGTGGCAGGTCAGTTGGGATCACTGGTGAGGCCATCGAGGGGATATCTTTTGTGCAGGCATTGATGAGGTTCTGGTTTCTCTCCCATTCCCTACTGCCTCGGCTGGGCTTTCTCTTCTGTTGCAGGGTTGGGGTGGACTCGGGGGTTGGCAGGGCAGCCAGGTCCAGATGGTGCTGGTCAGCTTTGATTAGCATCTTGGCAGTGCTGCCTGGGGTAGCCAGCTTGCCATTGTGCATCAGAGGCGTGAGGATAGCTTCAGGCTTCGGCTCCTTGGACTGAGCATCCCCAAAGAGGCCACTGAGCTTGGAAACACTGCTCATGGAGCCGCGGCGGGAGTGGGTCAGCTCCTTCTCCTTCCTCTGCACAGCAGCCATGTCTCTGCGGCGGTGGTCGCAGATGCAGTACACTATGATTCCCGAAAAGACGGCCCCCATGACAAAAGCAAGAATAACAGCAATGGCCAACAGGGTGACTGGCACCAGCTGATCGTGACCTTTCAGGTAACTCTCCCGAATCACTCCTGCAACAGACAGCATACAGAGGTTAAACAAACTGAGGACAAAGGAGGAGCGGGGAGGTGGGGGAGGCTACTTATCATTAGCCACTTTATTCACAAGCATGCCCCTGGGAGGTTGGTTTGTGTTTTGCAGGGTGATTTTGTTTATCAGCTTGCTCAGATTTGGAGACATACTCTACCTGTCAGCTACATCATCCATGTGCAGCCTTCAGCTTTCAGTACAGCTTCCAGATCTGGAGCTGAAGACTACAAAGTTCAGGAGGCGAAAGGGAATTTACTTGCAGGACAAGTGCAATTGTTTTGAAATCCTAGCCCTGGGCAATTCGCAATGACTTCAGCAGATCTTTTAGATCTCCTCTTCTGACATACTGCTCATTCCTCACCTTTCTCTTTCTGAGCTCTTCTAGGCTAATACCATCTTATTTTTACTATGGTAAGTCATTCACATTCAAAAGCTTTTAAAAGGAGGAGAGGAGATAGAATCTCGGTGAATACCAGAGAAGTGTATCCCACATTGTTTAAGGCTTCTTTCTCTGCTCTTCATTCTGTTACCTTTGTCATGTGTTTTGTAAGTCAGTGTCACATGCCTGAGTTTCAGAAGGATGCTTGAGTAACTACGAAAGATAGAGCACAGTGTTGAAATTTATTGAGCCTGCTAGATGACTGTCCTTGCTATTTTAATTTTAAAAGTGCTCTCTTTTCTGAACACATGAATAGGTTGACCTCTGTGCTGAAGCCTATGCTTTCTGTTCTAAAAGACCTGACCTAGTGCCTCATCCTGTGGTCAGCGGTCACTGTCAAATCCTACTTGGCCATCCAAGCCCCCGTTGTCTGAGGAGGCACCTTTGGCAGAGTGCACATCCTCCATCTAAAGTCCCTAATGCAGCATTAATGAATACCCTGAATTTCCAAAGAAAGTTTGTGTTTTTGGTATGGGCACCAAGGCAGCAGCACAGAAACACAAGCAAAAAGCCTGTAATTTGTTTTGTTGTGGTTTCTTTTTTTTTTTTTTTTTTTTTTTTTTTTTTTTTTTTTTTTGTTTTTTTTTTTTTTTTTTTTTTTTTTTAATTTCTGGTTTTGTTCTTACTGTTTACAAAGAGCAGCCACAGTTTGACAAGGAACTGAAGGAACATCTCTCCCACTTCTTCTTCCAGAGAGGGCCCAAAGAGCCCTCTAAAAAAGCTCCACATGCTCAAAGCAAATGTAATAGTTGTCCTTATTACAGGAGAGACAGCAAGGCAGAAGATACAGCTCCAAGGCTTTCCTGAGACTTTATGAAGATACAAAACTTTCATGTTGTTAATCAACTTCTAAATTAAGGTCTTTTCATGTTTTTGGCACAGAAGGTAATTACAATCCAGAATTAGAACCAAAATGCTCCTCAGCAAACTATGTTAAAAGAATATTAAAAAGTTGCCTCACAGAAGCCTTTGATAAGTATTCTGGCTAGATATAGTATTGTTCCCATTTTTCTGTCCCAAGTTAATTGCAGCATTTAGGTGGACATGGGATATTTGCATACAAGAGATGAACTTTATATTTAAAAGCAAAACAACTCTTGAAATCATAAGCACCTGCATGTGACATCACAGCTGGGTGCCACAGAAATTACTGTGCTGTGACAATACAAAGGATTATGATTTCACAAGGAGAATAAATAGCAAGAACAGATGATCACTTAAGAAAATAAGATCCGGCATTCATATAAATGTCCTAATAGTAAAATGTAAGGGCAGGAAAGTAAAGCTCAGAAAACAGTATATAATTAGAGACAATCTTCAAATTAAGTGTTTGTAAGAGAACTCTCTTTTTAAGCTCAGAAGCTTCTTCAGAGGTAGATTTTTCTGTTCTTTGTCATCAGCACTTAACAAGTAGCAGTAAAACCTAGTTCTGTAATTTAAATGCACGTACAAAATTGCTGTATGTAGAAACACAGTCTAGTGTTATAGCACAGTCAGCAAGAACTATATTTCACTGCAAAGGTGTTGTTCTCCTTGGATCCTTCACCTGCTGATAGTTACATGCTAGACTCTGCAGCGTTTTGTGGCCAAATATATTTACACTTGTAAAACTGTTTGCAGTGATTAACCAGAGAATCAGATACAGTCTTAAATGGATGGGAAGAATGGTCATAAAGTTAAGAAAAGCTTCGCCTTAGAAAGTCTAATTTAATGGATTTCTGTGCACAAACTTCTCAGGCATGTCCCTTTGAGCACTTATCCAATGTGTTTTGCATGGAAAAAACTCAAAATCCCGGCTCAGTGCCTACCTAAGGGTGTAAACACGTGCAGTCAAAGCCAGCATGGGTTCATGACAGATATGGAAAGCCATATCTTACTAACTTAATAGTCTTCACTGAACAGATGGCCAGTCATTGAAACAAGCTTTCTATGGAAGTGGTAGAATTATCATCCCTGAAAGTGTTCAAAAAGCATGTCAATGTGCCACCTGCAGACATGGTTTAGAAGAGATCACAGTGGTGCTACGTTAAAGGTAGAATTTGATGATCTCAGAGGTTTTTTCCAACCTAAATTGTTCTGTGATACTGTAATTCTAATATTCTTTTATGTATAGACAGGGAGCAAGAGGCTGGAGTGCAGCCCTGTGGGAAGGGAAGTGGCATTTTTGGCTCAATATGACTCAACCATGTACCCTGGGCCAACCATATAAAAATATTGGAATACATCTAGAGGAGTACAACAAAAATGGTGAAAAGACTATAGGGCATCAGTGATGAGGAGTGGCTTAAAATACTTGGTTTGTTCAGCTTAGAGGAGACCTCATTGCTGTCTAAAAGTTCCTCGTGGTTGGGAGTGGAGGGGAAAGTGCTGTTACCTCTCTCAGGTATCTGGTGATAGGATGCAAGGGGAACACCTTAAAACTCATGTCCATGCCTGAAATTTTCTACTGGCTGAGGGAAACTTCAAGCTCTGCACTCTCAGTCTTCTTCTTTAGGCTAAGTCCTACTCTGCAAGTGATAGCCTTAAGCACAAACCTGCATCACTGCATAAAAGAGCAACGTAAAATCTTCAGCTTTAGGTCCCCAGTAAATATCAAAACATTAGCACTCACAACATTACTACACAGTCCAGACTGCATGACCCTTTGTGTTCATGAAAGGGGTAGTTGAAATGATGTTGTGCACATTGCAGGTGTTTTATTAGCAGAAATATATGACTGTCTTAAAATAGCCTGATTCCAGCTATTTCCTCTTGAACTCAAACCTTCTTGATGTTTATTATGTTTCCTACACTAAAGGATATTTAACATCAGTGGCTTTTCTCTAGGCAGGCAGATCTTCTCTGGAAACAAAGTCAGTTTAATGATATAGTTTATTTTTTATCAGGGATCGCTTCCATGTGTCATGTCTCCAAGTAGGAGAAATGCTCAGCATCCTACTGTCATGACCTCAGGGTGGGTGGGGGTGGTCTGGAATTTAACATGATATAGGCTGATAATTGCAGTTGTTGTCCATCAACATGTCAAACCTTAACATCAGCAGTAACTGCCTGCACAGTGTGGGATGACTGAGGAAGTGAGTGATCCCAACCAAGCCAAGTTTGAGGCAAACTGTTCATGTCACTTTACAGACTGCATTCTGTGTGCTTTTACTTATCCTCCAATTCTCAAAGAACAACACAGTCCACATGGCAAGTCCAGCAGTCTTCATTTGCACTCATTGTTCAAGGAATTAAAATGAAGGAGAAAATAATCAGAAAAATGTAGTGTCTATATTTTTGAAAGACAAGTAAAGTATTCGGACTCCCAGCTTTGAGAAAACACCTGCTATTGAGGTATCTTACAGCTATTTTAAGACATCATGCACCGTAAAGCTAACTGGGCTGGCTGCATAGAACCAGTAAAATATGTGTGATATAAGTATCCCCATATTATATATATCTTATTTAATAATAAAATTATTATTATATATTAAATACTTTTAAAATGTTATGTCTAGCACTTTCCTGTTTGTAATATAACATTTGAAAAAGTGAAGACATTGCTGATTTCATTTTATGTGGTCTGAATCCATACCCCTGACTATTTTGTCTAGTGCATTGAGACCTATCACTTCAGATAACAGCAAACTATTCTTTTGAAAGGGATAATTTTTGACAGAATTATTTGTATTAACATTGTACTCCAGAGATGTGTGGTAGTAAAAATAAAAGTAAACCTGAAAATGTTATAAAGAAATAGATGACATCAAATATTTGGATCCTCAAGGATGAGATCTTACATCTTGTGTCACTAATACCACAAACATGCTGACATTTACTGACCTCCCTGGACTCTTAAGTCAAGCTCCCTCCCTTACAAATCACAGCTGGCCTTATGAGTTCAGGATCCTCCTACATGTGATGCAATATTATTTCTGGCTACTAAAGGAGCCAGTCTAGTCACCTGATATTCTCTGTTTTCCATGCCTATTCTGATTCCCACAGACAACCTGATCCTTCCGCCTCCATTAACTTTCTGTAATTTCATCCCACGTGCTTTTGTCTGCATCTCCTAACATTGCCATTCATTTTCTCAGTCAGTATACCCTGCACTGTAACAGTCTGGAACATGCAAAATCACCTCTTCTTACTCATCCAATGAGAGAGAAGACCTGATATGGTATTGTGTTATACTGCTATGCATAATTAATTCCTTCTTCCAGCAGAGCTTCTAGGTAAGGTACACAGAGTTTGGGCTGGCTGGTTGGTTAAGAAGATACTTAGAAAAATGTTTCCAGACCTTCAGAGTGATTGAACTCTGAAATGAGCTAGGACATGTATAAATCCCATGAGTAGAGCATTGATCTAGCTAAAGGTAGTTGGGGAATGAGCAAGGAAATACTACCTTTTGTGTCAATTACACATATAGTATTGTTAAAGTTATGGAAGATGGGAAAAGCAGACTTTTGGAATGTCTCTTGGTAAAAATAATACAGAAAAGACCAGAGGTTACGCAAAGATATAGATCTCCTGCACGATAGATTATCATAAGCAGGAAAGTGAGGCTCCTTCTTTTCACCAATTAACAAAAGTATTCAGGATTTTGGACAGTACATATGCTAAAAAAAAACCAAGTTAAAAAGCAAGATGTGTATGAAAATGCTGATGAAGCTATTCTGGAGATGCTCTGCTTCTTCTAATTCTAAGAGGAAAGAAATTCCAAGGGCAGAAATGTAATTAAAATGAAATAATCGCAAAGGGATTAAGTTCATTCTAAGGAATACATGGCATGAGCATAACTGAATAAGAATAATGAATATCAACACAAAAAACTTCATTAAAGGAGGATAGATAAGGGAAGACATGGAGACTATTTACTCCTTTTCCTGCTGGTATTTTCAACAAAAATCCCTGCTCTGATCTCTAATCAGAACTGTAACAAATTTAGGGAGTAAGTGTTGACCACGATGGAGAAAAGAGGTAAACCTACTTTGATAATAGACATTTTTAAATTATCTTAAGGAATTTGTCCCCAGCTGCTTAAGGAGCTAGCCAAAGCAATTTTTAGACATTGTATGGTATCTTGGGCAGCACTGGAGGAAGCACAAGCATAAAGAACTCTGGAAAAGGACAAGTGTATTACATGCCTGTGAGAACAGTCAGAGGGAGGACCCAACAAAACACAGACCTACCAGTGCAATCTTCCAAATGGGGGTGACACTAGAACAAGTAATAACACGGTCAATTTTATAAGCACCCAAAGAATAAAGTAATTTAAAAAGGAAAAAAGAAAAGCAAAGCAAATTCTTCAATAGTAAATTACATTAAACCAGACAAAAGTCCTTGCTTGGCAGGATAAATGGCTTACATTTTGTGGGAAAGGAGTAAGCATGGTAGCCTTTGACTTCTCTACAGCCTTTGACTTATCTTCTCAGAAGTAAATGAAAGCGAGCTAAAACCTGATAAAAAGTTGAAAAGTGCTGATCAAAG
>VXAX01004960.1:361652-400356 GCA_013399835.1 Leptocoma aspasia
CCTTAACATCAGCAGTAACTGCCTGCACAGTGTGGGATGACTGAGGAAGTGAGTGATCCCAACCAAGCCAAGTTTGAGGCAAACTGTTCATGTCACTTTACAGACTGCATTCTGTGTGCTTTTACTTATCCTCCAATTCTCAAAGAACAACACAGTCCACATGGCAAGTCCAGCAGTCTTCATTTGCACTCATTGTTCAAGGAATTAAAATGAAGGAGAAAATAATCAGAAAAATGTAGTGTCTATATTTTTGAAAGACAAGTAAAGTATTCGGACTCCCAGCTTTGAGAAAACACCTGCTATTGAGGTATCTTACAGCTATTTTAAGACATCATGCACCGTAAAGCTAACTGGGCTGGCTGCATAGAACCAGTAAAATATGTGTGATATAAGTATCCCCATATTATATATATCTTATTTAATAATAAAATTATTATTATATATTAAATACTTTTAAAATGTTATGTCTAGCACTTTCCTGTTTGTAATATAACATTTGAAAAAGTGAAGACATTGCTGATTTCATTTTATGTGGTCTGAATCCATACCCCTGACTATTTTGTCTAGTGCATTGAGACCTATCACTTCAGATAACAGCAAACTATTCTTTTGAAAGGGATAATTTTTGACAGAATTATTTGTATTAACATTGTACTCCAGAGATGTGTGGTAGTAAAAATAAAAGTAAACCTGAAAATGTTATAAAGAAATAGATGACATCAAATATTTGGATCCTCAAGGATGAGATCTTACATCTTGTGTCACTAATACCACAAACATGCTGACATTTACTGACCTCCCTGGACTCTTAAGTCAAGCTCCCTCCCTTACAAATCACAGCTGGCCTTATGAGTTCAGGATCCTCCTACATGTGATGCAATATTATTTCTGGCTACTAAAGGAGCCAGTCTAGTCACCTGATATTCTCTGTTTTCCATGCCTATTCTGATTCCCACAGACAACCTGATCCTTCCGCCTCCATTAACTTTCTGTAATTTCATCCCACGTGCTTTTGTCTGCATCTCCTAACATTGCCATTCATTTTCTCAGTCAGTATACCCTGCACTGTAACAGTCTGGAACATGCAAAATCACCTCTTCTTACTCATCCAATGAGAGAGAAGACCTGATATGGTATTGTGTTATACTGCTATGCATAATTAATTCCTTCTTCCAGCAGAGCTTCTAGGTAAGGTACACAGAGTTTGGGCTGGCTGGTTGGTTAAGAAGATACTTAGAAAAATGTTTCCAGACCTTCAGAGTGATTGAACTCTGAAATGAGCTAGGACATGTATAAATCCCATGAGTAGAGCATTGATCTAGCTAAAGGTAGTTGGGGAATGAGCAAGGAAATACTACCTTTTGTGTCAATTACACATATAGTATTGTTAAAGTTATGGAAGATGGGAAAAGCAGACTTTTGGAATGTCTCTTGGTAAAAATAATACAGAAAAGACCAGAGGTTACGCAAAGATATAGATCTCCTGCACGATAGATTATCATAAGCAGGAAAGTGAGGCTCCTTCTTTTCACCAATTAACAAAAGTATTCAGGATTTTGGACAGTACATATGCTAAAAAAAAACCAAGTTAAAAAGCAAGATGTGTATGAAAATGCTGATGAAGCTATTCTGGAGATGCTCTGCTTCTTCTAATTCTAAGAGGAAAGAAATTCCAAGGGCAGAAATGTAATTAAAATGAAATAATCGCAAAGGGATTAAGTTCATTCTAAGGAATACATGGCATGAGCATAACTGAATAAGAATAATGAATATCAACACAAAAAACTTCATTAAAGGAGGATAGATAAGGGAAGACATGGAGACTATTTACTCCTTTTCCTGCTGGTATTTTCAACAAAAATCCCTGCTCTGATCTCTAATCAGAACTGTAACAAATTTAGGGAGTAAGTGTTGACCACGATGGAGAAAAGAGGTAAACCTACTTTGATAATAGACATTTTTAAATTATCTTAAGGAATTTGTCCCCAGCTGCTTAAGGAGCTAGCCAAAGCAATTTTTAGACATTGTATGGTATCTTGGGCAGCACTGGAGGAAGCACAAGCATAAAGAACTCTGGAAAAGGACAAGTGTATTACATGCCTGTGAGAACAGTCAGAGGGAGGACCCAACAAAACACAGACCTACCAGTGCAATCTTCCAAATGGGGGTGACACTAGAACAAGTAATAACACGGTCAATTTTATAAGCACCCAAAGAATAAAGTAATTAAAAAAGGAAAAAAGAAAAGCAAAGCAAATTCTTCAATAGTAAATTACATTAAACCAGACAAAAGTCCTTGCTTGGCAGGATAAATGGCTTACATTTTGTGGGAAAGGAGTAAGCATGGTAGCCTTTGACTTCTCTACAGCCTTTGACTTATCTTCTCAGAAGTAAATGAAAGCGAGCTAAAACCTGATAAAAAGTTGAAAAGTGCTGATCAAAGGTCCCTCTGGAAAGAGATCTGAAGTAAAGTGTCTGTCTCAGGAGAACAGCAATTAACAGGCATCTGCAGAAAGGAGACCTCGACTCCAGAGGCCCAGCAAAAGCTCTCTGTCCTTTTAGCACATACAGCACAAAAAGAAACATCTCATGATGAAGCCTGAATTTCCTTGCCTCATCTGTGATCCCCATGTGACACGAGTGGCAGGACATCAAGAGAAGTCTCACATCACATTCCTTTCAATCTAAGTTCTGGTGTATGCTTTGCTGTGAGTAGACTGAAATTCCAGCTTATAGCCCTCACAACTGGTTAATGAATGAAAACAAACAGCAAATTACTTCCCATCTTGAATAGCTTGATGACTTTTAGTGATACAAGAGGTTGGATGCTGCCATCTCCCACAACCAGGCTGAAGGGTGAGGATAACTCACAGGACAGACCTGGTCTGCCACTGCAAGTTCCTGTGTGTGAATAACAGGTATCTGTCCTGAAAAGTAATCCCTTTCAGTCTGAGCCCTGCACTTTGCTGCAGTGTGGGGACAAAGAGATGATTTATGGCTGGCAGAGGTGTGCCCTGGGCAGTGAGAAGACCATGTGCCACACGCACCATGATCGCTCCGTGATCAGATCCACAGGGAGCTGTTGTTGTCTGTCTCTGCAAAGTTGCCTGCAACAGTTGGTAAAGTAATAACCCAAAATGGTGACGCACGTGAAACTTGAAACACCGAAGTGGGAAATGAAGAATGATGTTTTGGAAGGGAAATGAGGGAATAACTATGAGGAAATAAGATAATATTTATCTCCAGACCACACATTAAGAGCAGTTAAGGCCTGAGTGTCATTGCTGTGTTAAATGTCACCTCTCTAGCTAAATGGGAATAAGCCACCTCCGTCTCCAACAGCTACAAAATCACTTGAGACTTTCCACTGAACAAGCCATTGTTCCAGAAAGGTACAATGATTTCTTTACTATTGTTATTTAAGGGGAAAACTCAGCAGTTAATTTCATTCTTCAGTGAAAGCTTCTCTGTAGGATGTACATCTCCCTCACCTTAGGCTTGCAAGAAACACTGGTAAAAAAACTCATTATGAATGGAGGTTTTTATGGGCTTCAGAATGTCTTTTTAAAATACCACTGAATAGGTTTCCAACATGTGTGTCCCGGTGTTAGAAATGTGTTTACAGGTAGTCTCATGCTGCTACAAGACTATTTCAGACTGGAAAATCCCTGCAGGTATTAACAAGCTTTCCTTCTCTTTTTAAACTAGCAATAATAATTTAAAAAAACCAAAACAAAACAAACAAAAAAAAGAAAACCAAACAAAAACCTCCAGAAAACCACCAAACAAAAAATCCCCAGACAAATTTAGACTGAACTCTGAGACTTCTGTGTCAGAAAAGCAGAGGAATGACAAAAGTCTACCATGCACTTCTGAGATCTTATCTCATGTTTTCCTGAAGGAATAATTTAAAGATTTGATATAAACCAACCACATTATTATCCCAATGATTTGGTGTTTGCCTCTTTAATGGAATTGCTTTGTTGAAGGCAGTGGGAAAGCTTTTTCTTCATCTTTGTTCTGGCTGCCAGGACTCATTGTGCTGACTCAGTGCAATACTACCCAGTACCCATTTTTCTGGACCCCTGGTGTCACCAGCTAGAAAAAAACTCAGCCCAAACATTCATAGTTAAAGCTGCTGGAAAATGCTTTTCCCCACCTTCCCTCTCAGTAAAGCTGTGGAGTTGACTTGTAAAGGTCTAGAGCTCTTCAGTTTTGCATGACTGTGTTGAGGAAAGCAATCCATCTTCTCTCATACTCTACCCTAGGGCTCTCAAAGCCAGTTGCCTGATCTAGTAGTCTGAGGTATCCAGCAAAGAAAAAGTGGGTGCATGAAGTTGGAAAGAGAATGAATTTGTTAAAGAAAAAATCTTCAGTTACAAGAAGCCTGGGGATCATTGGAGGTATGAGGAGAAATCATACTCAGAACTATGAAAACAAAATCAATAAATAATGTGACTGAAGTAACCTGCAACAAAGCCTTGAAAACTACCTATGCAATCTGATCAGCTCTAGTGGCCTCTGTTAGGGTTTTCTGTCCCCTTATCAGACCTATTTCAGAAACAATCCCTCCAGGACAAGTTTATCAACTAATCTTTAACAGTGGTTTCATTTCTCCTTTCAGCTGGTTCATCATTGTATAATTTCTCTCCACTTTCCATGAATGACTGTCAATGTGACTCTCTATAGAAAAAAGATGGTTGTAACTTACAAAAGGAGGGGAGATCAACATGTCCATATGATATAACTTGTGACTCTTGAAGCAACATTTTTAGAATGGATTTCAATTATCTGGTTTTAGTTTGATTATGAGCCTGCAATCCAATTTTTCTGCACGCTACAGTGGCCATACAAAACTCACACCATGGCCTTGTGAATTCACACTTGTGAATTTTGAAACAAGGGATTATTATCGATGGAAATCACAAAACCTGAACCAGAAAATTCATGCTCAGACGATTTCCACCTGCAGTAGAGTGAAGGGGAAACAAGACCTGAAAAAGACTGGAACAGCAAGCTCTTAAAGCTTTTTTAATTGTGCTACTTCTGAGCAGTATCTCTGTAAATGAACCAGTTTATTAAGTTTGCAGGTATGGGAGAAGGTTTGTTTGACACAACCTCCTGTATATATCATATAATGAAAGTCATTGCAGTCCTGAAGCCAGCCCAATTTTGTTTGTCCCAAAGGCTAAGCTCAGGGCCAGCTCTTGCACTAGAAAGCATTTTACAACCTTTCTCCCACTGGCAAGTGGTACACAGTGGCTGATCATTTTGAACTTTCCTGATTTCGGTACTTTCCTTCACCTCTCACCCTTTCCCAGTGAGCGATGATAATTTTAGATGCCTCTGCATGACAGGAATAAGCAGATATATCAGGTCGCTTTAAAAAAAACCATAAAACACAGTAGTTAAAAACAAGATGTATAAAATCCAAATGTCAAGGAAAATTAATTCTTTTGTAGCTTGTCTCGGCAGACACAAACTTTACGCTGCTTTGCATCTTAAAACACAAATTTCCTTTAAAGTCTGCAGCATTTCCTCTAATGACGTAAAAAAAGCCCAGTGCACATTCTGGGACCTTTCTAGTATGCCTGGGATAAGCTTAAACATATACAGCTGCTCTTTATTAGCTTACTTCAGTGGATCTTTCACAGCTGGGTTAAAACAGATTTACATATGTTTGGCTGAATATGCATGATTTCAGGGCTTCAGAGAAGTTGTTGTAGCCTGCAAAGTGAATCTCTCATCTTCACAGTTCCCATTTCACTGCATGGAGCTCCTCTGATGGCACAGAACAAGTGTCGGGTGTTTCTTTTTTTTCAGGTTTTTTTTCCTTTTTTTTTTTTCTTTTTTTTTCTTTTCCTGATGCGGGCATTATGTATTCTGAGCAGCCCAGTGCCTTTCTGGAAGAAGTTTTATGAATAGTGTCAAGGAAAAAGAAGCTGTCACTGAGAAATTCTGTGGCTTTTCCTCTCCTTTTATACAGCCTGTTTTGAACTATGGCCTTTCTGCACAACAGGGAAAAGTGAAGTTTGCAGAATGTCAACATAAGGAGCTCTGCTTAGCAGGCTGAAGCTAAGAGCAGCCTTATGGTAGAATTTGGGTTAAATTTCAAGCACCACATGTAATCTAAAAGCAAAAATTGTTTCCTCATCACCTCTGATCTCCTTTAAAGACACAAAAATGTAAATGCTAATTTTGAGCTAATAGGCCAACTGAACACATCACAGCTGAACTAACAAAGGAGTCATCTATTAAACGTTCAAAGACAAATAGTAAGACAGTACCCTATATTTCCTATTCCCCAAGGCTCCTGGAAATTATAACTAAATTGTTGAACAACTATGTGACTGAGCCAACAGTGTTTATTCATGCACACAGACTGTAATTCTTAGGGATAGTCCTTCTGCCCACAGCTGGGCTGGTGCATGCTAGGAACGTGGCTGGACCCCTTGTTAGCTCTGCCTTTACACAGAGGAAGGATGAAACCTCTTCTGTAATTAAAATGCCTTCACTGTGTATTGCATGACAGAAAACAAACACTCTGGATTAGCTCTTCATTTCTCCTACACTCATGAACACAGCAGTTGTAGTCAAAAGGCCTGAACTTAAGAATGAAAACGTGCCCCTGCCAGAGATACTGAGAAGACCGCTTCTTCTGGAAAGATTTGCAGGGTTGGTGATGTAGGCAAAAAAATAGATTATTATGTCTGAGGTTAGGTTTACCATTTCCCTTTGTATTGCAGTACCATCGCCTCATCTGCCTTTGAATACATTAAGTGACTGTGGGAATGTAATGAGTTTGAAACACAGGCTGTAACAGTCAGCAAAACTAATTTTACTGCTAGTTCTTCTTCGATTTCTCACTGCTCTTCAAGTATAAATATCAGAACCTTTCTTTCCTCTGTTACATTAATTCACATTCATAGTATGTCCAGTAAAGCAAACGTAGTTACTCCAGCCATATCCTGAGGTAAAAGACAGCATTTCCCTTATGGACTTTGTGCCCAGATGCTGCTATTGTCTCACTTACTTAATTTTCTATCTCAGTGGTACCTTCTTTCATGCATTTTTCTGTCTTATTTGTAGTTCTCTGCCTTTTTTTAAACCTAATTCCTTTTAGCACCTCCCTACCTTGCAGACACTGGTATAATGTGTGTACATTTGTACTTTATTGCCGTAACTTCATTAAATGTTTCCTGTGAACATTTTTTAACATGCCCAGTAATTATGATCGCCAGTCTGGTTCCCTGGGTGAGGTGAACCTGTAGCTTCATCTCAGAGGACAATACGCAGGCAAGCAGACATCTGCCCCAGCTCCAGTAAAGCTGTCCTAATTCCAGCAGTAATTTACCCAGAGCAGTGTGGGCAAACAAGTGTCCTCTCCAACATACACTCAAAGCCCATGCAGACACCCTCTCAACTGCCCAGCAGCAGGACAGGCAGACATACCTGTCTGCTTTACCAAACATCTCAAAAACAGCAGTGCTGCTGCAAATAACAACTCCCCCAGCCTTGCAATCGGTTCTGCTACTGGGTCAAATTTTACTTTTCTGGATTTACAGCAGTCATTTATCCAGTTCCTGCTCATGCCCTTACTTTAACCCAGAATTTTCCAGTGCTGCAGGAAAACCAGGGACTTTACACAGCTAGTTAGTTAACATGAAGGTAGCTCCTGCAACAAGGAACATGACTGGCTTTTTCACATTTGTAGACTAGCCCTCAAGACATGTTTACTGATCTACAGATATACAAACTTCCATATAAGAGGTTAAAGCCTAATTTATTTTCATAGCATGGGAACCCTATCAATTTTTATCATGATCTCTTTTCACTTGGTGACATATAACACAGTGTAGATGAGATCAAACCTTTCAGGGAAGCACTGCTGGTGTTATCAAGTTGTCTTGCCATGAGCAGTGGAGATAAACTGTATTGTCTTTCCAGGTCTTGATACTGGGTATATGAAAGTAGCTGCTGATTTGATATTAGTAATTTAGTTCAATGAGTGTGAACTGCACACTCATTGAAAAAAGATATGAAGATATGAAAAAAACCCCTGTGTACACAAAATTAATTGGTGTTAGTGGATGACTGCCTCAGGACATTGCCTGTTGCTGGTCATATTTAGACAAGAAACATATAGTGCTGCAAAACTGTAAGACTTCTTTAAGACACTGAATAGAGATTCCTTTTTGGTAGAGATAAAGCTGAATGGTATCTGCAAAAAAAGAGCAGTGCTCTTTACGTTCCTTGTTATGAGCCATGATTGCACAAACCTCTGCACAGGTGGTGGTGAATGCAGGAGGTTCAGTGTGGACAGCAGGCAGAAGAAGGGACAGAGGGAATTCCTGTACTGTGCCCTCCTTTGAGAGGCTCTAACTGGGACTCATTCAGCAATGAATGCACATGGAGAGCTGCTGAGCTGTTTGATGGGAGCTATGACTTGGTAGCAAAATCAAATTTCCCCTGTGCTGACCACGGCCTCAAAGTCACTACTGATGACGTTTTCTGCACCATTTGGTAAGACCACTTCTATGAGCATCCTTAAAAACCAGTGGTACTCAGTGCCCACCCAGCACTGTGGCTTCTGTTGCACTCACCCTGCTTGCTTGCAAACAGGAACTTGGTATTTATTTAAGAATTAGAATTTACTAATTTAAAGAATAAGAAAACATCAAGAACATACACGCTTCTCAAAAGACTTTTGGAATTATTTTAATTAAGGCTTTGGTCAGGTGTTTCTGCAGATGCTTAAATTCCCTGTATGTGCCATACTGTTTGTGTTCAGCAACTGCAGATCTTTCAGGCTCTCCAAAAATACCCCTCTGTTTCTTTCTACAAGGACATGATAGTGCATAGCAGTAGCTTTGTAGGGCTTCAAAAATGTGCCTGCTTTCCCCCTAACTGCCTTTTTTTTATAAAACAGCTGCTCTTTTATTTTCTATCACAATTGTGGGTAAGATGGGATGGAACATGAACAAGATGGCATATTATTGACAGCATGCAGCTGGTGTTATTTTCCAATTAAAAAATCCTTGATGGGCATATGAAAGAACTGTCTAGTTTATGCCCAGTTGTGACAAGGCTATCAGGCTGCCCCTTCAGCTGAAATTTTATTTCACAGAAGATAAGCAATCTTTGGTTGCTGGTAGAAGAACAACAGTTTAATGTCCTGGCCAACAAAAAGTTGGTGATGAATATGCTGTTAACCATTTCCAAATGCTTGCTGTATTGTATAGCTGTGCCAGAAATTCTTCTTAATGCTTCCTGAGCAACTACTCTATAAACTGCCCTATGCCCTTGTAATGCCAATGGAGCTGTTAAAATCTACTTGAGCAGGGACCCTGACTTACTCTGCTCTGCTGGGGCAGGGAGAGCTATCAGACTATCAGCTGGTGGTTTAAGAACACCAATGCTCAGTGTACACAGAGTTGTTTGTGTATTTCGTTGTCTGACTATGTCAAGTGTCTTCTGGGCATGAGGGACTGAGATTTTGAAAAAAAGTACAGCTTTGCGAAAAAAACTTCTTTTCTTTTTCCTCACAGGGGTGTTAGGATGCACATTTTTGATACAATGGTAAATTTGCACTATCTGCTTCAAAACTTCTCAATAAAGTGCCCTTAAGACATATTTTTGTAACACAAGAATAACAACATATCTTTTCCCTATCCTCTCTCTCAGCCACTGGCACAATCTTAGAGTACATGATTAAAGTCTAGCAAAAGTAGTAGCAATGGTAACCAGATAGCAGAGACTACAGTGCCTCACTAAATGGCTATTAAAGAGCTCGAAGGAACACCTGCCTAAACACCTGACTAAGTGAAGGAAATTCAGAGGAACAACTGCTTTACAAACACAATGACATTTGTTATCTGTAT
The DNA here is from genome assembly GCA_013399835.1 of Leptocoma aspasia. Lineage (NCBI taxonomy): Eukaryota > Metazoa > Chordata > Aves > Passeriformes > Nectariniidae > Leptocoma > Leptocoma aspasia. The sequence continues at coordinate 371,534 of VXAX01004960.1, forward strand.
TTAATGTTCAATAAAACTGAGATTGCAAAACCTAAATTATGCCGTCTAGAGGTATTTAATTTTTTAATTAACTACATGCTGTTGATCAGTCAGCACCAGCCCATGCTGACACAAAGAATTACATTTACATTACATTACATGTGCCTTTTTTACATTCAAAGAAAATGAAGAAAAATGGAAAAGTTATTTGGGATCCTTCCTATATAATTAAAGAGATGTTGACAATGATTAACTAAAAGTTAATGAATATGAGAAAAATGTAGGTGGTGTTTTTTACAGGCCAGGTAATTAGACAGTTGACAGTTTACAGACCATATTAACAGTGCTCTGAACCAGGACTGTCAATGTTTAGGTCATTGTAAAATTACTACATCACATCTGAACTATTAATTAATACAGTAATTGAAACTAGGCACATCCTGTATGAGAAAAATGAATTATTCAAATATCTTTAACAGCATATTGACATTTTAATTGTACACTGGCATTAACAAAACTATAAGGTGCTTTAAATGTCTTTCAGCTACTAGATTTTCTGCTGTTAAATCCCTTTGAATTTCAAAGCAGTTTCAGAAATCTCTTGTTTAAAGGGATAGACTGTCCTCTCAATTCAGCATCTTTATATGGCACAACATTTCCTTATAATCAATATAAACATCACAAAAATTAAACTTCGTATACTGTCCACCAATTATGCCTTGCTATTTCTAGACAGAGCAGCAGCTCTGTGGAGCAAGCACACCCTACAGTGAATTCCCAGCTCTTGATAAATATGTCAGTGCTACAGAGGTCAAACCAGAGCACGAGGCAGTCTGTGCTCCTCCACTGAGCCATCCTCACCGGGTGATAGTGGATGAATGCAGCTGGGGACCTGGTCCACCACACAATAGCTCTAGTGCCCTGAACCCTGAGCAGCTGCCTTGACAAATTAGATGTGGCCTCTTTTATTGAAAAAGCACATCAGGATCCTGGGGCAATGACAGTTTTTCCCTCTTTTAGTAAGACAAGCCTCTACAGCTCATTGCAGCCTGGAAATGGATAGCCTGACTTGAAATCTATGCAGGTGGACAATTACGGGTCAAGGATACCTGCTGTTTCCAGAAGCCACATTTGATAATATCTATTTTAAGCTTCACCATTCTTTTATTTGTAGGATCTAATGTGGGAGCAGAGAAGCTCTGTTTTCAAGCCAGATCAATACAACCTCTTCTGTTACCAATGATGTAATTTTTTTTCACTACTAAACAGCAAATGGCTCTTGGTTCTAATCTTGCCACTCAAGGTTTCCACTTCTGCTAGTTAAATCTGAAATCTGTACTGTTAGTGAAATGCAGAAATGTTTTGAATTCTGAAAATGTTGAGTGTCAGCGCTAAAGTACAGGCATTTCTTTAAGTGTGGCACAGGCAGTTGGTGTGTGCTGGAATATACCCCACCATCATCTTGATTTCCTCATCCTTGCCTGTCTTTTGCAGTTAAATCTGTTCCTTTCCTTACACTTTCAGATGGCCACTATAAAAAATCTGTGACTAAATGAGCTGGAGCTTTCTTCACATAAGGTTTGAAATGCAGACTTAGTCACAGAGAAGGCACAGTAACTCACTGCCCCATACTCTATTATAACCCTGTGTTTGACTAAAATTGGCTTAAAGATGTGGCCCTGCTCAGGGATTTGGCTCTTGACATCTCTTCCGAATGCCTTGTCTCTGCTCTGTCTCTTCACTGTTGTTCTCAGAGAAACTTACTGAAATACCACAAAAACAAGTCTGAAGAAAGTCTGCTGTCAGAAACATCCTTCCAGCATTCTTCTTTCATGAATTTTATATACAGTTTCCATTTTATTAATTAGCATCTACTTTACGACTGTCACTGTTTAAACTTGAGGATGTAATCTGAGATGATTAGCTGTTTCTAGCCGTGGGAGCAGACAGCTCATACATGCAAGACGGAACAGAAGAAGGATCAGTGTCATTTCTCTGGACAAGCCTGGTGTGTTCCCTTAATCCTGACTGCACAGCCCTCCTGGTGCATGTCAGAGGATAACAGCAATTCCAGTGTGGTGAGATCATGAATCTTCTGGCCTGTTTGTGAGTTATTAGCCTGGTCTAGTGACTCAGGTATCTGGCCACTAAAAACTGTACTGGGAAATTTGGTCCCATTCAAATGTTAACAAACCGCTTTCAGGTGTTTATCTGCTATGGTGCTGAAACAGTGCTCCATGGTAGGTATGCTGGGATTAGTTTATGAGACATGCAGTTCCTGGACAAGTTGTTCATTAGAGGCATTTTAGGCAAATATAGGGTTGGTTGTTTGTTCTAAAAAAATATTTTTTTTAAATTTCAACCAAGTAACCAGTATATAAATAAGGCCTCCCTCTGGAAACAGGGATGTTTACAGTAAGCTGATGCTAATTTACTTAAGAACATTTCAGAAAAAAATCTACAGAGCTTTGTTTAGCACAGACTCATCCAACCAACCTCTGTTTTCATCCTAATGAGAAGTCAGTAGGTTTTAATCTAGATGTGGCTCTATACAAGTTTAAATGAACTAAATCCTGTGTCATGCTTTTTAGGTAAAATCACTTTGTGAACCACTACAGTTCTGAGTAACAACAACTCTCACCCCAAATCTCAGCCACATGCTACAGAACCATAGATAGAATCAGAGCAAATTCCCTACTCCCTTTCTCACAACTTACTAGACTCTGAGCAGAAAACTTAGAAGTATAGTAAAGGAAGGATCTGGTCTGATTCAATCTTCATTGTTTCCTCAGCACTTGAAACTTAGTGATCTGCAAAGCACTTGTAACAGTTTTATATTTGTGCATACAATGGTTTGAGATATGGGAAAGAACAGCAGTGTTTGCGTAGTTTCCCCCCAGCTGCACATGCTTTGGGTGAATACATCTCTTCCCAGTCCCATCCAGGCAGAACTGCCTACGGTGCAACTCCTTCCACTAGCCATACACTTGTTTTAGGATCAATCAGTTCCTTCTGACAGCGTCAGGACAATGACACTGATGAAATACTGAATATTTGCTTCACCTCAACACACTGAAAGTCCAAGCCCTTCCACTAGACCTGCAAACACTGAGTCAAAACCTAAATTTCGATAAATTTTTTGCCACTTTAATTCCTCATTTCCTCATCTGATTTATTGCATAATGCCAACAACATAATAACATTCCTCTGTTTTCTCTGATATAAAAACTGCTTTGAATCTTCTAGATCCTTGTACATATTAGCATATAACAATATTTTTGTGTAAAAACAAACTCTGCAAATGTACTTCTTGGTGCAAAACTCAGCTCTCCTATGATGACTATTAATTGTTTAATTTATGCCAAAAAAAGGTCTGAAGCTTTGTTTTGCCACAGGTTTTTTTCCCCACTCATTTCATGTCTACTTGTAAAGTATCTTGTTATATCAGCACTTTACATTCTTTATCATAACTGTACCTGAAGTTTCTTATAATTTTGTCTAACTGCAGCAGAATCTGCCTGAACATTTGCAGACTCTCCAGAGACAAGCATTGTCAGCACTTGGCAGATTTTTCAAGTAGTGATAATCACAGTAAAATTTAGTAACATTGCCACTTGTGTACAACATGAAATATCTTCTGGAGGCAAGTTTTGAAAGGAGCAGCTCTTGGGCTCCCCAAGAGCACAGCCTTCTCCAAATAGATAAGTTGACTATTGCTAATGACGTACCAGAGGAAGAGCTGCAGTTATTAATAATAACAACATAGATTATACAAGCTATAAAATAATAGGTGTTACCAGGTTTTGTCTGTAAAGGAGCACTCTTGATATGCAAATAAACCAGCAACTCTTAACTCTGTAAACTGTGTTCATCACATCTCATTTCTACTCAGCTTTTTACCTCAATTACATGGATATCAACTAAAGGCTTCCTCAGGAAAAGAAATATCACCTCACAATCTTCACCTAAGGAGTGCTGAGCCAAGTAAGAATACAAACATTAAAGACTACTAACCACTACACTTTTGTCGTTCAGTGCCCAGCTCAGCCACTTCCACCTGAATGCTGTGAAGAAGAAGCTGTAGCAGAGCTACAAAATCATAACCTGGATTTTCAACCAATTTATCCAAACAGTGATTAACAGGCACAGATTTCAGGCAGTTAGGGAATGAGTGAGAAAACCGAGCTGTTGGCTACATTTGCACCAACGAACCCAGTGCTAGAAGAGCATGAGGCATTTCTGAATGGAGGCAGGAAGGACAGGAGGCAGCAGAGAAGGGCAGCAGGGTAGTGAGGGACAGGCCCAGCTACTCTTGAAGAAAATCACTTTTCTTTCTTGGCAGAGGCCTGTCGGAGAGCCGGACATCTCTACTCCCCCCTCCGTTAGTAGGACAACTACTGAGGGACGCAGCACTAGGGCACTACTGGGGTGTGGAGGGTAAAGCCTTGGAGTGCTCCACAGGAGGAGCTTCCTGACTCCCGCTGTGGAGGGAGGAACACCAAGTACAATGGCAGCAGGGGGGAGGGTTAGGCAGCAGGGTTAGGGACACTGTTTCAACAAAGGTGAGAAACGCACAATTAAATTAACACTAAAAGACAGCAAGAAAGAAAACAAAACATAAACATACTCTAGAACACCTGCCGTTCTTTTGTTTTTTTGGTTTTTTTTTTTCGGTTTGGTTTGATTTAGTTTTATGGGGAGATGGGAAGAGAATATGAAAGAGGGTCTGATTTGCCCAATCAAAGGTTTTTTTGTGGGGTTTTTTTTTTTTGGCCTGCAAAATAAAGGGCAGATTCCTTTATGGCCAAAATGAAAACGCCAGTGGGATGGCAATGCACAATTCCCACTCTATGGGTTAGACTACACATTTTCATCTTGGCAAGAAATGTGATGTAGCTCAGAAACAACAGTTCCAGAGTATATTTAGCTACTAAAGCTGTGGCACACAAATGTCACATTCCCATGAGTCAACCCTTTTAAAGAACCCCATCTTCACACCCCCACAGATATTCCCCAAGATGCCTGCACTGAATTAAGAGTGAAGCATATGGATGGATGTGACATCATCAAAGCAACTGTGTTACAGTAAAGAAAACAGCAAGTGGATTCTATACAAATTAGTACAACCAGTAAGGAGCCATTTGTGAGCACAGAAAAAGAAAGAAAACACTGCTCAAAGGAACAGACACAACCAATGAAGAAAAACACAAAGCACCTTGCAAAACAAGGAGAAAATATTAAAAAAATAAAATTTTCTTTGTGAATGTGTGAAAGCAAAAGAAATCACAGCAAAAGTCGAAAAAAATCTTGATAAAAGGATTGTAAGTGTAACATTTCTTGATTTAATTTTGTGTAAGAACTCTTTCCTTTGCCCTTTTGAAACAACAACTCAATAGAATTTTGGAGCCAACTGGCTCTGACTGGGCAAGGCAAGGAGTAACAACACACAAGTGGATGGTAATGGTAAACAACCATGCGGTCACCTCTGCCACCATTGTTTTGATGGGTGTAGACTGTTTCCAGCTTTGTCAATATTCATAATTAGGCACCCAAGAATGCACGATATTTAAATGACCCTGTCAAGTGCTTATAAGGCTCTTTGGTAAGCATCATTCCCTGGGGAGGGAAGTATTGAATGTAAGCCACTTCATCAGTCAGTGAATTGAAGCGAAAATTATTAGAATTCAACAGCTATACATTTATTAATATTTTCACTGCATGCTCTTCTGAAAGCTGCTAGTGGCATACAAGATGCTTTTAAGAGCTAGTTTTCCATCTATTAAGCATTGCTTTTCAGAAGACTTGTGAAGCAGGGACCCACACACAACAAACAGTGCTATTAAAATGCATGCACATCTCTGCATTCCTCTTCCACTTTTGGTGGTTTCTGACACCACTCCCTTGTCTGGCAGCAGCAGAGGAATTGGGTTCAAGGATCGATCCCTCTATCCTTTCCTTCCTCCCTCCCTCCCTCCCTAATTTGACCAACCCCCTCAACTGGAAAAGTGATTCAGGCTTTGTCTGCTGGGCCAGCCAGGTGACGCCCATTGCCTTTATGGTAAGGGACTGTGAAGGCTCTTTGAGGTCAGTCCTGGGGAGTTCAGTGAGAAACCCTGGATATCCCTAGACCATGGGAGGCATGGTGTATCTGGGGCTGTTATGAATAACAGGCACCGAGGTCACAGTCTGGGTCCAGACCACCAGCAGCTGTTCATGTAGCTCTGCTGAAGACTCTTCTGTGATGTTAATGTGCCCATCACTCCTTGCTGAAAGCCTCCACAAGTAATGCAGAGAATTGAAGATTCAGTGGGTCAGACAGAGGGGAAAGAATAGGGGAAACTAGTAACCTCCTAGTTTGGGCAGACAATGCTAAGAATCAGGTCTAGCATGCCAGTAGCTTCTCCAGGAACAGCTGATGCTTTTGTCTAATGAGTTTTTCATATAAAATGCATGAACAATAGAGACTGGAATCCACATTTCAATTAATATTTTAAGTGTTTTATATCAAGTATTCATAGCAGAAAGAACTGAACTGGTGTGTTCCTGCCCCTGGTGAGTGCCCTAACCACTCAGCAAGCGAGTTTTGCTCATACTCATCTTCCTTCTGACACACTGAGTACTTAATTAGTCCACACAGAGAAAAACATCTTCAACAGAGATTGAAAGAAGAGATCTAAGAACACCCTGGAGAAGAATAACAAGGATTCAGATCTCTCTAGGCAGTGGAGCTATTTGAACCTAACTCCCCTGTTTAAAAGGAACCATATTAAAGCCTCTGACATACAGATTAAATGGAGCTGAAAGAATGATGAGGGTCAAGATGCAATGAGGGGCACCACCACCTCTGCACAGGAGAAAAAGTTCTTCTTCTCTATGTTCAAGCACCAAGTTTGGGAATTCTCTGCCTAATTCTCTATATGTATGGCAAAGGAGGAATGGAGGCCAAAGGACAGGATTTGTATTAGACCCCTGCACTTCAGCACTGGTCTGAGCACTGTGAAACGACACTTAAATCCCAACCTTTCGGTATGTGAAAAACAAAACATAGAACCTCTCCATGAGCAGTCATTTATGCATCATTTAATGCACACTAATGACCACACTCTTAAAGGTATTTTTTGCTCAGGTCTCACTGAAACTGGACTGAAAGTGGGACTGAGGCCCAGTGACTAGGACTACTCCCAGTTTACTCAATGGTTAAACTAGAGCAGGCTTTCCTTACCTGCATTGGGATACTGGACCTGATGGTCACCAGCTCAAGTGAACTGGTCAGTGATGTCGTGAGTGGCAGCAGCCTGGGCTGCAGTGATCACACTCTGGTGGAGTTCACAGTCCCCAGCCACTACAGGTCAGGCAAAGAGTAAAGCCAGGATCCTGCATTTTAGAAGAGCAAACTTTCAGCTCTTCAAGGAGGTCAGTAGGACCCCTTGGGAAACTGCCCTCAAGGACAAGGGAGCAGAACAGAGCTGGCAGATCTTTAAGGATATCCACCAAGACAGAAGAGCTAGCAAAAGTCAGGTGAAAGAAACTGTGCCTGTGGAGATCATGGAATGTATCTTCCTAGAAACTAAGGCACATGGAGGACAGGGAGGTGCTCAAGACAGCCAGCTCGGCTTCACCAAGGGAAAATGTTGTCTGACCAACCTGGTGGAGAGACTCTATCAATGGACAAGGAAAGAGCTAGATATGTCATTTACCCTTCTCTCTAAATTGGAGAGATATGGACTTGTTAGGTGGACAATTTAATGGATAAGAAATTTGCTGGACAGCCTTATTCAGAGGATACTGGTCAATGACTTGACTGGAATGGACGTGAATGGAGATCAGTGACATGGATGGAGAATGAATGGAGATCAGTGACAAGTGGTGTCCTTCAGGGGTCAATTTTAGGACCAATGTCTTCATCAACGACACAGTGGCATTGAGTGAGCCTTCAGCAAGTTTGCAGATGACATCAAGCTGTGTGGTGTGACTGATGCACCTGAAGGACGGGATGCCATCCAGAGGGACTTGGACAAGATTGAGAAGTAGGCCCATGGGAACCTTGGGGTTTAACAAGGCCAAGTGCAAAGTACCTGAGTCAGGGTAACTCAGAGCCCAGAAAGCCAAATGTATGCTGGGCTGCATCCAAAGGAGCGTGGCCAGCAGGGTGAGGAAGAGGATTTTGCCTCTCTGCTCTGCTCATGTGAGACCCCACCTGGAGTGCTGTCCAGCTCTGGGGTCCCCAGCACGGGAAAGACACAGGCCACAAAGATGATCAGAGGGCTGGAGAACTGCTGTCATGAAAACAGGCAGAGAGAGCTGGGGCTGTTCAGGATGAGGAAGAGAAGGTTCTGGGAAGATGTTATAGCAGCCTTCCAGTACCTAGAGGGGGATATATAAGAGCTGGAGAGGGACTTTTTACAAGGCCATGTAGTGATAGGACAAGGCAAACAGCTTCAAACTGAAAGGGGGCAGATACAAATTAGATATTAAGAAGAAATGCTTTACTCGAGGATGGATGGTGAAGCACTGCAACAGGTTGCCCAGAGAAGTTGTTGATGGCACATTCCTGAAACTGTTCAAGGCCTGGTTGAATGGGGCTTGGAACAACCTGGTCAAGTGGAAAGTCCGTCTGGTCATGGCAGGGGGGGTTGGAATAAGATGATTTTTATGGTCCCTTCCAAATCAAAGCACTTCATGATTCTATGATTCTGTGGTTGTTGAGAGATGGAAATAATGTGAAATTAGCTGAGAACTGTCATGCTGCCTTGGGAATTCAGAGAAAGGCAATATAAAAATGCATTCTTAAGAACAATAGGAAGCCATAGATCTTGCTTTGTCAGAGAAAAGGGCAGATCAAATTTAAAGAGAGCTAAATCCCCCATTTCCCTCCTTCCCGTACACTTCCACAAAACTCTCTATAAAGGCATACACTTCTGTTTGTTTTGTGTGGTTTCCTCAGGCAGTGAATTATCTAGGACTGAGTCTAAGATTGGCTGTTTAGTTTTAGACTTTACGATAAGCTTTTAATTATAGCACGGGAGTTTCATTACATGTAACTCTGAGCCAGCTGGAAGCAGTTACACTTTAGTCCTCCTCCCCCTCCCTCCTCACCACAGGATGTCATTTCCAAGGCCTTACCCTTCTTGTCTTGATGATTATGGGATGAAACTGCCACATATGGATCTGTATTTTCAGATGAACCAAGCGGCTCCTTCCAATCCAGCATGCGTCCCCTAGCATCATAACCCTGTCGAGCGCGAGAGTCAGAAGTGGTGGTGCTTGGGACTAGGGAACTGGAGTGTCCTGTTCACATTATAAATACAGGTAGGGAAGACAAGTCTCATTAGTCACTTACCACGCTACCTCCCCATGCTCAGGGATGTACGCACTGCTTTGCTTCCGTGACAGGGGAACGTCTTGCCTTAGGCTGAGCAATGTTTCAAAGGTCCTTCAAAACATGACTCCAAAGGAAGAGGGGATTTGAACCTTCCAGATCAGAGTACTAAAAGGTGCTGCCACTGAGCTGGTAGTGCTGTGCTTCTCAACAGAGTTAAATGCATATGAAGGAGGGTAAGCACACTTCATCTGAGTCAAGCATCCTTTGGCTGGATTCAGTACACATGCCTGACTGAAACTGAAGTGTTAGCCCATGCTGTCTGATGCTGGCTCAGTCAAAAAGCAAATAAAAATCAATGTGAAACAGAACAACGTCCAAAATGGCTGAAACTGAATGGGAACGCCAGAAGAACTACAAAATGGTGACATCATGAGGCAGTCTATCTCATGCCCCCAGGGGAATGAAGGACTGCCTAACACCAGCGTGCTCACACTGCAGCATTCCTCTCCAGATGGGAAATGTCTCGGGCCAGCTGCTCGCACCCGCTTGCACCATCACTATTGGTCCTGTCTGAGCTGATGGACCAAAGTGGCTCTGAAATAAGCACAAGACTGAACACCATTTCGACTCAGAGTGACACTGCAGACAATGCCTTACCACGCGAATCTGCCCAAGCACCCGTCACTCCAGCAGCAGCTGAGACTGAGGCCTCACATGCCATTTTTCCATTACAAATGCTCTAGACATGGTTACTGTTGCCCTGATCTGCTTCCCTCATATAATATACACCCAACAAACAGCACATTCACAGAACTTGCCCCACTGGAAATACAGCACAATTTGAAATGTGGTTTGGATGTGACAGCGGCGTGTTTGTAGACTCATACACTCTTTGCAGCTGGATCTGGAAAGTACATCAGCACCTAAAATGCTTGGAGTCACTGTCTCTGGCAGACAGCTCCCACATGGACTTTCCAGTGGCTCAGCTGCTTTGGGGAGAGGGCACCAAGTGCCATCCACACCACACCATTTCAACCTTGAAACCATTCTGAAATGTTCCTTTTGGCACATGTGAAAAAGTGAGTTATTTTCATCAGGACTCAAAGAGTTCTGGGCCTCCTTAATTTGATGTGGAGTAACTATATCCCCTTACCTACTTTTCTTAAGGAGCCCATTAAAAAAAGGATTTTTGACACATGCTCAAACACAACTAACAGAATTGGATTATTCACAGACAGAATGGCATATAACATTTTTTGTCAGATAACACTAGACAGACTGACAGCAGCCCTCCTTTCTCCTGTCTCCTTTTGAACAGCCCAGCAAATTAATTTTCCTTCCTTAGATGAATCTCACTTGGAGAGGAGTCCAATCACCAGGCTACAGGCTGCCCTAGCAGGGACCCTCTCCCTGCCCCTTTCCTTGATCTTGCTTCACTGCTCAGAAAAATAATTTGAGACTCACTGGGGCAGAGACAGATTCAACACAAGGAGCTGAAATTTAAACCTCACAGAGAAGGCAGAGAGCTGGGCAGGTAGAGCCTGTGCTTTGGTAGTTTATTTGAACCAGCTCCTGGATAACCACAAAGCTTTTGAAAGCTGCATCTCAAAAATGCTGTTTTAAATGGCTTCTAACACCATACAGCCCCAGCTCTCAGAAGTCTAGAGAGAGATGATGAACCTAGATCCTCAATTCTATTCCAACAATCAAAAATCTAAATATTGGCCACCAATGTCCCCAAGCTTTTAGATGCACCCACATGGTTTGTTTTTTTTTTATCCAGCCCTTTCACCAGCTTCATGGTGTTGAACTATTGATGAAGTCAGCAAAATGCTGCAACTTACTATTAAGATGCTATGATTTAAAGAAGTCCTGTTGAATATTACTGACTTCAGAGTAAAAAAAATGTCTGTACTCCCCTATAAGTTTTTGAGGAGCCCTTTTGATTTACTGAAGCAAATTATATATGGGAGCCCTTTGGACTATGTTTTGTATAGGTCACAATGAACTCCTTTAACTTATATGCTTAGAAAGGAAAATTGGTTAAATTTACAGTGTTCTCACCATGAAGCCAACCTTCAACTACAGCTAATTGTTAACACAATTTAGCTCTGGGTGTCAGTCTGAAGGTTTTATACTGACAAGGGCAGTGGATTATTTTTTACCCTTTCATGGTAGAAAGTGTGTTTTCTCCCAGACATTTTTCTTTAAAACAGCAAATTAAATGCTGTGTTTTGTTAAGACAGAGTTTTGAATGTCACCCAAATAGAAAAGGGAAACCAAATATTACCCTATTTTAAAAGGTTTCCATAAGCCCCATCACGGCTGGGAACATTGGTAACACCCAGATAGAGGACTCCATTTGAACTCCAATCCAAATGTGCTGCCTGCTCCATAGCAGTCCTGCAGCAGGGCTGTTTGTGTCCAAAGGGACAGGTAGAGGTCCAGCAACTGGAAACACATGCCCTCTTGAAGCAAGAATGTGCTGGATGCTGAAAGCCTTCACTCCAACACTATTTTACGCTTGTCAGATCCTGTGCTCATCCTCAAGGAACAAGACAAGTAACAGGGCAGAGAACAGGCTAGAAAATAGAAATTATGGAATTTTCATGTTTTCTTTTCCCTAAGGATTAAACCACAGCGCAAACATTCATGGGGTTCCAGTCTTCAAGATTATACCTCATTCAGCAGCAACAATAATGTGTACAGTATTTGGTCAGCGTACACATAGTGCTGCACTCACCATAAGAAAGCAATTAGTCATTGCTTGATAAGGAGGTAAAAGAGAAGAAAATCTTGCCAAGTAGCAATCATATTTTATACCTGTGTTTGATGTGCATTTATATGCCTATATCTCTTTCTAGACACTTGCACTTTTGAATGTGCTTAAAGGAGGAATTCTAAGGAAAATCTATAAGTATGGTTAAAGACAAATATTTCATAATACAGAAATCTAGAGGAAGTATATGCCTAAGGGACACATTTTTCAGGGGGGAAAAAAATTTCTTGAACCATATGTTGCCAATACACAGAGAACTTCCTGGTAATGCAAAGCTAAGGCTTTGTGAAGCTATTAATGTGTACCAGATGGCCACTGGGTAGAGAGGGGTTCCACACAAATGCAAGGAATCAGTATATTCTCTCTGTTACTAATGTATTAGTGTAGTACACACTGAGAAGCAAGCTTACACAGCTAATTGAGACAAACTTTCTGCCATTTGATTTTGAGGAAGCAGAGCAGGAGCAGATTAAACCTTAATATCCTGTCCCAGTTGTGTTAGAGCTGTATTTGCAAACACTTACTACTAGGCGGTGACACTGCTTCTGTAAGCAGTGTCACAGTCTCCTGTAGGCGCCTGAATAGCCAGTCCCTCTGGGTGAATTTTACCTCTGAGCAGAGCGGCACCACAACTGTATGAGCTACTTAAGTTTCTCTCATAAACAGAAAAAAGACTGAAGTGGCAGGCAACCGAGTCCTGGCCTGCTCACACACACACCCATTACCAAGCCTTCCCAATGCACTATATAGTTTGCAACACACAGTGGGCCTTTTTTTCCCATGACACCATTTTTTACCACTCTGACTTGCAAATAAAATTTGTTGAACTTTAACGAGGCTTTAGCACATCTGAGATGTGGCCAGTACCTCTGTGTTAATAATGGTTAATACAAAAACATCTGAAAAACCAATTCTGCCTTTGTTTTAAAACAAAGTGTCTGAATAACTGTACACATAGTGCTTTTCAAATGTCTTTGTTTAAAGAAAACATGTAAAAATCAAATAGACACACTTTAAAAAAATCTGATTTAGATGCTTCCATTTATTTTAAAAACTTTTCATTTGGAGTGCTGTAATCAAGTAACAGAGGCAGAGTAAAAGCACTTAGTGCCTATGAGCACAGATAATGATTCAGAAAGGCTGCACTTCTGAAACTATAGCTTGTTCTGAAGTGCACTTGTAAAATGTAGAGAGGTTTTTTTTTCAGGTTTAAAACAAAGACAGAGATTCAATACTACCAGTGTTTGATAGCTGGTCTAATATGCACAAGTCATTAGAATCTCAGAGGTTAAGATATCTGCACACTATCCTATTAACAGCTATAGCAATCTAATTAGACAATTAGAGGCAAAGTTAAATCAATACTATAGAGGGAGAAAGGACTATGGCTAGGGGGTAATATAAGGGCCCAATTCACTAAGAATTGATGTTTCCAAAGGTAATTGAAGCTGCTTAGACTTTTGCAGAGTGATCCAGCTTAATCTCCTTGTTTAAATATGTGGATCCTGCATAATTTCTCTCATTCTGCATCCAGACCTTCAGTCTGCTATCCTCTCCTTGACTGTCAATTGAGTCACCTGCCTGGACTTTGCACTTTACTTGTTTGCATCTGATCATGTGAGACTGCCTTAGGAAGAGAGCCCATGTGCCAAAATCAGGAGGAGGCTGGTGCCAAGAACACAAAGATTAAAGGTTTGGTTCTCCTTTCATTCACACTGCTACAGATTGGCAGTAAGTCTGCTGAAGGAGGATGGTTTATAGTGGAATAAGTGAAGAGAATCAGGCCTTATTACTTCTTTTGGAGCTTCAGATGACTTTAGGTATATTTAGCCCATTGAGCATTCACTTGGTTGGTATTCTGGTACCAGTCTTCTGAGGCTTAATCTGTTATGACACACCATTTACCTTTGCATTAAACTGTACTCAGTAACATCAAAACAGATCATTCATAAATTTTTTCTGTTTTTTCAAGATACAAAATTACTCAGACCAATCTCTACAGCTGGCAAACATGAACATCGTTACCAAGACTGGTTTACTACCTCATCCTAGAATTTTTGCATCCCTGCTGTGGAAGAATAGAGGTGTCTAGCGGTAGGTGAAAAGAAAGCCCAACTGCAAAAATATCAGAATAGGTATTTTAACTAAACCAGTAAAAGGAGGAGCTGACTTGCATAGAGACCCTGTTACCAGGATGTACCTGAGAGGGGTCAATGAAATAAACTGTAAAAGACAGGACATGAATGGGAACCCATGTTAATGCTGGGTCAGCGTTTCCCCACTGCTCCTGTCTGTAAGGTCCTGCTTTAAAAGCTGGGTTCATTTATGGAGTCTGGTTTTGGGCTTGATGTGCCTGGACAGTAAAATGTACTCTCTTGGACTTCAGCTTTTTTCATTCTGCTGTTCACTTGAAACACTTTTCTGCTTTCTTGGTCAGATTAAAATATCCGTTTTTACTGAAGCACCTACTAATACTCTAGCTGGCAGGATCCAGAACCTCAGTTTCACAGCTATAACTCTGCAGACTATGGAATTCACTTACAAGCAGGAAATCTAGAACATTTCTGGCACATCAGCACTATACCCAAGGCCACTCTCTTTATCTTCACTTTCAGCAGTATGGATTTTATTATTACTCTTCTTTAATTACTGCTCCGTGCATTAGAAATACAGCAATTTCACAATGAATGAAAGAAAGTATAAACTATATATGCAGAGGAAACTGTGAGTCTTCCATATATTAGAAAGTCTCAACTTGCCTTTGATTTTGTATGTTCCCTTCACTGGTTTTCATTACCCTACTTTCAAATAAGTTTCACCTGCACATTTTTCATTTCCTGGTAATAAACAGTAGGGGGAACTTAATTTTATTTTTACAAATGTTGAACAGCATTACTGTCCCTCCAGTTATTTATATTCTGGTGTACTGAGCTGTCATTGGTTCAGTTTTATACCTACATACTCTGCAGGCACGAGATGGAAGGATCAATTAAAAGCTCACCACAACTTCACATTAACCTACCTCTTGCTGTGTTCAGCCAAAAGCGTGGTGAATTTGATCTAGCCCTAATGAACTGCTAGTCTTGTACAGCCTGAAAGAAACTTCACAAGGAAGCTCCCACCCCACACGGGATTTTGCCATTGATTTCACTGGCAGCAATACCACACATCCTCTTAGCTTGTGATTACTTGTCTTTGTTCAGGTTGTCTATAAAAAAAGCTATTGCAATATATGTCTAGGTTTGAATTTAAAGTGATTATTTATTCTGCAGTGATTCCTCATGAAGACATTTATTCTTCACTCCAAGAAACAGCAGAATCTACTTCCAAATATGCAGATCAAAGTGGTAGAAAGAGCACAGATTAACAGCTGCCTCATGGGAAGCTGCTACTCTAGGCTTGCAGAAATGATCCTCTTCAGCTCAGGTTATTTAATTTGCTATATAAATTTGAATGGACAACATAAATGACTCATCCTAGAAGTCACAAGAACCTTCAGGAACTGAGGCATAATCCAGTCTCAAACCACATAGGTAAAAGGCTAATTTTCCTTATGAGAGATCTTTCTGTAACCCAGGGATAGTTCTGCTTTCCCTAAGGTATCTCTGACTGGTTGCTGTAGCAGTTGTGACACCAGCCTGGACAGCTCACGGGTGGGATGTGAGCTACTATCTTGTTTGTCCTGGTGAACAGATAAGATGCAGCACTGTATCCAAGTGTTTCTTTGAGTATCCAGATGAAGCATGCTCTTAATCATGTCTGTTGGTATGTTATTAAAATAGGCCATATCTGACTTTAATTCAATGGAGACAGTTTTGAGAAAAGACAAGAAAAGAGGGATTGAAAACCAAGAGGTATGACTTAATCCTAATTGTGATTAGTGAATCGGGCCCTCAAAACCAAGACAAAACAAGCAAAATAGGGTAACAACTATTTGAGTACAGGAACTACTAGCTAATACAAGTATTTGGGGAGAATTTTTAAAAACACTCATAAACTGACCATACACTGTGTAGTAAGACATTTTTTGATCAGGTGGAGCAGTTGAAATGTCTACGAACAAAATAAATTGGGAAGAAACATTAAATATAACAAAAGTATGAAAATATTTTAAAGTTTAGTAAGAAGCGATTCCTCCAAAACAGATTTGCTATCAATAAATATTGAAACTAAGAACTTCCTTACCATTCAGGGCTACGAAGGAATCTGAAAGACAAATAACAGGGGAAAAATCATTATTTCTATCTTGTTTTTTCTTTTAAGTAGTTTGCTGCTAATAACCGTTAATGTTTCAGCCGATATTTATAAGCATGTGATTTGTACACTGAGGACCCAGGCAAAACTAATATTCAGGCATACCCAAAAACAGTGTCTGGCTTTGAAAGTGCTCGTGACCAGCTCTGTACAGGAGGTACGGAAGCGGGAGGGCCAGTGTCCCCCCTGCTTTCTCTGTAAATCCTAGTCTGAGGCGAGGCATTGCAGGGGATGCAGCCAGCAATGCGAGTCAATGAGGACAAAACTCAGGTGACCCGAGATCACATGAAGTAATAAAATCAGCTGTGTTGGCAGGGAGTGAAATCTACCCCTGTGCAGTGTCAAGGTTCAATGCACCATTCAGGGCTAAAGAGGGATTTAAGCAGGGTATGGGCTTTGTTGCTCTCTGCACAGAAGCAGAACTCTCTCCATGAGCACAATGTGCTGTTCCTGAATAATTTCCCACCCTCCTTTTATAGGTAACTGATATCAGGTACGCTCCACTCCTGCCTAACCTATTTGCCCAAGGAGAGCAGAACTGGCTGAAAAGGGCAAAGATACACCAGCTGGGAACTGGCCTGATTTTGGTGCTAACCCATTTTACAGGGGAACAGAGGAGAGGCCTATGTGTACACCTCCTTCAAAAATCTTTGCGACAGTCTGTATCACCCTATCTTAGGACAGAGGCTGAAATCCTTGTACTCCTTCAAGAACAGTGATCACAGTAATTAATGGCTCTTTAATAAGGATGCACAAGACATGAGAAGGCTCTGGCTTTCTCCAGAGCATCTGGCCCACACTATGTCCCATGGCACAGTCTAGCTTTCTGTTATTTTTTTTCTGTATTGCAGAAGTAATGACTCTCTCACTGTACATTGATTCCTCAGCTTCATCAGTTTTATTGCATCAGTGCAAATTACACTGAAAAGAATGTGAGTCTTGATTTCATGAGGTTTATAAATAATATTTGGAGCTCAGAATCAAACCAGCCTTGGTGAGAAAGTTTGGGACAAGAGCTATCCTGAACACAGATGTTGGTAATCCTGAAGGCTCAAAAATCAGCATGCAAGGTTTCTTTGCATGCAGTGCAAGCTATGCACTTTTAAGTATTTCAGTACAAAACTGTAAATGTTTAAAGACTGTGTTTAAGCTTCCAGCTCATGCTGTCAGTACTTAAGGTTTAACCATTAAAATTTCTTAGGCAGTGCCAATAGTACCTGACCCTTAATACCACGAGGTTGTCCGGACTGTATGTAAAATTCCCTAAGATTCACAAACTAAGCAGTTGTCATTTCTTGATCTGGATCCAAAACTGAAGATATATTTCTCTGTCTCACTGTGCTGCATGGGAATGTAGTCCAAGTCACAGACTATACCAAGAAACCAAGCCACTTCTGTACATTTACATAAACAACCCAACCACCAGGGCTAATAAAGACAATGACCCCAATTCATTATGCCATTGCTGTAATCAATATCCTCTACAGCTGAGCTTTTCTCATTGTGCAACCACTCTGAAGTCCAGTGTTTGTATAAATCACATGAACTGGGCTATTTTCCTCAAACACGTTTAAACAACAGTTCTTCTTCTGAACCTGCATCATTAGCTACATTGCTGTCCCTGTTGTGGCTTATGCTCCTGCAAAAGAATGCCTGACAGGTAATGGTGATTTGAGGCATTCAGAAGGATACTGTGACACATGGTAAATAGAGGTAAAAGCTTTGCTTACTTTGGCAGTCACCCAGGCCATCTGTATTGCCACGTTCTATGTCCTGTTCAAATGCCAGTCTAAATAATAGAAAGAAACAAAACAGTATGAATAACAACAGTCATAGGCATAACCAGAAAGAAATTATCACATGTTCAATTGAAATAAATCCCTGCTATGAAACTGGCTATTTCTTTGGAAATTCCACCCAAAGGCTGAAAAACCACAACATACACATTTGAGCTACTCATCATTGCTTAATGATTTCTTGGCTTCTGATGATACTTTTTCTTTATATTATTACTTTTTAAAAATCCACGGCATGCCTCGTTACCAAGGGCAGAAAAGACTTGAATTTTTTAAGCTGTTAAATAGATGAAGTTATCAGAAGCAACTGTAACCCTACCTTAACCTGTGCACAGAGCAGATTGGGTGCACTGGCACTTTGGTGTGAGAAGGAAGCCAACCCACTGGGCAGGTGCTGTGCTTGAGGAAGAAGCCTGCATTTCAGCAATCACTTAGGTGCAGCACCGGGTGAGGCCGCAAGGCATAACGTCCATCCCACAAAAGGTACTCCCTTTAATTCAGGGGGCTCTACTGACAAACACTCACATGCTTTTCCAGCTGATGTGCTCAGCTAACGCTCCCAACCTCTCTCTGTGATTCTGGATAACTATTGAAGCTGTTCTTCCAACTTCCTGTGTGGTCAAAGGTGAATGACAAGAACCTTGGAAAACTTCCAAATACAAGCCCTTGCCTATATTAGGATCCTGCCCTTGAGGCATAATTACCCTTGCAGACAACTCTGTGTTCCTAAAACACCTGCTCTACTGTCACCTACTCCAGGAAGACAGCTAACATCTCTGCCTCCTGTTGGCTAGCTTAGAACTTCACCACATACCCTCACAGCTGATCTGGACCCCCTTCCTAAGCACTGGACAGAACATGAGCTGCCCTGCTCACTTTTGGACTTCATCACTGCAAGATGCACAGCCTCTGTCTCAGTGGATCTATTCATGAAAGTGGGAACTGCTTTTAAAAGTGTGGTACAGAAGTCCCCTGCAACTTGCCATGGAAGCTGAAGAAGCCTCAAGCATCATCACTCTTTTGGAGTGATGAAAAGCCTGATATGGACACAGGTGCATTTTAACATTATCCTACCAAATGTCAAATCAGAAACAGCCTACACTTTTGTAGTCAAGCATATACAGACACATACAGCTACAGCATTCCCAGCAGATGCAGGAAATCAGCAAATTAAGAACAAGACAGAAGCACAGGGATTGTAATTTGTCCATTATATACTGAGGACCTGTAGAGAAGCGGGGTTAAGTGGCGTCAGATGTAGGGCTGTCAAGGCTCTGTGATGTCTGTGCTACACTTCCACTACTACCATGAGGGAGTATAGCTGTAGAGCTCAGAGTGGGCAGTCATGTGGTGTGTCAGAAGTGGCCAAGAAATGTGAGCTCTGAAGTAGGTTTGCTCCCTGTAACCTTCACAGACTTTCATTATCATAAAATAATTAAATTCCACTGTTAAGCAAGGGGAGATCCAGCACTTCTCTAAATCTGTTTTAAGCCCTTACTGTGCTCTGTTATTCCTCTTAGTAATGCACAGTAAATTAGAAGGACTGGTTTTGTTTTCAGTGGACAAATTACTTCAGTAATTTAATTTGGATTCTATTGCCTCTTTAATCAGCTGTGATGGCTCCAGTGTAGGCTGGTCCAGACATATCCATCCAATTCACTCCTTTCAATAATACACGGACCTTAATACAGCTCTTTCATTTTCTTCTTCCTCCTCTTTCAGCAGTTACCAACCAGCTGACTGTTCACATCAAAAAAATTTGCGAGACATTTCGGAGGTGAATGCAAATAAGATAGAAACAAACACTTCCCACATTTTTCCCTCTCTAAAAGCCTCATGTTTCAAATAGCTTTGCCCAAGACTGCCTGGCACCACCGCCAGAGCTTCACGGCCCATCCAGCCGGAGCCCTTACTCACTTGGAGCCAAGGACCAGCTGCGTGCACACCCCGCTCTCCTTCACCCATCCGCAGTACGGGTCTCTGGATGCTATGCAGGCCCTTGGGAGAGAAGAGCACAAGGTGGCATTCAGGAGTGCTCCAGCTTCCCCACTGCACAGGCCTCTGACAGCCACCACAAAACACGTACTTTTTGCATTTTCCGTGGCGCTCGCAACGTCCCAGGGGAACCTTGATGACACAGGTGGAGAAGGCGACGTACAGGGCACTGCTGGGCTTGTCAAGCTGCATGCCCATGATCCGCTTGTCCTCCATCCCATCGTAGCTGCACCTGATTTGGATAAAAGTGGGATGTGGTTACCAAGCGGGCTCTGCTGGGAAGCCGGGGGAAACCTTAATTATCCCCCAGGCTGAAACAATGAAATCACAAAATCTTCTGCCAAAAAATCCTAGGAAAGGTAGAATTGAACAAGCCAAGGAAAAAGAACACACAATAGCCACTAAAAATATTGGTAGACATATAATCAAGTATTAAAAATGCATGGTATAGTTGAGAATATGGGAGTGACAGCACACCAGACAAGCTTCTGACGGCCCTTCGTTTCTGTGTTTGTTCTTCTCCAGCACTCAAAGTAGCTGAAATTTCTGCATGATTATGGCTCACTTCAAAGCCCCCTTAGGCATATTTGAGGAAGACTGAAATGTGGAAAATTTCCTTTGGAGAGCAGCTTGCTGCTTGTTGAGTTATTTGGAGAGGAATCAGGGTTTTTTATAGGATTAGAAAATTAATCTTCCTTTCCAGAACTTCACTTTTAATTATCCATCGGCTGCTGCATAGGATGGGCTATTTTCTACACATACTGAATAAAAAAAATCTTATTGCAATGTAGAGACTGATAAGCAGACATCCCCTCCCTAAACAATTTAGATTTACTCAAAAAAACTTGGCTTCTCTAACCACTTCCGTTTCCATGGGACAAATTATTCTCTGGGAAATCAGAAGTTCAAAGTCACCCATATATGAGTACAAAGAATCAGATACACACTTTTCAGGATTGTAAACATTGATCTCCTCCAGGAAAAGGCTGTCATTTAGGAAACCAGTGTTTCCTGTCCGTGCCAAGAACTTCAGGATGATTCCCTTCTCTGACCCCAAGAAAACCACGGTGTAGTTCTGATATGGCCCAGCAGCAGAGTCAACAGCAATTTTGGTCAGGCGATATCTAAAATAATAGAGCATTTTCACAAATAAATCACAGAGATAATCACAGAATTGTCATCTATTTAATCACTTTTTTCACGTCAGGTAAGTGTATGGGAGACTTCTAGCAACCATAAAACACATTTAAGCACTTTTCCTACCTGACTATAAATCAACACAGACCATATCAATTTGGCTCCCCAGATGTTGGGGAATTTTCATGTGTTTACATGCCCACACATCCGATAGCCAGCAGAAGTGTCCAGAAGTTCAGAAATGTCTAGGAGTTCAGAAAGCTGAAGGGTTGCTAGGAGTCTGAGGGTATTTAGGAATAATCCTTCCAAAAGCCTGGTGATTTCTTCAGACAGGGATAGAGAATCAGCACAGTGAACTGTTTTTAAAATTTCAAGCTCTGTCACATTAAAAGCAGCTGAACTAGGTTCAACTTGTTTTGTCAGGAAAAGCTGTGTCAGTGCAAGAGTGAGATGCTAAACACCATTTTACCTCACTGAAAATAATCACACAACTGCCACCAAGCAAGCTCAGCACTGAGGTGAAATCAAACCTTGGGATGACACAATTTATTGGAAACAAGTATACTGCTGCTTTGGTACCAGTTAGATGGTACTGCCTATCAAAGGGAAGCACTCTGTGGAGCTCGCTACTTTCGTCTTTGATTGGAAGTACAGAACCCAACAGAAAAACCTGACAGAAGATGCATTACTGAAACGAAGTCAGAGCCTTCCAGAGCTAAGTGCCCAACACCATACTCTACCTTTGTTCAGAGGAAGAGAGGAAAACACGGCAAAAGTTAGTCACATTATTCTGTTCACTGCTGGAGGGTAGATAAGTAGTATAATGACCACAGCAGAGAGTGGGAATGTATTTTGATAGGAAGGGGATGGTGTTATTTAACACTTGCTGATTTATGAGTCTTTGTTCAAATCCGTTATTATTTTTTTCTTGTTGCCATAGAAAGGATGCAGATTGTGAGATTACTTCTGCCTAAACACTTCTGCAAACATTAAAACTTACCAGTACCTAACCTGACAGACATCTACATATCCTGTGAACATATCCTGGCAGACATGTTTGTATCCTGTGTACATATTCCGGAGCTGTCTGCTGATCCTTGCCTGAAGTTTTTACAGAGCCATCTCAAGCATTGACCCATAAGCCAAAAAGTGAGTAAAACCTTCCTTGCACAGCATTTCCTACAACATCCGGTTTCAGCACAGCATGGCTGGAAAAGACTGAGGTCTTTCCTATATTGAAAGCTGCTCAGGGAGTTCGGCAGCATCTGCTCAGCTCTGCCACCATTCCTAGCTGGATTCATGCCCAGGACACCAAGGACAGGTACAGAGTTGGAGGGTATTTGAAGCAGGGCTATTAGCAGAACCTGACAGCTCCACTGCGGACAGGAGTTCAGCAGCTGCACGTACCTGACCATTGTTCTCAGGAACCAGGGTCGGTTGACAATGGAAGGTACAGCCTCGTCCATCAGTGGATGTGTTTTGATGAAGTTCAGAGTATCATCTGGGAACTCATTAGATGTTACATATTTTTCTAATGATGTAGAGCCAGCACAGCAACCAGGCCTATATAAAACAAGAGAGTAAAGCCAGGAAACTTATTTGACATCGAGGGCAAGCTTCCTTTTGTGATGAAGCTCTCACTGAAATATCATGTGCTTTACAGGAGTTTCACTTGGCAGAGGATCGAGAAGTGTGGTTGACTTGTTCAGCCCCTCAAGGGAAGCCTAAAATCCTGCTCTGTCCTCCATTCAAAAGGACTTCATGTGTCACTTTCATCAGGTGCGCTACACACAGGGTTTGTAATTTATCCATTCATATGGAATGTAATCACAGCGTGTGTGCATTTGGCTTGATGCTTCCCAATGGCACAGGTGTTTTCGGATCTGTAACTTGCCTAGTTGACTGCTCTCTCTTGGAATAAAAGCAGTCCCTATAATACAGTAGGAAGTTAATTTTTTTTTAACAGGTATGAAAGAATGCTACTTTTAGTCACATCTGATAGAAAACATACTATTGAAGAAGACAAATTGAATAGCATCAATGTTTTTGCATTTGTTTTACCCTTTGTTGAATTTGGATGAGGTGATTTAAGAATGGTAGTTCATTGAGAACTTTCACTGAAAAGTTATCTGTCATTCTTTAACAACTTAAATGCAAATCTGCTCACACTATTTCTAACATCTACCTGCTCCTAAGAGGTAGTGCAATCTTCTTACCTGGACAGGCCGTCTCTCAAAGAAGCAGCAAAATGTTTTGCTTGTTAATAGTGCATAAGTCATTTTCTTCAATAAAAGGCCCATTTGATCCCATTTTCTAGAGCACTATGATTCTTCAAACCTTTGAGCCAGTGTGAGATGGGAAGATTAAAGATGGACCATTCACTCATAAACACATTGCATCATCCAATTTTCATCTACTCTCTTGTGGGTAAAGGCATTGACATCAAGAGTAATGTCAACTTGAACAAAATACAGGACTGGTCCTATCATCTGTGTTGCTCAGATTTAGATAAATATTCAAATATTAGGTAAATAAATCTTGTCCGGGAAGGTAGCATAGGACCTGAAGGAACTAGCTGTGTCAACAAGTCTGGTCCCACAAGAGCTGAGCAAGGAACATTACAGGCAGACAATGTGTGCTGTTGCCTCTTCACATCCAAAATACTTTAGTTATCTTGTAATTGCATGTAGAACTAGCAACAGATGGAGAGAAGGAAAAATCAAGGGCATGACTGGTTTCCTAGGTTGTCAGAAGGGCATTGACCCATGAGGCAACATTCCCAAAGAACTCGAGGGAACAGCCTGGCACCTTCTGGCACCATGGTGTCTGTGGTTTCTGTGTATCTGATCTGGAGGCTTATTTACTCCTAAATCCTAATAGCATGATTAGATTAATCCTGTTTTAATCTCAAAACTGGTTTAGTCGAGTCAACATAAATCCAAGCAAACCTGCTGTCTGGCCAAACAGGGAAGCAAGACCTCTGAAGGGCTCTGGAG
Organism: Leptocoma aspasia; assembly: GCA_013399835.1. Lineage (NCBI taxonomy): Eukaryota > Metazoa > Chordata > Aves > Passeriformes > Nectariniidae > Leptocoma > Leptocoma aspasia. The sequence goes on from VXAX01004960.1 coordinate 395,792, forward strand.
TTTTCTGAGTAATGTTAAGATCAATAGGGGCAGTAATGTTTCTGCATCATACTGAGACACCCAGATAAAAATGACCTTATTTCAAAGGTGCCTGTCATATACTTCAATATGAGCTAGAAGTAATGATTATTTCTATTAAGCAGATTGACTGCTAAATGTTATGTGAAACACTGTTCACCATTCACATTATGTCCTTCAGGCTTACAAAGAGCAATATTATCCCATCTTCATCATAACAGTTAGCCTGCTACTGGCTCATCCCAAACTCGTAATGCAACTTTGTCTTCTTTCCCACTGAAAGTGCTTTCTCCTTCTTCTTTTCCCCTTCCCTGCCAATATATCTCAGTAAGGTCCAAACAAATAACCTTGGAGTCATCATACAGCCTTGCACTCCCAAGGCAGACCATTGTGTCAACAACTTGTTTGAAACACTGCAAAATGAAGAAGAAAATCCTGCAACACTGCTAGAGGCTGCATTACCAAGGCTCAGACTGAAAACAGACATAGAACTTACCAGATTTTTCAGTCATCTCCAAGCTCTTCTCTTGAGTGACAATTTCAGAATAAAGGCAGCACAGTAACACTACACTTGGCAAATCCAAAACATGATGGGCCAAATTTGGATTATGCAGAAGCTCAGTGTCCACCATGGAGCCTCACAAACTCATAGACTATTGTGAGCTGGAACTGACCCACAAAGATCACTGAAGTCCAAATCCTGGCCCCACACATGACACCCCAAGAATCGCACCATGTGCCATGAGAGTGTTGTCCAAAAGCTTCCTGAGCTCTGTCATGCTGGTGCTGTGGCCACTTCCCTAGGGAGCCTGTTCTAGTGCCCAACCACTTCCCTAGGTGAAGAACCGTTTCCTAATTTCCAGCCTAAACCTCCCCTGACACAACTTCAGGCCATTCCCTTGGGTTCTGTCACTGTCACCACAGAGAAGAGATCAGTGTCTGCCCTTCCTCTTCCCCTCACAAGGAAGTTGTAGGTTGGGATGAGGTTTCCCCTCAGCCTCCTCTTATCCAGGCAAGCCAAGTGGCCTCAGCTGCTGCTCACATGGTTTTCCCTTTAAGCCCTTCACAAACTTTGTAGCTCTCCTTTGGATACTCCCAACAGCTTCATATTCTTCTTATACTGAGGTGTTCAGCGCTGCACAGAGTACTTCAGATGTTTTTTTCTTTTGAAATTATTTAAGATATCATGAACAATGTAAAACATGCAATAAAGTGGTAAAGCTTAAGTGAGATAAATGAATTTGATTTATCTATATACATCTCAATATCTCTGAGCAAAATGCCATTGGTGTAAATGAGTTAACAAGTGTCTGTCAACAGCAACTTGTATGAAATGGCACTTGTAAGAAATATGAAGAGTGTAGTAGAGGAGATGCATGCAAAGATGTGGGGAAAACAACTCATAGGAGGAATGAGGTAAACTGAATCTCCAGTTTGGTGGAATGCTCTTTTTTGCTCTCCATAAATCATCCACTGTGGCACTTAAACTGCATGTTAATCATAGAACAGCAAACTGCAGAACTGGTGCAGGCTTTGTAATGAGATATATCTGTTACTGAACCAATTTGCAACAACAGTGTAACTCACACCACTCTTAAGTGATTACTCTGACCAAGCGGATCTGATGCTGGCCTGATATTCGTTACACAAATCTCATTTAAGTGGAAAAATCTCTATTGCATAGTTTAGATCCAAATTTAACTCAACATTTACTTTACTGTTACAACATGTATAATTGTATCTGCACCTTACAAGGCTGTTCAAATTATGAAAAAGTCTCTGTAGCCTGCCTGAAGGAAGAGAACAATATCACTATACAGGAAACATACCTGGGCTTGGGCACTCGTTCATCAGGAACTGGTGTCCATGTGGAGTCTGGAGACTTTTGTTCTTTGAATCTCCCAGTAAATACATTGGCAATGTCAAGCATGTCATAGGCACAGACTGCAGAGCCAGGGATGCTGCAAAGTGACATTTCCCAGAAATTGTTACTCATTCTGCAGTTATGCATAAAACCTTGAGCGAAAAATACGCCCTGTAGAAGCCCTCCATTACTCAATACTGAACTCTGAATCTGGTATTGACAGGAAAAGCCAGCCCCATGGAAAAGCCTGAATACCAATCAGCTGGCAGCTCCTGCCAAGAGAATTTTATTCAAAGCTTCTACAGATAGAAGTAATTGCAATAATCTTCAAGAAGGGAAAGAATCAGTGAAACTCTGGCTATCACTGGCAGTGCATGAGGAGTAATTGCCAGTCTTATTCAGAACCCATTACTTGGATATTTAAGGTCTTCTAAGTCATAACATCTCTCAGTACCAGCTCTTGTAGTCCCTGCCATGCCTCAAAAAACACAGTTCAGAAGCTGGTTCTAATCAAACTGTAAGCATGCTGCAATGTGCCATTTACCTGGCTTTTACATGTAATTCATTCATGCTCCCACAGCCTGATATCCACAAAGCGTTCCCAATGAAAAGGAGTTAACTATGTTCAGGAGTTGGCTCTTTCCAATGAAACGTAAAGAGCTTACAGAAGCAAATTTGATATTATTTTAAGATCATAGCATTTCAAATTTCAACATTTTGGATACTTGCATGCAACTGCACAACAGCAGTGTCCAAACATAGTTAATTTCTTACCTACATACTTTCTGAAAGGCTTACAGGTTTACTATGATCAGTCACTTGGAACATGAAATATTCATTTATCGCCTTTTTTATTTTGTACATGAACTACTGTATTTGTGTCTGACTCCCACCACTTGATTTTATTGGGTAAATAGCATGAACCCAGCTGGCTGGGGCTTTCAATACTGGTCTTAGCTAGTAGGTTATTACACGTCAAAGAAAAAATGTAGGAATTATAATATGTTACAGAGGATTAAGCTAAACTCCTAAAGGTATAGAAATTAATAGAAAAACAACCGTTTGAATAGTAAACAATTTCAAAATGCTTTTTAGTGAAGAAAAACAACAAGCTGAAAGACAGTTCAGTGGTCTTACTTTGATTTCCACAGATCTGTCTTTTTATATGGAAGGAAACTTCAAAGCTCTGTATTAATGTGATACTACACAGCAGGAGTTTGAAATGGAGGCAGTCATATATATGTTGATGTAAGAGATGGACAAGGGTGTATTTGGCCACACAGAGGACTTCATCCTAAACGACAGCTCAAGACCGACCCCAGCTAGAATATTTTGCACATAGCTGAATTAATTAAGTCCTAAAGATGAAAAAACAACCATAAAATCTTGAGGCGTGTTACACACAACTACAAGTGGTGAGACCCATGCTCAACACACAATTACACGTGGATGGAGGCATTGCTGTGCTGCAACATCTTTTACTGTGGGGGGTGGCAGATTGCAGGTCTGTGGTATGATGCAGTGGTAAGGATGGAGTACTGGGGGTCACAGCCAAGAGGGTCCAAGGCACCGCTGAACTACTGGACTGCAACTTAACACTAGCTTCTACACCAGTGACCTCTGATTAGACTGAGGAATCTCTTCCACTTCAGTCTAGACCGAAACTTTGTTCTAGAGACCAAAGGTATTTGTTTCAACTTTTCCTTAGTGGAGGAGTAATGAGAGATGTGTTTGTGTCAGAAGCAGGTTTCATAGAGCTACAGAATCACAGAATATCCTAAACTGGAAGTGACTCACAAGGATCATTGAAGTCCAACTCCACCTGCACAGGACATCCCAAGAATCACACCATGTGCCTGAGAGCATTGTCCAGATGGTCCTTGATGTCTGTCAGGCTTGGTGGCCTGTGATCCCCTCCCTGGGGAGCCTGATCCAGTGCCCAACCACCCTCTGGGTGAAGAACCTGTTTTTTCTAATATGCAACATAAACCTCTATGACTCAGCTTCCTCGAGTCCTCTTACAGGTCACCAGAGAGCAGAGATTGGTACTTGCCCCTCCTCTTCACCTCCTGAGGAAGCTCTGCACTGGTGTTAAGGTCTTCCCTCAGTCTCCTCTTCTCCAGGCTGAAGAAGCCAAGTGTCCTCGTTCACTCCTCATGTGGCTTCCCCTCAAGTCCTTCAACATTTTTGTTGCTCTCCTTTGGATGGTCTCTAATACCTTTAGATCTTTCTTACATTGTGGCACCCAAAACTGCCCCCAGCACTGGAAGTGAGGCTGCCCCAGCCCAGAGCAGGGCAGGACAATCCCCTCCCTTGCCCAGGTGGCCATGCTGGGCCTGATGCACCCCAGGACACACTTGGCCCTCCTGGCTGCCAGGTCTGCTAATAAGCCGTGTCCAAAAATATATGCCTTCCTGTAATCTTCCATGTCTGGCAAAACCTGCAGCCTATAAAATAGTATTTTGCTTTTTACACCGAGTACTTCGATTTTAAAATGCAAGAAAGACTTAAGGAAAATAATTATTCATGACACACCACAGGAAATACTAGCAGAGTGGGAGGACAATCTCCGTTGTGAGATAATTGCAAGATACAATCTATTTTCTGATGTTGAATCTCTATTTGTTCACCTGTTTTTATTAAGCCAGATTGCATGAAAAGAGATCATCTTAATTTAAGCTTG
>VXAX01004960.1:400605-437688 GCA_013399835.1 Leptocoma aspasia
TGTTACAGAGGATTAAGCTAAACTCCTAAAGGTATAGAAATTAATAGAAAAACAACCGTTTGAATAGTAAACAATTTCAAAATGCTTTTTAGTGAAGAAAAACAACAAGCTGAAAGACAGTTCAGTGGTCTTACTTTGATTTCCACAGATCTGTCTTTTTATATGGAAGGAAACTTCAAAGCTCTGTATTAATGTGATACTACACAGCAGGAGTTTGAAATGGAGGCAGTCATATATATGTTGATGTAAGAGATGGACAAGGGTGTATTTGGCCACACAGAGGACTTCATCCTAAACGACAGCTCAAGACCGACCCCAGCTAGAATATTTTGCACATAGCTGAATTAATTAAGTCCTAAAGATGAAAAAACAACCATAAAATCTTGAGGCGTGTTACACACAACTACAAGTGGCGAGACCCATGCTCAACACACAATTACACGTGGATGGAGGCATTGCTGTGCTGCAACATCTTTTACTGTGGGGGGTGGCAGATTGCAGGTCTGTGGTATGATGCAGTGGTAAGGATGGAGTACTGGGGGTCACAGCCAAGAGGGTCCAAGGCACCGCTGAACTACTGGACTGCAACTTAACACTAGCTTCTACACCAGTGACCTCTGATTAGACTGAGGAATCTCTTCCACTTCAGTCTAGACCGAAACTTTGTTCTAGAGACCAAAGGTATTTGTTTCAACTTTTCCTTAGTGGAGGAGTAATGAGAGATGTGTTTGTGTCAGAAGCAGGTTTCATAGAGCTACAGAATCACAGAATATCCTAAACTGGAAGTGACTCACAAGGATCATTGAAGTCCAACTCCACCTGCACAGGACATCCCAAGAATCACACCATGTGCCTGAGAGCATTGTCCAGATGGTCCTTGATGTCTGTCAGGCTTGGTGGCCTGTGATCCCCTCCCTGGGGAGCCTGATCCAGTGCCCAACCACCCTCTGGGTGAAGAACCTGTTTTTTCTAATATGCAACATAAACCTCTATGACTCAGCTTCCTCGAGTCCTCTTACAGGTCACCAGAGAGCAGAGATTGGTACTTGCCCCTCCTCTTCACCTCCTGAGGAAGCTCTGCACTGGTGTTAAGGTCTTCCCTCAGTCTCCTCTTCTCCAGGCTGAAGAAGCCAAGTGTCCTCGTTCACTCCTCATGTGGCTTCCCCTCAAGTCCTTCAACATTTTTGTTGCTCTCCTTTGGATGGTCTCTAATACCTTTAGATCTTTCTTACATTGTGGCACCCAAAACTGCCCCCAGCACTGGAAGTGAGGCTGCCCCAGCCCAGAGCAGGGCAGGACAATCCCCTCCCTTGCCCAGGTGGCCATGCTGGGCCTGATGCACCCCAGGACACACTTGGCCCTCCTGGCTGCCAGGTCTGCTAATAAGCCGTGTCCAAAAATATATGCCTTCCTGTAATCTTCCATGTCTGGCAAAACCTGCAGCCTATAAAATAGTATTTTGCTTTTTACACCGAGTACTTCGATTTTAAAATGCAAGAAAGACTTAAGGAAAATAATTATTCATGACACACCACAGGAAATACTAGCAGAGTGGGAGGACAATCTCCGTTGTGAGATAATTGCAAGATACAATCTATTTTCTGATGTTGAATCTCTATTTGTTCACCTGTTTTTATTAAGCCAGATTGCATGAAAAGAGATCATCTTAATTTAAGCTTGTATTCCCTATTGGTGGTATAATTATTCCATTGCAGTTCCTATTGTTTTGATGTCAAAAGCAGTGATTATACATTACAGGCCCAGGCTTACTCTCATTTGAAGTCAGTTCTGTGAATGACCTCACTGAGGTCAGGCTTTGACAAGGGGTGGCAAGGGTACAGCAAAACTAAATGAATTTCAACAATAAAATTCCTCTTTCAGCTCAAATGTTACTCTGTGAAACTGCGATATATTTTTTAATTAGAGAGCTACTATTTTTTTAACTTCTCTGGGAGTTCTCAACAATTAGATACAGTTACTCTTCTAATAACTTCCATAGAAATGTGTTATAATGTGTAACAGTAATAAAATCTCTACAGAGGAACTGATGCTTTTGGATAACCATGCAAACAATGAAATAGGTGTTCTGGGGACCCTCCTTCCGAACCAGCAAGACCTAAGCTCTCTCAGGAGAGTCAGGGGGCAGCAGGGTCAATGCAGGGTCAAGGATCAATGCAAGAGTCACCAGGAATGCATAAAACAGAGAGCAGGAGATAACACGGTTCTTGAAGGTTTAGCAGGACAGACACAGTCCTTTTTTTGTGAGGAAAAAAATACTGCGTTTTCTGTTTGGAAAAATATTCTGCATGTTACATGCTGCAACACTTCTTGATCTGAGGAATGTGTCCAGATAGTAAATGGCTGAAAGCCGCCCTAAGTCATCAGCTATGAAGTAAGCAATACCAGGGCACCTTAAAATTAAACACAAACTATCGGTAAGTGCAGGGTACCTTGTAATTATGTTGTGCAAGCAATCACTTCTTGTGCTTGCATAAAGTAAAAAGGAACTGCAGTGAAAAGCAAAACATAAAGGAAATAGAAGGTAAAAGGTTATTGTGACTATTACCTATTATATGGAGTGGAGAATGTTGCTAAAACAACATCCCGGCCATTGAAATGGATAACATCTGTAACTGACTGCAGTATATTAAAGTAGAAGTGTGAGTCGCCAGGAACTGAGCAGTTCAACCGAGCCTTGAGAAAGGAAGTCCACTGTTTTTCCAGCACTCTCTGAGATCCTCCCATGTCATTTTTGCAAACCTGGGCCACCCTTGGGAAAACTACCTGGAAGGAATAGAGCAAAAATAATGGAGAAAATTAAATGTTTGCTTGACCTAAAGACTTCGTTGGAATACTGCTTTAAAAACATTCGGAATAACACAGCAGGGTGCTTAACTTAATACCACTTTTATATAATCTGTGACAAATAAGAAACAGAGAAAAATTAAGCTTTGGAACAGTGTGCTATGAAAGATAAGACTGTGGCATTTACTACACTGTCATAAATCCTTCAGGAGATCTGTTCTCAACCCATATAAAACTCATTTCCATACAGACTGCTTAGCTTTCTATTTCCCCAAACAAAAGCACATTTCATATTCACAATCCCTGCAACCCACACTGCTGCTCTGACTCTTGTGTTTTCAGCACTTAAAAACTATGCAAATCTTGCTCGGCGTTTATTCCTGCTCTCCACCTTTGTGACCTCGGTCAGCTTTTCAGACTGCTTAGTCAGAAAGCTATTGTGAAATTAGCAAAAACGCAGAAAGCGTTTAATTATTCTTTGCAGAATGGCAGAGCACAAAATTCCTACCCTTGTTTACTCAGCACTCTAATTCATATTTCTAACAAAAAAAATTCTTCCTGCTTTGGAATCCATTTTTAACAATTATCCACTATGTTGATAGTGGATAGCTAACTACATTAGCCCTTGTGCTTTCTATAATTTCGGAAAAGAGACTCTAGCATACACCAGCACTGTAAGAAACCACACATTTTCCTTTCAAGACAGTGCAATGTTTCACTCCAGCCAACCTTTTGGCTTGAGCAATAGGAATCTTCTCAAAATGCTGACCTTGTCATCATGATTTATGGTTCTCATTTCAAGGTCACTCATAACAGCATTGGCCCAAGAATAGCATAAGTTTTCCTCCTCCTGAATCTGACAAAGTCATTCAAGGCAATGCTTTTGCCCTTACCTTTCCCATGCTGTTGTACTCCACTGCTATTTCCCGGAAGAAGAAGTATATATAATTGCCATAGTCAACTGCCTGAACAAAGTACGGTTCTAGAAAAAAAACAGCAACCAAGACACCTGATTTAGGCACTATGTACAGGATACAGAATGCAAAGAGAAGCCAAATACATTCACACTTAACATCCAGAGGTTAAATGTCTGTGTTTGACAAACTTGATCAGTTTTCAGAACAAACAAATCACTGCTGCAGAAGAATCGCTGTCTGGGGACCGGAGAGCTGGGAACAAGTCTGTACAACATCACTGCAGGGTAGTTAAGTCTCTGCCACTAATATGTCTGCCCTGCATGGAGTAAGAGGAAAGGTAAACAGGCATTTATAACTGTATGCCTGAGGGGTCCAAGCAGTGCTCTTTATGGCATGCAGGCTGTGAGTTGAGGGAATAACAAACCACGTAACTGTTTCTGCCCACACGTGTCTGTAGCAGCAAGCAAAGTGGGACAGCTAAAGTTGACACCTGGCAAAACATTTCTGCATGCAGAAAAAGATTTGAAACTATGGCTTTGCTCTCTGTTAAAATCACTCCAAATGCTAACAATTCTTAACACCTACACGAATCTAAACAGCACCATCCTTAACAATGAGGGCATTTAGAGCACAAAAATTGCCTAATTCAATGGCAGCAGTACAACCCTTAAGAACTGTAACAGAAAGGCTTTGTGCAATATTCCCATAATTTTAGTTTCATTAATGAATCTTAGCATTATAGGACAAACCTTCTGTACTTCATAAAGCCTTGATTGTTACCTAACAGTGCTGTGGCAGGAATATTTTCAAACACAGCCCAAGCACACAGAGCCCTGCAAGCTCCAACTTTTCCATCCAACAGACGTAAACTGGTGGATTTCAGCTTGGAAAGCTCACTGGAATACATATTCTGATCTACCCTGCTCACAGCTTCTGTCAAATCCAATAACTTGGGGTCAGGAGAAGAGTGAAAGATAAACAGATCAGAGTAAGCAAGAGATGTAATCTACTTCCTTCTTTCTGCCAGAAAGCATTGGTGAAACGAAATGACAAAGGGGTCTGTCAGAAATCCAAGACTCTCATCAGAGATGCCTGCTTTTTTTGCTTTGTTTGTTTATCTACCTTTCAGCCACTTGGAGTCATGTTTAACTGTCCGCAGAGTTGGGCTGTCTCCAAGGCTCCGGTATATGACTGCATCTATTGCAAGGAAGTCGGTCACTGTGGCAGAATACAGCTTTCCCTCTGGGGAGGAAGGAAAGGAGAAACAAGGAGGGAGGAGCATTAGAAATAATACAACTGCTTCTTCTCTCCTCAGTCGGATGAGAAGGGGAAACAAAACCCATCACAGTCTCCTTAGGAACACTGAAGGAAGGAAAAAAATCCAGCTAGGTAAATGGAACTCAGTAGTGAACAAGCAGCTCACCACTTCGCAAAATGGTAATTCCAGAGGGATGCTTGCAGAGGAAAATAACCTTATGGAATAATTCCTCTTCAGTGAATTCTTTAGGTATGTCATACTGAACTACCCTATCCAGTCACATGTCACTAGTTCAATGCTCAGAAATTCTGCCTAGGTATGTCAGCAAAACAAATGTAACAGAACTGTTAGTTTTAACTGGGAGTGCAAACCAGACAGGGCTTGAAGACTGTCAGCTAATTGACACTTATGAAAAGTTCTCCCCTTTAGAGCACTTCTCCTCTGCCAAAGATCACTAACAAAAAATCAAATAACATGCTGGGAGCCCTGCTGAAACAGGAATGAAAAGAGATGGAGGAGGCATATTTCTTTTCTAGCATGCATTTTAGGCATTTCCCATAAAAACTATGCATTCCTCTCTCTTAAAGAATGGAGGACAAGTGATAAGAAAGGGCCTACAAAATGGCATCCCAAGGACAACCAAAACATACAAAACTGTAAGGACATAAAAGCACAAGATTCAGCAACATTTTAAAATTTTATTTGTTGTCTATTCTGTTTGCAGGTCATGGTAACTCTACAGGACTGTTTTCATGTGTGAGATAGATCTTGGAACATGATGTCTGCTAGAAGCACAAGTGGTGCAGCATGATGCAGCACAAAAAATTGTGTCTCTATTGTTTCTGCATAAAAATCAGAATTGTCTACATCTCCTTTGACAGAGATTATGTTGGTGCCTTGAAGGCACCAGCACTGAGGACATTCCCAGGGAAAAGCAGAGAGGCTTCTATTGGTCAAGCTCTCCTCATTATACTTTCAGACTTAAGACTGGGAGGGAATCTCATTAATCCATACAACTATCTCAAAGGCGGTTGCCAAGAGGACGGTGTTGGACTCTTTTCAGAGGTGCCCTGCGACAGGACGAGGAGCAATGGCCGTAAACTAAAGCTCAGTAAGTTCCACCTCAAGACAAGGAAGGACTTCTTTACATTGAGGGTGGCAGAGCACTGTAACTAGTTTCCCCTGGAGGTTGTGGAGTCTCCCTCTCGGGAGGCTTTCAAACCTCACTTGGACACATTCCTGTGTCACTTGCTGTAGATGACCCTGCCTTGGCAAGGGGGGTTGGGCTGGATGATTTCCAGAGCTCCCTTCCAACACTAGAAACTCTGTGAGTCTGTGAATTTCAGCTCCAGATTTAAAATTTAGACTGTTTTTTATTAGCAGTACTGTGTGCTTTGTTCTGACTCGTGCAATTCTTGTCCTTATTTGGCTACTTAAGAATGATCACTTTTTCTTAGCAAAACAGAAAAAAAATAATTACTACATGTACCACACCCCCAATTTAAAATAGAATAAAAAGCTCAGCTGTTTAGATATGGATGTCTGAACTCATGTTTATACAACCACACTCTTATTTTCTTTCCTGCCGAGTTCCTGTGACCAACTACACATATTTGCACATATCAGCTGTAATAGCTACAGGCTGCAAGAAGAGCCATATTCATGTAAGTGCATCCAACAAACTCAGAGGACTTGGATTAGTGCCCTAAACTCTTCTGAAACTGCTTTTCATTGCACTCTGAAAAGTTAGCATGGGTATCAATATGTAAGACACATATAACAGTGATTTTCTGAAGCTAGCAGATTTACGGGGCATATTCTACAAATATTTATTTGAACTGTATCAAATTTATTCTGAATCACCATGAAGGAGTATGATCATTTCTATAAATATTCTCTTTATTTTCAAATAATGCAAGGATTTCTTCACTGACAAATTTGGAGTCATCTTTCTGAACTTCATCTGCATTCAAAGTGAATGTTTATAATAGCCTGGTCAGAAACTCTTTCTTGGCCAATACACTGAGAAAGACCCTTCTGAAAGGTCATTCAGACTGCACTAAAGATAGGGAGTCTGAGATACATGAGAAAAATATATCTCTGAAGGAGTTTCTCTCTTTCCATGCTTTATGAATTACTTGCTACAGTCAGAGAATTTCTACTGTATATTCCTGCCTGTGACTGTAATGAAGAAATCACATACTACCACTATCATCACCACTATTCTTGAAACAAAAGGACCCATTTATTTGCACTATAAAAAGTAAAAAAAAAAATTGAAACAGGTTATAAAAATCTCTCCTTCGTGAGGCAGATGATGATACCTCAAACATAGTAGTGCTTAATAGCTCCCTTTGGCTATAGACTCGTTTGAGAATGGCTGAAATACTTGCACATTCTTAAATCTTCAGAGGAACAGCTTAGTTATTTCCATGTGAGCACCTAGGCTCTGTTTTATAGCATCACACCTGCTGAAGAGGACTCACATTATCACGGGTGATGTCTTTATTATTTTCACCACCTATCTAACAGCCAGATCTAAGAAATGATCAGCAGGATTCACACTAAGAGAAGTTCAATAAAGAAATAATTTAATCAGGAATTTCTGACAAGATATACAAAAATACATTACAATCAACAGCCAAAATTAACCCCATTTATAAGATCTCATTTTTTCTAACTATCGTAGTAGAAATCAGAGTTAACACTATTCTGCTGCATGCAGAATGAATCACCACTAACCAATACACTTCTCTCCTTTTGTCTACAGCAGCTGGTAAGACCATATTAAGATGTTTTCAGCTTAAAAAAAAATTTTTTTTTAAATCCCCTTCCTTTTCCTTCTAGATCTAGAAAAGGGCATGCCACAGCATTTTCCTTAACTTCCTTTTATTATGAATGTTAGCTTAGTCTTAGAGTTGTTAATGAGCATATCCTGCTTAATCCTAATTAAAGCTTACACAAGCCTTGACTTCCTTTGACGTTCACAGAAGCTGAATGCAGCCAGAAATGATGCCTCACACTGGCCATATTACCAAGAATACAGGAAATACTGAAATGTTGATCCAGGAAACTGAGGCTACATGCAATGTTGATGACAGTGAGGTTAATTTCAGAGAAGGGAATACTTTTTTTGCTAGGGATTTCCTTATGCCCTCTTTTTTTAGTCATTGTTCACTCCCTTTGACACCTTTTAGATTTAGGCATTCTGGGCTCAAGCAAGAGGCACAGTGTTATCCAAGCCTGGGCTGCGGGACAGAAAGTAAAAAGTTTATCTCTGCCATTTTACCTGCAAACAACGCAACGTTGGCATGCTTTGCATCATAGGGGCACCTGGCCATTCCACTGAATTCCTCTTCCAGATAGTCCAAGGTATCCATCTGAAAAATCAAATGGAGCTCCTCAGATAGAGAAACAAAGAAACAAAACTTCTTACCCAGGATGAGGCTTATGACAGTGTTTCTTCTCTTTTGGGCAGAGGAGAAGGCCCTTCTCTAACTCTACTCCTGACTATGAAGTAAAAACTTGGCAAAAATCATAGTACTAAATAAAATAAGCCTGAAAAAAGTATGTCCAGTAAATCAGGCATTCTTTTGGAGCTAATCATTCCCACCCTGACACACTTTACAAAAGTCTTCAGTTTATATTTTATCTGCGCACAGGTTTTGTTTTGAGCTGTAGCAGGCTATGTGGTCTGTGGTTCTGGCAAGGCTCCAAAATTTATCCTCAACAGTGACCCAACAGAAGCGCTCTTATACACAGAAAAGGCTGCAAACCACAGCATTCAGAAGAAACAACAGTAGGACAATTATCTCTGTGTGCATTTTTCTCCCCCAAGTCCAGAGGTCCTTCTGCTCTAGTCCCAACAGTGGTGCTCTCTTCCTTGATTTGCATATTCAGAAAGATGCTCTTCAAGCTTCACTATACCAGTTGAGTCTGTGTCACAGAGAATCCTCTTACCACCAGGCAAGAATTAATCTGTGCAGGAATTGTAAATTCTGAGGCTTATATATAACTCCTGGGAAATAAATTCACCCTGGGCACTGATAATGACACAAATATACAGATTGACTTTACATGACGTTCAAGAAGGTTTGGTGAGCTAAGGGAGAATCCTACACCTCTTACCTCTTTAAGATGCTTATACTACAGTACTTTGGGAATAAGAACCTTTGTAGCACATTCAGGCAACTTGTCCAGCTCATACTGTATAGATCATATACAGTAAAGATTCACAGAGCATGACAAATAACCCACATAGCATCATCACTTAAATCAACTTTTAATTTATATGTTACAGCTTCCAAGTCCTTCGGTGGATGACTTGTGATAATTTGTTTTCTGTCATGTATCCTTCCTGTCAAAACCCACTCTGAGGGGAGTTAGTTGTGTTTACTCAAAGGTGAAAAGCATTTCATGTGAGGGCGAGAGGAAATGAGTTAGAGTCCTGAGTAACTTTTCCTTCACCAAACTCCACACCCTGGGCTCATCCTCACAACCACTGGCATGCTTGAGGGACAGTCCTGCTTTCTGTTTGGCACATGTCTAGCTCTCTCTCTGTATAATGAAGGAAGACACGGAGGAAAAGCCAGGGCAGGTGTTGCAGAGGCCTTCTGAAGACTGACAGAGGGATCACTATCCAGCCCTGCATCATGGGGGATGAAAACTCTGGAGTAAGGGTGAGGAGGTCATTTATATGCCTCACATCAGGATGCCAAAGAAATCTGTACTGTATCTAAAAGACAACTTCCACGCAAGGAGACTGGCTGAGATTTGTTAGCCTCATTAATGGCATTCAGAGATAAAAAATTACAAACTGTACTAGAAGACTAAGTACAACCCTGTGATCAATACAGGGTCGCTTCATTGCATACTAGGAGCAGGCAAGGAAAGAAAGAATAAAAGAAATAGCTGTTAACAGGGTACCTAACTGTACCTCACAGTTGTTACCATGACACAGGCTTGGATTCTTACTCAAATTTGGTTTTTCCTCCACAGACTGGATGAAAATACCACCCTGCACCTCTCTCCTGTGTTTTCTAAACTGCAGCCATTATAGTGGCTAAATGAGGTAAAGCATCAGTGCACAAAAATCAAGGAAGACCAGGAGTCACAGTGAACACCACTAGGGAAGTAGTTTTCCTGGATCTTAACACCTTTATCCTGCTTTTTTACAATAACTCTGAACCCAAAACCTAAACGACAGTTGTGATTTTGTCAGGAGCAGCATTAGTAAAACCAAATTTTATTTTTCCAGGAAAAAAGATGAGAAATGACCTGTGGGACATAACAGTGCCTAAAAAAGCAGAGTCTGGACGTCAAATGCCTAAATAAATTCATTTCAAAGCTACTCCAGAGACATCCACTGTTGAGAGTTATATCAGAATATAACGGTGAAAGCCTAAGAAAATGGGAGATATTTCAATAAATGGGTCCTATTGGAATGAAGACCACTGGCATACACTATGCCAGAGGAATAAATTTGCTTCAGGTGTTACTGCCAAGTATGCGTGGACCAGCAGAGTTTCTACACTGCTCCAGATAACGTTTTGGCTTTGCAGATCCCCAGCAAGTGAGGAATACATCACTGTCTTGCTGTACTGTTCCTTGTGGAGATTTACTGTTCCATCACTTCCACAGCACACAATGCCATAGGATCTCCACAGCATCCCTATTTGGGGGGCTCACAAGAAACTCAGGTTTTGCTTGCTATGCCCTCAAGCATCTTGAGAACTGGTTTTGCGATTGAGAACAGTACAACAGAAATTTTGAAACATGCTGCTCAGAAGTAACCCCCAGTATCAGTCTATGAGTTGATGTGAGTGTCAGTGACAAGCTGAGGAACTTTCTGAGGAGTGACTACACCCCCAAGCAGGGATCTGAAGGACTCTGCACCTGTGGAGGGCAATGCAAAGTGGCAATACTCTTGATGTGCAGGAGTTGCAAAGAACTAGGTAGTCAGTCTGAAATTTTCCCAGAAATCAATCCACATTGAACTTGGTAGCACTGAAACAAGGACAAATGTTTCAGAGTTAAATGGTGCACAGCTGAATGATAATCTCATGCTGCTGCCATAGTCACAATAAATCCAACCCAAAGACAAGGCATAAGTGAAATTCTACAGATTACATACCTTGTAGTTCCTGCAAGAAGGGTTGAATGCATTTGTTCCACAGATAAATAGTGTATCCTCATTTCTTTTTAGGAGAACCTTAATAAAGTTGTGACATTCATCCTGAAGAAAAATAATAAAACTTATTTCAACTACTGCATTTTGAGTATCTGTTTTCATTTTTAAGCAGTGATATTTCACAGGTTTAAAATTAAATTGGCTGGTACCCACTGTGATACTCTGGCCTTATTTTGACTATGTTTAACTGACAATGAGCAAATTGTAATTAATTTGTATTCTAGTGACTTAAAAATTACAAAGAAGATACAGCATTCATATTATAGCTCCTAGTTTGCTGTTGTTGACTAAGGTGAATTTTGTTTGAAAACTGTTGCTTTCCTGAAGAGCGAAAGATCTGACCTTGTCACCTGTGCCGCTGTCAGACAGTGACATCACCACGACAATGTACTGGCATAAAGCTTCTGTAACTGGGAGGGGAAGTAGATGTGAAGAATCAGAGAGTCTGCATCTAATTATGATACTACTTGTGCCGGCCATAGGTTACAGGAGGGTGAAACTGGTGTGAGAAACAGTCCTTCTACAGCCCCTTCTATATTCACATTTTCTGATGCTTTACCTGAACTTCTCAGTAAATTCCCACAGTGGGATGGACGGCAGCACTCAGCTTTTGAAACAGTGGTCACCAAAACTGGTACACTAAGCATTGTGACCTGCTCAATGCCTTAAGTATTTTGGGATATTGCTGTGACTCCTGTTGTAATATTTTATCACATTCAAAGTGAACTGTTTTTGCAAATTAAAGCCTTCAGTAAGTTGATGGGAAAAGCAATTACTGTTAAGAAGTGAATGGCACAATCCATTCCACATCACAGACAGCAGCCTGAGATAATAGTGATGCAACTAAACTAAAATGGCAGTTGCAGAAGAAATGAAAATTGCCTACCTTATGTTTTCCCTTCATTCTGCATGTGTCTACATCGGCCTGTCTAGATTTCCATGTCAATTTCTGCAAGAATAAAGAAAGAAATCAATTAGAACTCAGAGGTTTTTTACCTTTGATTTCAGAAGCAGAAATCCCTTAGGGGAGACTAGCTTTTGAACATACATTTATTGAAAGTTCTGCACTCCTTCTCCATGATTAATTCACCACAACAATGAAAGTTTAGTGATGTGGATCATTCATTTAACTTTGCTTTGCCTCCAGTTCATGAGACTGGAAACCCACCCCTCTTTCTCTAAAGCCTAAACTAACAGAATTCAACAATAGGCCAACTTTGAAAAATATGTACTTTTCTTAAAAGTACTAGATGTTCTCTTCTTTTAATTGATATTACTCTACAAATCAGAATTGTAATTTATGGACTATGAACCTTCACTGAATTCTAAATAAAATATACGTTCTCAAAGACAACATTTTATATCCGGAAAGAAATAAAATTCAGGTAATTCCTACCACTTCAATTCAGCTAACAAGCTCCGAGAGTTTTTCACCTGTCAAGACACTGCTGACTTTATCTGCTAACACTCTTCCTCCAGAAAATTTACAGCTAAATCCCAGCCAGGCTGCTGCCTTTTTTTTTTTTTTTNTGGTCAAATGTGGAAGCCTTATTAATTATAACAAAACTTTGTTTAAAATCACATGGCTTAAGATGGCATCACCTTAGACACTACGGCCATGATAGTTCTGACAGTGTTCCTGATCAGTAAAGTGAGGCACTGTGCATTCATGGGGGGTCCAAGCTGAAAGAGTAACCATGAATGTTCATTTCCATTATAAGCTTGGGCCCTCACTCTTTGATGGGTAAAAAAGTTCACTTTCAGCATCATTCATAGTTATAATGAAGTGCTGTCCCCTCCTCCAGTGGAATTCATCCAATGCCCAAATTTTTATGATCTTCTGTCAGACCAAGGCTGTGTTTAACATATGTTACACAATATGAATGCAATGCAAAGGGAGATTATTTTTAGTATGTTCATGTTAATATAAAATACAGTAATGCAGACAAAGCTTTCCTTCATTTGAATGTAACTTCCCATGGAGATAATGTTAATACATCTACAAAGTGATGTTACAGCAATATTTTATTTAGTCAGTTCCGCCACGAATGAAAAATTTGGTGAATGTGAAAATATGTAACCTGCCTCTTATGATGAAAGTTTCAGTAGACTTAATTGGGATAGTATAGCTGTTATAGAAAACTGCTGCATATAAATGAATAAATGTTTGACAGATGTTCCATCAGGGACCTCACCATATTTCAGTACAGATTGCTTATCAGCCCAGCTAAACCACTTATCAGAAATTTGCAGAGGACACGATTCCTATTCTAGCTCTCCCCAAATATGATTAGCAATGCCATTTTACTTGCTTATTACAGTTTTACAGCAGTGCTGGCAAGTTCTTTAAAACAATGTTATCATCCTATTTATTTGAAGCTTGTTCTAGTGTCCTTGATTTCTGGGTGATGATAAAAGCTACTTACTTTGCTAAAATAAATTTCTTCTGTATGTGATGTGTCCATATCAACAGTATAAATATGGTCCCTGTAAACAAAAGCAAATGAATACGAAGTCAAATGGAGTAGTCAGACAGTTCATTTTCTTTAAGAGAGCTATCTATCACAAGATAATCCATTAAAAAAAAAAAATCAGAGGTCTTACCAGAAAACATTACTGGCAGCATCTCCTGCTTCTCCCACAAAAGCATTTTCACATATAAACTGTTTGCCTTCCCATTAAGAGAAAAAAAAGTGCTACAAAACTTCAAAGTAAAATTCTTTCCCAAAAGCAATTATTTGAACAAACGAGATTTGGGAAAGTAGATGAGTCTCACATGATTTCTGCTCTACCAGTCCTACAGCAGATGCCACAATCTAGCATGCAGATGCTTTTCTGTATGCTGAAATCAGCTGCAATAGCTTTTAGGCACCCTTTGCCACATTCCTGGCCCAGCAGTCACTGTCCCAAATTTAGCCATTTAGAGTTAAAAAGAGGTTTACGCCAGGTCTCCTCTCCTCTCCTCTCCTCTCCTCTCCTCTCCTCTCCTCTCCCTTTTAAAATGTATCTAACCTTAGCTGTTATAATTTGATTGACAATATGGCAGACAAAAGGCTGACAGACAGAAAACTATTCCCAGAAATTATTTTTCTCTTCACACACTGCTGGCCAAACTAAACTGTAAAATATTTCTCTGAAAAATTTCACACTTTTTTTCTTGCATTTACTTTCCTATTTTCCTGAAAACCTGTCCCTCTCTACAATTAGCTGCCAATCTCTTCTTGGAAAGAGCAAATAGACACAGCTAATCAGGTAAAGAGATTTTTTTAGACATTCTCTTCCATGTAAGCTGAAAAAAAGGACAGCTCTGTACAGAACCCCAAAGTTGAAAAAAACCACCAACCCAAAACGCTGTAGGAACCAACACGTCAAACTGGGACTGAGATCTCATTTTTCCTTGATATAAAATTGATTTTTTTTTCAACATGCAGAAAGCTGTGCAGCTGAACCACGTTCCACAGCATTGGAGGGGGTCTGCTGAAAGCAGAATACAGGCTCTTTGCATTTTAGAAATCCCTGCTCTCAAAGTTAGCTTCATTTTTATTGGGTTTTGAGGAAATAGTGCTAGTCTTTAACTAAGGCAAACACAGAATACTGCAACAAGAGAAATAAACAACACTTCTCTCAGGTGAAGGGAAGAGGCAGCATTGTGGTAGGGAACTGGCTTTAAAAATTTGTCTCCTATGGAGCTTGAGGCTGTTTGCTTTGCAAGACGCCAAATCAAGGAGTTGATGGGTTTTCTTCTCCTCCAGACTCTAAAACCAGAGCTGTCAATTACTTACAAGATTGGTTTAGTACTTCAATTTATTATTTGCCTGACTTCAGTGACAGAGCAGTGGTCAGGGCTGGTTCTAGAGTAAAATTACCTATTAGCACAATATCAGCTTCATAGATTGCGTCATGATTCCCTTTTTATGTGTATTGCTCTTTATTGCTGTCACTCCTGCCATATAACAGTAGGGGAAAAAATCTCTTGAATTGCAAATGAGGTACGGGTGGACCTCCAAAACCCTTCTTTTGGCACAGGTCTTGATTTTATTCATCAGCCTTGCTTTCCAGAGGTTACAATTTTTTTAATTTTCAACAAGACAATTAGAAAATACAGCAGTGGTACTCAGAGCCGAGCTGTTTAGTTCCACCTCAATAAAATTCAAGATTACTTGCTTTCTGGTTCAAGGAACAGTTCAAATGAAACTCTGATGCTAAGTTATGGGATTGTTGGAAAGAAGGTTAGCATCAGGAAAATTACATATCATTTTGTCGTGCCACAGATGAAACACAGTTGCTGACAGTGTCAGTAGAGAGCAAAAGAGCTGTCAAATTCAGGGGAGGGCTCCCTAATCACAGAAAACGTGGGATTGTCCTCATCCTCCTTTTCCCACTGCTGCTCAACTCCTACTTTCTACTAGCTGTGGTATGTGTACAGTTTACTGCTAATTAAGTTATTCTAACACAAATTTACTTAATCCTAGAGCTTCCGTTTTTCCCACCTCCAGTCAGTGCAGAACTGAGTTTTGTTGCCATGGCACAATCTTGTCGAGGAAGGGAATTTAAATAATGCCACTGGCTGTGCACGACCCTTGGCACTCAGAGCATGGTTTGGAAACACGTAACTGCAAATGAGGAGGGAGCCATCCCATACCCTGCTCCGTGCTTGCTTCATTCACACATGTGAGGGGTGGCAGATAATGTGAACAAAAGCTGCCACTGCACGAGACAATGGGAGGAGGAGACACAGCAAACTTAGAAAAGGATGTGTGTGCCTGGGTGTGGGCAAATGAGAGAGAGATGGTGAGGGAGTACCCTTCCCACGAGAAAAAAGATGACAGAGCTGGTCCTTTGCAAGCCTGTTCAGACAGTAAGGCTTTATGGCCTTTGGCGGAGTTATTCTGATTTATATTGGCTGTGTATTTCTGCCTGATAACATGAAATAGTGCCTTTGTGAAGTGACACAAAACTTTATTTAGTAATAGCTGATATGGGAGTTGTGTATCCCATATGACAAAATAAGTAGTGGGCTGACAGAAATTTTGTTCTATGCCAGTTGATCACTAATAAAATGTAAGCAGTTCTCATATCTGAGTCAGTCTTCCTGGTGCGCTGAAACTGTCTGCAAAAATCAACACTGGATCTTCCAAAACAAGCAAACAATAAAGAAACCCCAACCTAAACACAACAGCCCTAAAATAAAAACACATAAAAACACTCAGTATTTAACCATTTGTTTTGATGGTTTTCCAGATAATTGGGTAAAACATAAACTAAGGATCTCTGTATTTCAATGCATTAAAAAAGCATGAAAGCAATATCTCATATAATAGCCCAAAGATTTATTTAGCTACAGTTTTCAATGAATTTTGTTACAAAACTCTTTGGCAAACACCTTTGCTTGTGTAAAAATTTGCTTCCAATCTCTAGATTCACTACGGCCTTTGAAGAAAATGCAGTATTTGAATTACAATCTTTCATTCACACTAGATACTGAAGGATGACTCATTTTCTGAAGCTTGTTACTTTAAAGATAAAAATTACCTCTGAATTTCTACTTGTATCACGTACTCTTGTCAGCCCAGGTGGGACTTTATTCAGTAATATGGAGGGGGGTAAGAATATGTCAAAGAGGTTTTAAGTTACCAAAGGAAAAAAGTGTAAGAAGATTTTTTTCATGCCTGTGTAAGTACAAAACAGACCAGGTTTTTATTCTTTTTTTGTAGGTCACAAGATCCTAGGACTATATAAGCACTCTTATGGTAGCAAGTTGTTTTATATAAATGAGGAAGAATGCATATTCACACACTAGTACATGCTATCCCCCAAATATTAGCATTCTTCATATAATTTGTGCACACAGTGGTTTCATATCCCAAAACTGTTCTCTGGGTTTTCCTGCTCTAATGCCAGTTGCTTGGGCACTGAGACAGCCTAACTGCGTCAATCTCAGTCTGGGAACAAACTATGAAAACAGCAGAGCAAAATCTGCAAAGAGGATTTACCACCACCTCACTGCAAGTAATTTCCTAATTTAAAGGAAAACAAAGGGAAAGCAAAAGGAGCTCAGTCATGAAAAGGAGGAAATCCTGCCACCACCTTTCAAACCCATTCAACCCTCTGCCTTGCCCCACTCATTATCCCACTAAACACAGCAAAAATACCAATCTTGGAACTCAGGCAAAGCACAGGGCTTTGCCACTTGCCGCAGGGCTGACCCCTCCTTGTGCCCCATGACCACCACCACCACCACCACAGCTCCTGTGGAAGGACACTCGCTCCCTGCCTGGACAAGATGCAAGTGAGAGCCCCGAGCTCTGCCACCCAGACCCCGTGCAGCGCGGGATATGCAAGGAGCCCAAGGAAGCTGCAATTAGCCAGAGCAGCTGCCATGCCTGGGTAATGGAACAGGTGTGTTCTTCTAGCAGCCACGGACATGGCTCTGAAAATGTCACTCAGTGACCGTGCTGGCGTAATGCAATTACCAATTATGTGCTGCTGCACAGAGATCGACGGGCAGCTTTCCCCCACAGGACACATCTGACCACCCAGGAGATGGGGAGGGGCTGTTTGAGAAGAAAGGCAGGCAGCTCCCAGAGGCTGCCAAGGGCTTTGCAGGCAGGGCTAGTGATGAGAGGCTGCCTGTTCAGCAGCTGGTCCCCTTCACTCTTGGCCATCCCACCCACCACTTCTCCCATCTGCAGCCACAGCCTGGTTTTATGTGGCACATGCAGAAAGGTGTGTATTTTTCCAATGGAAGACCAGGAAACAGGCAGGAAACAAGCTGCTACTTGAGAGGCAGCTTGCAGGGAGGTCCCAAACAGGATCTGAGTCCAAGAGCTCCTAAACTGGGCCACCCACCCTTGCTAATCTGGACCCATCTTGCACTCATTCTGCATATCTCATGTAATTCCCACTCTAGGATCGTCAATCTTTTTGCTAACAACAGGTAGGAAGATGAAGTGTTAATATCGTATCTCTGCCAGGCTGGCAGCTGTCTGATGGGTGTAGGCCCACTGAGGCTGACAGTGCAAGCTGAGCTAGGCAAACTGAATAGGTGGCTCTATGTGCAATTTTTATAAAAACACGTGCTCAGGTTTGCACAGTATAGCTCTCCAAAAAAGGAAGACACTAAATTCAATTAACCTTGAGGAAGCATGTTTTGTTCTTTTTTTTTGTCTTAAGATACCAAAAACATGCCTAAATCAGCAAAATTACTAACTCTTATCAAAAAATACATGTGCACAGAAGAATTATTCTCTAAAATTTGTCATTATTGGTGAGCACAAGTGGAATAAAACAGTAAGGATGGAGTTGCTTCTCCATGGAACTAAATTATACTTCTGGCAACTTCCCTCTTGCAGGTCTTAGAGGAAGGCAGAGGCATGTAGTCCTAAAGCACAGGTGTAACACATCACAAAATTTTAGTTGACCATCTAGCAAGGTTTCTAATGTATCTTACTAATAGGCTGCAAAGCTCTGAGTGCAAGACAATCCTAAAAATAATGTGTCCATCAGAGCAGAACTCAGAATATTCCTTGTCTTCTCTTCTTAAAGCAGTAAGAGAGGAGTGGTGAAGCAGGGGGCTACTGACCTAGCAGCAACGTAGAGGGTCCTGTTCATGACCATGACAAGCTGGATGTCCAGCCGGTGCCTCTGTGTGGTGTTCCGCCCTGGTTTGTGACCCACAAACACCGGATACTGTCTTGTATCTGTAGGGAGGAAAAAAATCAACAGGGTCAAAAGAGAATAGCAAACTGAAATGGTGCTAACATGAATCACCATGGGGCCCAGCTATAGCCAAAACCTGTGGTTTCTGTTCTGCCCTGGAAGCACAGACTGGGGCTGGAAGCCATGAACACAGAGAGCTGGAAGAGTTTGTCAAGGTTACAGTCTCTGCAGCTGCAAAGGAGAAACTCACCACCTCTGTAGAAGACAAAAACTGTGACTTTTTAAAAGCATAAAGCTGTTCTGGAGCTCCTGGCCAACAGGTATATGGCACTTTCTCACAGTTTTTCTTTCACTGCTTGCAGAACTTACATGCTTGCTCCTGGCTGCCAAAGCACGTCTATCAGGACAAAGGTGATCCATAGTGCCCTATCAATCACCACAATGACTGGGCTGGTAGTGGCTAAAGCAAAAGTTGGTTTAGCCAACTTGTTGGTTCAAATTGCCCGTTCCCTGGGTTTTCCACAGGACTCGACTGCTGTCATAGAACAGCTGCAGGGTTTTCTGAGAAATGGTGGGAAACCACCACTTGAACTTTATGAAGTGAAAGTCACCGCACATTATTTTGGCAACCAGTCTGATATTCCAGTCCTTCTGGCAACTGGACAGCAATACTGATTGGAATCCCTGTACTGAGCTTATGCTATCAACAAGTCAGTTTCCCCCTCACCAATTCTACCAGTCAGCAAGAGCATTTATTGTCTATTCCCGTTATTTTTTTGGGGTGAGAACTCAGCACACACAGGGTGTGTTCCACTTTTCCTCAGATGAGTGTACAACATAACAGTGAACACTTCTGATCGAGGGCCACTTCACATTCATGTGTATCATATGATCATGACATCTAGGTACCCAAACAAGGAGCAAATTAAGTAAATAAAATGACAGAAGACAGGAGGAGGGTAATCCTCTGATGAGCATTATCACTGCAAACCTGCAAGTGAATGTCCTACAGAGCTGACTAGCATCTAGGTATGCCTTTTCCCCATTAATATACTTTCCCAGAAAACTGCAGCTCTTTGGGATGGTCTATTTCTTCAGAAACTCATCTACTGCTTTAGTATTTTCAGCTATTATCTTCTAAAAGCATTGTACCTGTTAAGCTTGGTCAAAGTATTGGTTCACAACATGGCTTCAGCAAAGCACCTCAAAATGTCATGTGCCAGAAGGTCTGGTGACAAAACTGGAGAGACAAAGGAACTTCTCTCCAAACCAGGTCATGAGAACTCTTGAAGAAATAAACTAAGACACCTGGCAGGATTTACATTCAGAACTTTAACCCTTCTGACCATGTCCTACATGCAAAATGCCAGGTTTTATTGTCAAGCTGTTTTCTGTTCAGTGGTGTTTCCTCTGTAACTCACAGATCTAGAACAAAATAAGGGTATTCATGTCTACTTCAGCATGCCATGCTGCAGAGGAAAAATCATTCCATGTTATATTTCTCCAAAAGGATCAAGCCTGGCAAATTTTTGCAGGAATGATTAGCACTGCCCTTCTGGAGGGTGAAAATGTCGGTGCTGAAGATCCAGTTGCCACACTAGCCATGTCTCACCTGGGTTTGATTCAGAGTAGCTCTTCCCTGTGGCTGTATCCCAGAGGTCTATTACCATTTGCAGCACATCAGGTGTGCCCTCGAGTCTTGTCTTTCAGACTGATGTTACACAGGACAGACAAGTTTATGGGCCATTCCAAAGCACAGCAAACACAGCCAATTTTAAAACCAAATTCCTGAACAAAAATATAATTGAACACAAGCCTGCTCTTGGCTGACTTGCTACTCCCTGGCACACTTTTAGGGGCCCAGATGCTAAAGACTTCCTTATAAACATCTGAACCTTTGGGACTTTGAAGAATTTTCTTTGCCATTATCACAATTGAGCTGAGGCAAATGTGAAAGAATCAGTTAAGTCAAGCCTAATGTCCACAGTAAAATGCACAGAAAGCTCTCCACCTGTTTAGCCAGCAGATCTCAGCATGCAGCTGTTGGTGTTACACTAGATTTTGCAGTTTGCCAATCTCTACTGGTAAGAAAGCAGAGACTTTCTGTCATAAAATATTCTTTGTCTTGATTTGGTTTTTCGCTACAATTCCATTTTAGGAAAAAATGCCTAATGCTCAAGCAGAATCCATCTGAGCTTAAAGAAGTAAGTTCAATTATTTGTATTAGATTAACAAATAATAAGACCATGTGAAAAAGTTGTGTTCCAATATTAGTACCTAAAAATGTAAATTAGCTGATATGGGAAAAATCAAGAAAAAACAACTTTATCCACTGCAACTGTATTTAAGTAGTGTTGATTCTAAGTCCTCTGATCAGTACTAAATCAAGTCCTCTGGCCCCTTTGTACTTACAGTTGCCATGCGAAATACTGATAGGCTCAGAATCTTCTGGGAAACCAGCCCCAGCAAAGTGTAGCAGTGTGAAATATAGCAGCAAGGCTTCTGACCTCATAGTAGTTCAGCTGTGAGGCTTCACTTCTCCACTTCACCCTGTGGGAGACAAACAAGAGTTTAAGCACCTTCTGTTGGATCAGTGCTCTAAAGAGTCCATGGAAAGTAGGGGGAGGTTTTCTCCTCAAGCCTCTCACTGTATCTGAAGAGGTGTGCTGTGTTTATAAGCAGAAACTGCCCTGCAAAGCCAGTTGTTCTTCAGCTCATGCCCCAGCAGGGCCACATCTTGCTTGAGGATAGACTTCAGGACCTGCATGTTACAAAGCATTTTCTGGCTCTGATGCTTATGTGCAATAAAGACGCCTCATCTCCTGCACTGATCAACAGCTGACAAGAGTTTTCCAAGAAATATTTTATTTTCCTCTTCTTTGGTTTACATAATTACATGATGACATGATGACATACACCATAAATAAAAAAACCCCTCACACTACATTATTCTGGTTAAAAAGAGATTAGGACTTATACTACAAGACTGATTCATACCCTGCAGAGTTGTGAATCAAGTGAAGAAACACTGAGAGAGCTTGATGGAGCATTCAGAACATGTCATTGGGCTATGCCATAAAAATATGTACCCATAAATTTAGGTGTTGTAAAACCAACACTCCAACTTGTGATAAAATAAGGAAGAAAAGAACTGTCTAAATCCAGTAATTTTTTTTCTCGTGTTCCACTGATGCATTCATTCATTCATTCATTCATTCAGATTTCATGTACGAAAATATCCCTAAATCTTTAAGATAAAAGGAATCACTGGGGCCTTTGGATACAGTGAAAAAAACCAGCACACAATACAGTAAATACTTCGTAATTCCCAGGCAAATTTCAGAGAGACATTGATCTGTAGGGGAAATCAGTGCAAAAGTGGGGTTTTCTTTTCATCCCTTCCAGAGTTTCAAACCTTTGATGGAGCCTGCCAAAGATTCCTTTTGAACAAAGCTATGTTACAGTGCTCTGTCAGTTATTCAAGATTTATGGGCAGAAAGTCAAACTCCATAACCTACATAGTCTTTGAAACTTAATTTGGCAAACGAAGTGCTAACTTGCCCTTCTACAGCACTATTTAATATTAGATACCTGTGTCTCCTTTCTTGATGCCAAAAAAAGCATTAGCGAGTCTTAAATGTTGGATTCCTCATTTTTTAACCAATAGAAAAATGTCATAATAATTAATCTGCCTCATCAGATACTTGCCTTCAAAAAAATTTTCGGTTGCTATAAATGGTTTGGAGCGGGGGATCTGTTGCAGGGTGATAGAGTCCATAAGGACTGCTGATTTATTACACTCTCTGTGTTAGTATATTATTATTTCAACACACAAATTGGAATTTTGGCTGATTCTCTATTTCTATTAACAAAATAACCGAGAGACCAAGTTAGACCAAGAATAGGGAAAAAAAAAAAAGCAAGGCAGTGACTGACACCTTAACTGAACAAAGTTTCAGATAGATGGTGAAGGACAAAAATAGCTAGAATAAATGCAACACAATGCAGACACTGACTGTCTATTATAACTTATAGGGGAATGCATACTAAAAGACAGCACATACAAGCCCCAACAGAAGTATTCCCATCCAGCACTGGTTAAGCCAATAGCTCTGTATGATTACTGACACAGCTATATCTGCCTGCAGATGCTTTCTTTATGCATTTCCTCCATCTGTCTTTTTAGTCACCTCTTACATTTTCTCTTAACTGCTCTGGGGTAGCACCTGTTTCTTTATATTTGTTGTCATCTGGGGCCCTTTGGAACACCCAAAGAAGAAATAAGCAGCAGAAGTAAATGGCATGCTTGGAAAAATAGTTTCCCTCCAAAGGTTTTAATTAAAGGCAATATATACACATTAAAGGGGCTAATTCCTTTATCTCTATGCGATTTTTCAAAATGTCACTTTGCTGGTTTAAAAATTTTGCCCTTGTAAGTACGCTGCAAAATGACAACACTAAATTCCTTACTACACAAATTGATTGAAATTATTTTGTCCTTGAAATTGCTACAATCCAATGTACAAATATTTTCTGAAATGTACACGAGGAAAAACAGTTTAATGGGAAGGACTTAGGAAGCAATCCAATTCTTCCACTTATGCTAAATTAATCTACAGTATCAGTCTGCAGGCTAGCAATCCAAACCACTTGGCTCACAGTGAGACTCTGGAGCACAAGAATAGCTGCTTTCTGTTACCCCCTATCATCACAAAATCCACTATCTAACAACGTTTGTGCTGTGAGGAAGGCACCACAGTACCGCAGACACAGCTCTGCCACTTCCCTTTAGAGCCTGAAAAACTTTGTCCCATGGGTGATTCTGCACCATCAGCCTCCACTTCTCATTCAGACTTGTGTACTGCTCCATGTAAATCTGTGTGGGAGACAGCTTCCAGGAAAAAGAACAATGCCCAGCACGCTCACTTTGTGATTTCATGTGCATGCTATTGGGCCAGATCTCCTTTCTTTTACCTGGGAAAAAAACCTGACATAGATTGGTAGGTTTATAAGCATATGAAATTCTCTCTCCTTCTTAAGGGAATTCTTTTGGGGAAGAAAACAGAGAGAAGAGAGGAAAAAAAGCATAATTCTCTGCTGCTCTGATGCCAACATAGGCCTTCAGATTCACAAAATGTGTATGCAAAATATCTGCTTTGACATGTCAATAATTCACGTGGACTACACGTGTATCAGGGTCTGTGCCAATAAATTAACACTGAGGAGGACTAAATTGCATCCAAAGGCAGCTTTTTTTCAGAGGTAATTATTCAAACATATTGTCACTTCTGCAGTTCTTACAATGGCAGAAAGAGCCATATTGTTTCAGTGGAATTTCAGAAAAGTGCTGATACAAGAAGGTCACACTTATTTTTAGTACAATTTTCACTGTGGTTGGGCCTCTGGGACTGATGCAAATGTTCTCACTTGCAACTGTGCTGAAACTACTTTTAATCAAAAGTGCTTCTGATCGTAGTGTCTGATGAAGGCGAGTAGTTGGGACAGTGATGCCAAATGAGTACAGGCACTGTCTCAAAATAAAAGTTTTGCAAACATCAATGAAGAGTTCTCCATCTTTCATGCAGAGATCTGAACTGCAATTCAATCTGGCCTGCAGCAAGCCATGCTGGCTGGGAGAGAACTGGGCCTGAGAACTCCAGTTCTCCTGGTTCAAAACATTGTTACTCTTGTTGAAGGAAGCTACTGGTGAGAAGAAGAGTGAGCCTTGATTGTCTTTTATTATCAAGCATGCTATTAAAATACAGCCCTGCAAATATTTAAGAGCATGTTCTATAATCTATGGCTAATCCAGTGATTTGTAGCCATTGAATTGGCACAGCAGATTAGATTCCTTCCAAGATTCTAAAAACCCACAAATAATCTGCTTTTTGCTTTCCTAAACCAAGGA
Source organism: Leptocoma aspasia (assembly GCA_013399835.1). Taxonomy (NCBI): domain Eukaryota; kingdom Metazoa; phylum Chordata; class Aves; order Passeriformes; family Nectariniidae; genus Leptocoma; species Leptocoma aspasia. Next base: position 425,343 of record VXAX01004960.1, read on the forward strand.
ATACATGAATTTTTTTGAACACACATTGGTGCTCTGATTCTTCTTTCTGAAGCTGATGTTTCAAATACCTATGTAAGACATCTTGTTCTGGCCACTTATGTGTTCCCTCCTTTTTGTCGTATTATAATTAAGTATAAACAAACCACATGATCCCTTAATGTATATAGAAATCAAAGTTTTGCCTTCTGAGGTGGAATAGGTTTCTCTGTTTGTACACTTCAGCCTGAAGATGAATCACTTCTAAGTAGGATGTTTGGGTACTAGTACAATAGAGTTGCTATTACTATTATTTTTACTTAGTCAAAGTCTTTGTACACGTACACACACACATACACATATACATAACCACCCACATATACATGCTTGACATAGGATCATTTACTTTTATAAAATTCGTGCTGTCGGCATGAAGGAGTTTCTGAAGCCAAGACAGTAATGATCATTTCAAAACAAGGGGAAAAGCCTAATTTTACTGTGCCAATTTCCTTCCACAATGGCTTTCCGTGGCTATTCAACCCAACAAGAAGCCGCCATGATGAGCTTTGCTTTTTGCTGTCTGATATTTTTAGCACTTACAACAATCTGTGTGGAAATGCATACAGAATATCTGCTTGGCTAAGGAAAGAATTACGTGGCTCCTGCCACAATACCCTAATAGGCAGGTTATTTTATCTACAGCTTGTTTGTTCCTCTTTGTTCCTTTGTGTAACCAGAAGGGTTACACAAATCCAATGAAAACTCTAAACGGAAAACTGAACTTCCTGGTAAACTCCATAAAAGTGCGAGGGCAGATTTGGTCCTGAGAACAAATTCAACAGCAACAGCAATGACTGCAAAGGCACATCTTTAATGAAAGGGATGCTTTTTCATGTTAGAAAACCTCGCATCTTGTTGCTTCAACCTCACTGTCCATTCAGCTAATCCCAGTGTAACTCCAAGAAAAATCAAAGTATGCAACCATGTCAGAATTTTCCCATGGTACAGTAAGACTGCTCTGTAATGAATAGATCTTGTTATATTCATTTATTACAAAACTTCTTTCTACCATGATGGGTTGTGTTCATACACAACAGCTGCACTTCGATCCACAAATTATTAAGCTTAATGTGAGAATCACCGGACAAAATTCCATGGTCTGTGTTATGCATGAAGCAAGGCCAGAAAACCTACTGTCCCTAAAATCCTGTGACTTTCTTCAACAAACTCTTTCATTTCTACGAATATGTAGAAATAATTTATTCTTCAAAAAGACAGTCCAGCAAGAAGGAACAGCATTTAACCAAACATTGAGGAAACCAAAACCTAAAGCCAGATGAATTTGAACTACTGCGTAAGGAAAAATGCACAACAGGGAAAGAAGCAGCCTACATGAACGGATCTTGGAAATACTCAGCAAATAGCCCTTAGAATCATAACCAGCAAAAGCAAAAGTACCATTAAAAAGCAGGGAAGAAACTGATTTGAGTTTCATAACAGAGGTTAAAAGATTGGAGATTCTTCTGTGGTAAGAGCTTTTAAACAGGCAATTTAGGAGCCCAAGCCCTACTCCAGTGTCTCATCAAAAGAGACTCACAGAGCAAGCTCTGCCCTTAGATGAAAAGCATGTATTGATCTGCACAGCACATGCCTTGCTGTGCTGAAGGCAGAGCACAGAAACCAGTTGGCCAACCTGCCTGCTGTTGCCTGCTATGGTACAGATTTGCCATGAGATGCTGGCAAACATCCTTCAACTCCTTTGGCTAAATTTAAATTTGGCTAATTTTTCTTTTGGAAATCTCTGAGTGGAAAACATTGTCACTGCTATTTACCCTATTAAATTCACAGTTCCTAGAAAGTGAAAGACAAGAGTTCCATGCAAGTCAGAGGAAGGAATTAGGAATAATGCAACAACAAAAACAAAAGAGAGGAATACAACCTGCAGGCTGCAGCTCCCAGAGAATGAGGAAAGTTAGGCTGGCACCAGTAGAGCCGTTCAGGAGAGCATCTTTTGTCTATGCTTGCCTGTGTGGTGTGTTAGCTGCTGCTCAGCCACCTCGCATGGCTGCACCAGGCAGCAGAAGGGCTCACGCAAAATGCCTGGTCTGAGTGGTGCCAAGGGGATCAGACAGATGTGAGTGAACAGAAGCTCAGTGGGTGCTTGGGAAGCTCAAGAGAGATGAGACACAAGTGGCTATCAGCAAGACACAGCATGGAGTGCCAGACACTGCAACTGAATTGGCAATGGCAGGGCAGAGCCTGGCATGGACAGCTTTTTCAGCCATGCTGTCCTTTCTCTACCAATTGCTGCTCAGTCACCTGAATGGTGGTGCAGGTGGCTACAGAGACTCAGTGCCAGCTCCATGCCCATCATCACTACCAACTTCAACATCTTTTTGTGACGGATGGTGCAGCCATCATTCATCTTTCCTCTCCTGTTCTGCTCCTGTTGTCTCTACAGCTGGCCATGTGTCATGTGGCCAAAAAAGCACTCTTGCACTCCAGGTAGCTGGCCCTTATGCCAGAGACTGGAGCATGAACGCACTGGGGGAGTGACCTGTACTCCTTCAGATCTCGTGGTAACAGGGGGTTGCTCCTGAACACTGGTGAGGGGAGAGAGGCAGTGCCCAAGGGAAGACCACACCTGCCTGGCAACACTGTGAACCCTAAATTACATGTATGAAGCACCACTCTCTCATATCTGTGCATATCAAAAAGTTCTCCCTGACTATAAGAGGACTTCATGGGTGCCCTCTGCTATACATGCTTTACTAGCATTTTAATTGGATTCAGTACTGCTTACTCATTGCCCAGCTGCTGTGGGCTGCATGCCAGGCATGACGATCAGGCCCAAGGGAAAGACACCAATAAGAGCAATTTTGCCTCATATAGTAAGCAACAGTACCTACCTTCATTAAAAAGAATAATATGAACTTCATTACTAGTTTAATGAAACGCAGATACATGGGCCATGCAGATTTCCTCACAAAGACTTGCAAAAATGCTTCCAAAATAAAATTTCTGCCTAAATACAAAGTATTTTCACGCAAGTTTCAGGGGTAATCGCTTTTTTTGTTCAGGTTTATGCAAACCTGAGTCTATACCAACTTTCCTCTCCCCTCATTTGCACCTTTACAAGGCCATGCCTCACACAATAATGTCACCTATGATATGTGGCATCACTACCTCCTGCCTCAGAAAGCGATAAACTGGAAAGATCTGGACAAGCCCCAGGCAGCAGTGATGAGCCTCGGCCTGTCGAACGGGAGTAGCAGGTGTCAAGTCAGTAGGCAAAACTCAGCATGCTTAATGCTGGCAACCTGTCCTGTCGAGATCCACATTGCTGCTCCCTCCAGCGCAGTGCAAAAAGAAAATGCAAAGAACAAATGGAGGCCTAGGTAGAAGAAGCCCTCTCCTGACCTGAGTGAGACATCTCTGATGACTGCAGCGTTAATAGGATGCTGCTGTTTCGAGGGGAAAGGGTCAGAAGGAAGATGAACATCTCCCAGATGGAATTAGAAGCGTCTCAGGCCTATCGATTTTGGTTGTAACCTTTACTGTAAACAGTCCACAGGGGCCTCATCAGCCACCTGTTCAGTGATATTTGCATTGAAACATAGAGCCAACGCAAATGAGAAAATGGCCACAGATCCTTGCTAAAGCATCTGCTCTAGCAAGATGCATCTATCTGTGCATCACCAGCAGCAGCACAGGCACAGTTCTAAAGGAAGGGGTAATGCAGTGGCACTAGCTCTCTCACACGGCTCTGAAATAACAAATGCTCCATTTGTCATGATGTTGATGGTGGTGGTAGTGATATTATATCATGCAATATTTCACTTTCTAATAATTGCTCAGTTTTATACTGAAATCAGGCTTGCCAAAACTGGGAGGAAAGCCATCTGTGCCCGGAGGATGACTGCCAGAAACATTTGCAATTTTATTTTGGGGTTATAAACCTGCAGAATGGAACAAAGGCAGTGCCTAAATAACTTCTTTCACTCAACACCCCCAATCATATAGAGCAATAGACCTAACTCTGGAACAGCTTGGTCAGTCATTACAAAGATGTCTTTCTTATTTTTAAAAGTCTCACTCATTTAAGAGATAAAAATAGTTCTATTGATTATTTGTGGGACTTCAGCAGCAAAACTCTGTCAAGATTCTGAATTGATCTGAGAGCTAAATGTAGCAATCACTGCCTTTTGAAAGGAGAGAACACCATCTCTAATATATACTTTGCTGTTTCATCTCGGCATGCTTAATAGAAAACAGATACACTACCAGCAATACCATTACTCTCTCCAGCACCCATTTTGCCTGGGAAATATCTGTGCTAATCAACTGACCTTCTATTCCCTCATCTGATAGATGGAATAAAAATTATGTAGCTGCAGGTGACCCAAAGATGTAATGGGATAAAAATGTGTCCTTCCTTTGTTTTCTTCTCCTTTTGGACAGCAAAGGTAAAACACCAAGTCTGGTATGTTTTCACAAAAGCATTTACAAATGTCACTGATTCGAAGTTAGACACGGCCCTGCAGGCATTTTCTCAGCTGCCACATGCACATTGCAAGGGCATGTAGAGATAGGACAAAGGGAAATGGCTTCTGACTGGGAGGGTGCTGAGGCACTGGGATAAGTTGTCCAGAGAAATTGTGGAGATTCCATTGCTAGAAGTGCTCAGTGTCAGGTTGGACGGTCCTTTGAGCAACCTGGTCTAGCAGAAGGTGTCCTTGCAAGGGTGTTGAAAGTAGATCATCTTTAAGGCCCCTTCCAACCTAAACAATTTCACAATTCTGTGATTTTAATATCCCCATGTTTAAAGCTTGGTGTAATCACAAATAACTCTGCTTTGCTTTTTGTTAATGCAAGAAACACTCAAGCACTTAAATATGAGCCCGAGCTGTATTCTTCAGGACGCTTGTCCATTCACTTGAAATTGAAGTGTCCATGTTTTAATGTGATGAAACAGTAGAAAATGCAAATCATTACATTTAAGTCAGCTGTTAATCAGAGCACACTGCTTAGCTCTTGTGCAATTTGGCCAGTTCTGCCCCTAAATTAATTTATGCAAAAATCAACTCATTAACCTGCTGGAGAGAAATAGCACATGTTGTCAGGTTATTTTTTCAAACGGCAACCAATCAACTTTGTCATGAAGTGGTTTAAGACCACATTAAATACATACCTACCCTAAAACATGAATGAAATCTACTGTAGCACTTCAAATACTCAAGAACATTACCACTTACACGATAATTGTCCAGCAGTGGACAACACACTACCTGAAAGTGACAGTCACCACTGCAGAGTGCACCAATTGTTCCACACTACAATATGGCAGGAGAACTCAGGCCAAACCTCAACATCATATTCTGGATAGGGATGCTCAGCCCAAGGACACAGTGTGGTCAAGCAATCCGAGTTATGATAGGCAGAAAAAAGGGAAAGGCTTTTTCTTTTGGAAACCTGACAATGTCTTCAAGAAAAATTATGTTTGTCCCTGACTGGTAAAAAAAAAAAAATCCAGGTAAGAAAAGAGCTCTCTATATGTATTTATAATTTTAGCCCTGGATTTGTTTATGAATTAGTTGCGTCAATTTTCTCTATACCTTACAGAAAAGTACTAAAGAAAAACATGAAATAGACTACTCGAAAACGTAAAATGTCCAAAAATGAAGGACGTCCAAAAAACAAATGTAATCCCCAAGGGAAAATATTAAAATAGCTGTGGATAGACACAGGTAGAAGGAAAAAGCAGAAGACTCCGAGTATTAAGAAAACAAAAATTAACAGAGAACATTGCCTCTCAGCACCACCTCTGAAATGTCTCTCACTCAGACAACCATCCACTCCTGTGTGCCCATACAGTGACAGATATTCACCCAAATTTAAAAGGCTCAGATCACAGGAAAGGTTTTCCTGTTAAAACTTTAGAGCAATTTCATAGATCTCTATCTTTCATGATTACTTTTCATTGCCAATGTTTTTTGTTGGTATTTTCGGAAGCTTTAAAAGAATAGAATAAATCTGACTCTGAGACAGAAAATCTATGTAGTTTGCTTTTCCTCTGAGATGAGCACAATGCTTACAGCAATCTAGCACCTGCAGCTTGCTAATAATTGCTAGTTGCAAGTGGCGGACTCTGAGCTTTGTTCTGTCTAGATTCATACCCAATAAATTCCCAAATTTTAAATAATATAAAATCCAAGCAGCTTTATGGACAAGTTAATACTAGAAAGTACCCTATCCTCAAGAATGCTCTTTGAATAAAGAGATCACCTCAATATGCCAACATGACATATTTTTCGCTCCCCTCTTCACTCCACCATTTCAGAGTTATGCAGAAGACAGAAGGCATAGCAAGAAGTCAACAGATACCTAAGAAATATACTATTTCCAGGATAGTGCTCAGACAAATGGTACTGTATTTTAACCAGGACATAAGGTTAATTACTGTAATTCAGTGTATTTTAAGGGAAAATGCTAAATGCAGATATAATCAATAAACCTCTGAATATAAAAATCAGAATTCCTGTAACTAATAGAATAGTTCAAGATAATTTTAATTACTGGGGGTCTATTATTGAGAGGAAACATCAAATATCTGATGTAATTGCATGGGCAAACTTAAAGTTGAGGTGGTGTGGGTCAGAAAAAGTAAGAAAAGAGATTATAGTTAGAGTAAGATGAGTCCCTGCACCACAGAAGTACACCACTGACACACATTCACCCACATACTGAAGAATACAAGCATCCTTATACATTTGTTCACACCTGCTTCTTAGTGCAGCGTGAGGGAATTAGAGCAGCACAGAAAAGGAAGTCAAAGCAGCATTGACAAATGCCTGCAGTACAAGTTACAAAAGCAGTAGCTCTGTTATTATTTGCTTTGCTTCTTTGGACAAGCTATGGAGAAAAAGGTTCAGTGTAGCAAGAGAGAACAAGCCCACTGAGTATGACTGCCTGAATGGGGCATGATGGATGAGCTTCCTTGCAGATAGGAAAAGCCTCTAATCCATTCTCCAGCTCACTGCTAGAGCGAGGCAAAGTCATTCTGTTCTTCTGCGGGAAATAACCTCTGCCTTTTCAATACCACGTGCAGCGCTTTGCAAAGGACAATCCAGACTGTCACACAGATGAGACTGCAGCCTGTTTCCAGGTCCCACACTAGGGCAGGCTCAGCTATGCAGCCCAAAGCCCTGAAGCAAGACAAAGATGTTTCTATATTGCTTGTGCTTCCTATGGCTATTTTAGGAATGATCGCATGCATTCAGGTTCCAACAACGAATAATGAGGGACACAGGAAGAGAAGTCATTTTCATGGCACCAGCGCTCAGCTAATGACTGAAACTGAAATTGAAACACTTCTAATACTCCAGATAATATTACGGAGCTGAAAAAAACTACTCAATGTGTAACAGACAGATTTCAAGCATCATCCCAGCAATGATATAACATCCATCAGCATCAAGATGGGAAGACCCTTGCCCTGGCGTTCACTGATGAAAGTTTGGCTCTAACCAAAATACCACGGCTTTCTCAGACAACCAAGGACCTGTTCCCAAACCTCTTCCTCCCCCACACTCTGCAATTTCAGTCTGTAATGGTGGGTGACACAGGAAAAGCAATGATTCATTAGCTGACTGCATCTAAGTGAATTCAGCAAAAACTGCTTCATGAGTAGTAACGCACAGTTAAGGGTTTTTAACAAGTCTGCCAGGTGCTTTTTAACCCAAAGGAATCCTTCATAGCTTGCCCAACAGAATTGAAATTCCTGTGCAGGAACAAGGATGATGACTGCACAGGCTGACGAACCACTGCTGTTATTTCTTACTCTGCAGTTCTGCTGCTTATGTGATTTATATCAAATGCTGCAGAGAGAGCTTCCTCTAACTGTAGGTTGGCCCCCAGTATGTGGCCATTGAACTGATCAGCCACCAGGAGCTGATCCACAGCCAAGACCCAAATTCCTGCCAGCATCTAGAAGGAAAAAAATGCACAAAAAACATTAGCCCAGAGAATCAAATTACTTTTCAATGAGACTCAGGGCTGTGTGCATGGACCGTGCCGAACTCACTAGAAAAGACTGAGGAGATCCAGGCAGGCATCGAGGTGCGATGTTCCCAGCTGGACTCCAGTCTGTCTTCCCCCCCATGCCCACGGGCATGACCCGTGCCTTACAGGCTGTGCTTGCCTGCACAGCCACCGAGCAGTGACTCTCAGCTCGCAGCGCAGTCACACAGCAGCCACAACTAAAGGGCACTGGCTTGTTTTTGTTTACGCCGATGAAAATGCTGACACTGACATCTGCTAGGCTGTGGAGCACTGATTCCAGCCGGACTTCAGAAAGACCTGTAGCTGCTTTACAGCTTGTATCTTCTGCATCAGCTCATGCATGAGGTTGCTTTACCTATTTATAAGCCTTCCAGTTATAGAGAATTGTATATATTTAACACTTTCACATGAAGGTACACACACTTGGATGAAGACTCAGTTAACTCTGCTAACTTTACATGGGTTTTGAGCAAAGTCTCCCATGCAATGTTAGGAAATGGAAATAACCACATCCAAATTCCGTGTGGAATTTGACGTTATAGCTAATCTTTTAAAGGAAGAAATTCTTCTTTTGGTTTGCATTCTTACTCTCTTCAAGAAAGCTAAGCAGATAGTCTTGATCATGTTCTACTGTATTTCTTTTTGTTAACATGTTCCTCTGAGCAATCCAAAACAGAATTATTTCTGAATGGTAAACATTACTACACCAGCTCGAAGTATAAGAGATTCTTTGCACGAGTGCCCCTATATTCAACACAGACTTATGAAAAAGTCAATTTTGCAGTGTCTATGACCATATATATTCATAACTTCTGGTATCCTGAACATCACCACCAATAATGCAAAAAAAATTTACTACGATGGCTCAATAATAATAGATTTCTGGGAAGTCTTCTCTTAATGACTTGCTGCAACGAAGAGATATGAAGAATACATTTTCAGGCACTTCTCCTCTTCTGATGGAAAAATGGATCTTTGAAAGAAAGCACTTAACCTACAAAATCTTTTCTGGAAGCCCTGAAGGACCCTGTTACCTGACACCTCGGGGTTGTTAGCACCAGCTTTTCCTAGACATCAGGCCTAGAGGTACCTCGATGAGACAGACTAGAGCTTCTGAATGCTTTGACAAAATTTTCGGAAAGGAGAAAGACCTTTACTTAGTTCACTTACCAGCAAGCTATACCTCCTGCATGTGAAATCAGAAAAAGTCCAGACACAGAACAAAGAGCACTCTGAGAACATGCCAAAGGAGAATGTATTTAAAAAACCCCCAACACATGAATACTGAGTGTGTTCTCACCTGTTTAAAGCACAGAGAAAAAAGGCGTGAATTTATTGATAATTTACCTCGTTATATACCAATGCTTACCATAACATCACTCCCCCATGTAGAGCTAGAAAGAAATTTTTTTTCTGTCAGAAAATTACCATGCCTTTTCTTCCCTGGGATCCTAAAAGCATTACTTACAGTCCCAAGCAGGAACAAACAACCTGAACAGATCTGCATGGAGGAGCATGTAGAGGAGGGGCAGCACAAACCTATGACTAGCAAGGTGAAGTTGCAAACTGGCAACGCTCCACAATGAAGTGCTTTTGCCAAGAATGGGATTGGTTTGTGACATTGAAAACACTGATGCCTCCATGATAAAGACTGTGAAGGATGCTTGTATGCTTCCTTTCAGAATCTCAAGGAGCTCCCCACAATCCCTTCCCTTCCCAGCACTAACACGTAGGGTCTCTCTTTCTCGTAAAAGGACCTGGCTTTCCTCACGCAAGAACAGATTTGGCTTTCCTAATACCGGAACAGATTACTCCCCTTCTTCTCACACACCCTTACGTTCCCCAAAAGCTGAGAACATTATCTGTGCTGCAGGCTCATGGGGACAGATTGTATCTTCCCTCCTTTTTTGGACAGCTTAAAGTAGATTGCTTGTGCTTCCCATAAATAAAAAGCGAGCACTTGATGTTCAAAGGATGACTAAACTTGGAATACATCTTTTAATGTACATTTTAATTAAGCTGACTTGTGACTTAGTTTCTCTTAGCTGAATGTTGGTAAGCTCTGAAGGCAGGTATGATACTGAAAAACCAGGATAGAGAGATGGGGCTGCTTTCTCACAGGTGCTGGACAATGAAGAAGATGGAGAGCAAACTCCTTCTTCCTGGAGTCCACCAGGCACATTCCTGCCTTTTCTTTCATGGAGACAGGTTGACTCCCATGCTCTTTCTTGGTCAGCAGAGCTGGGCACCCTCCTCTCCCCTGACCCGCCAAAGATAACTGTTCCACTCAGCCTGGAACAAAGCACATTGCCCTGTTGTGTGTTCCCCAGGGGCAGGACACTGTCATGCAGAAGAATCCTGCCTGACTGGAAATGAGAATGAGGACAGAAACCTTTTCAGCACAACTTATACTTCAATCTCTTCTCTTGCTCTGCAGGCACAGAAATACACAAGGTCAAACATATTAGGACAAAAATTCTGAGCCATGCACCCCTTGTAGGGTCCTCCTGCCCAGTTCTCAAGTAGGATTAATTGGACTGTGTGAACCCACATGCACAAACTGAAAAAACCTGTCATTTCCAATATACTGCTTTCAAGGTATTTATAATGCAAACACAGACAAAAGGTATGCTCTCTTTTATGACAAGCCTGAAATAAAGCAGCTCTAATTAGCAAAACCAGATATGGCATCTGAGGTAGCACAGTTTGCAATGCAAGGATAAGAAACTTCTCCTTTGGGCTTATTCAGCAGCAAGCAGACTTATGCCCTTCTTTCTTAGAATTTTTTCTCTTTGACTCTGCAAATAGATATATCTATATAATAGATGGATGAATTGATGATCTCCTACAATAGCAATTTGATTATTGATTGCTACTTTGTCACAAACCCATCACACATAATCTACAGCCAAGCAATGTCCTGCATCAGCTGAACAAAACTGTGCACTAGACAGCCCTGTCAATGTTATAATTTGTATTGCTGGCTGGACCCTCCTATAAACTATAGGACTGTAAAATACTTTCTGTCTGGCCTTGTTGAAAAAATAAAGTTTCGGCTACAACCCATATGGCAAAATACTGCTTGGGATTAAAACAGTGCTACCAATAGAAAAAAAAAAAGGAACACCATCAGCAGGTATTTACTGTACTGCAGCTCCTTTTGGTTATTCTTTCCTCAGCTTGTGTTTCATTTCAAGAATGCTAGGTGCTGTGCAATTTTTATTAAAAAATTGTCTTGAGAAGTCATCCACATAGACAACACACACATCTGTGGATAAAGGAGATTAAAAAAAAATTACAGGTAACAGAAAAGCTGTTCCCAATTGTGATTCTCCTGATTCAAATTTCTTTGGCCCCATTTTTTCTCTAAGCCAACAGTTACTAAACTGCAAGAATATTGACAGCGTTTCTATAGCACAACAGCATCCATAACTGACTTCCAACACCCCAAACTTCTCACATCAATGTTTTGGGCTCAAACGAATGCATTCAACTGCTGACCTCAGCCCAGTACCAAGTCCTTAAAAACTGAATCATGCACACATGCACACAGATGGGATGCATTCCCCAAGATACAGGAGCTTTTGCTTGCAGTTTCGGCAGGGACACGCCTTTGGAGCACAGTTTTACACTTCAAGGAGCACAAACACGGTGATTCATCTCACTGAAAATATTCAACTCAAAATCATGCGGTTTTTTTTTAGTTTTTCCCTCATTACCAACTGGTCTGTCAGAGAAACATTTTTTTCGAGTTATGCCAACAAAAGTCACACAAGTAACAAAAGAGTTGTTACTGAATCTTTTTCCTAATCAGCATATTTTACAAACACTGATGTCTGGGAAACCTTATGCAGGATTTGGGAACGGGCTACAGAATGAACCCTTCAGTCCTGCTTCAACACAAAGAATGATGCCCCCACATATTTCATTTGTCTTATGAAAGATTTCCATCATTCTGTCCAATCAATCAAGTTAAATTCTGTTTGATTTCTAGACTCAAACATCTGGGCTTAAACAGAACAATCTAATAACCACAATAAATTCACATTTAAAAGCAAACCTCAATCACAACCTCTTGGACAAACTGAAGGTTTAATGCGCAGTTACCAGAGTATTCAACTAAAAGAATACAGTTTCACTTGACAGTAATCAAGTTTAAATTCCAGTGTAATGAGAAGGAAGATAGCAAACATTAGTTCTCAGAAAGAAAGGGAGAATGAGGGAGAGAGAGAGAGGGAGAGAGAGAGAGAAGAAAGAAAGAAGAAAAGAGAAGGAAAGAAGGAAGGAAAGGAAGGAAGGAAAGGAAGGA
>VXAX01004960.1:438180-470911 GCA_013399835.1 Leptocoma aspasia
AGAAAGAAAGAAAGAAAGAAAGAAAGAAAGAAAGAAAGAAAGAAAGAAAGAAAGAAAGAAAGAAAGAAAGAAAGAAAGAAAGAAAGAAAGAAAGAAAGAAAGAAAGAAAGAAAGAAAGAAAGAAAGAAAGAAAGAAAGAAAGAAAGAAAGAAAGAAAGAAAGAAAGAAAGAAAGAAAGAAAGAAAGAAAGAAAGAAAGAAAGAAAGAAAGAAAGAAAGAAAGAAAGAAAGAAAGAAAGAAAGAAAGAAAGAAAGAAAGAAAGAAAGAAAGAAAGAAAGAAAGAAAGAAAGAAAGAAAGAAAGAAAGAAAGAAAGAAAGAAAGAAAGAAAGAAAGAAAGAAAGAAAGAAAGAAAGAAAGAAAGAAAGAAAGAAAGAAAGAAAGAAAGAAAGAAAGAAAGAAAGAAAGAAAGAAAGAAAGAAAGAAAGAAAGAAAGAAAGAAAGAAAGAAAGAAAGAAAGAAAGAAAGAAAGAAAGAAAGAAAGAAAGAAAGAAAGAAAGAAAGAAAGAAAGAAAGAAAGAAAGAAAGAAAGAAAGAAAGAAAGAAAGAAAGAAAGAAAGAAAGAAAGAAAGAGAAAGAAAGAAAGAAAGAAAATCAGTACTGAAGAAGAGAGTGTCATCAGCACCAGGGACAAAACAGAAGAACAAGAACAGCCATCTCAGCACATTACAGCTTTCTGCTAAAGCCACAGCCAGATCTGGTACAATACAAATGGCAGTGGCAAGTCCCTTGGGACTGCAGTGTTGTGTGAAGCTTCACACAAAACGCCTCACTGATGTCTCTTGGGGACCAGAGGAGACCAAAGGTCTTTTTTTAGCTAACTACTCTAATTACCTCCTCCCAAACCAACACTTACCTTACTTCTTCTTCAAAAACAGCAGCAGATAAAAGCCTAACTATGCACTGCTTCAAGGATCTCACACTTGGTAAAGCTCTGGAAGTTTCATTTCTAGGAAGGAGTTACTAAAATTAAACTTTATAAAACCTACTAGTCTGAATTTTTGGTATCTAAAAGCAATGAAGGCTCCTGAGAGACTAGCAGGTATCTCTGAAATAAGGAATAAACACCACCACACCTCAGTCTTGCATTGCTTCTCACTTACTCCTCCCCCTCCCCTTATTTTGCTGACAGCAAGATGGACAATACATGAAAATTTGATTCTCGGTAAGCCGAGTAATGCAAATTAGCTTAATGAAATAGATGACTTTGTGTATGTCCCTTTGATACTGATTAAGCTCAAGTATCCACTCAGCTAATGACTAAAGCAATACCATGAGAGCTCTTGTGGAGGTGTCATAGCTATACTTCTTTTTCTTCAGTAGCTCTTTACTCAGCATTTATTTCTACCTCAGATCCCCCTGTCCAGAGCAGCCTCCAAAATGCAGGCAGAAGCAGCTAACAGCTTAAGACATCAGTGACATAACATAAAAATCTGCAGTTACTTAACGCAGCTTGGGCCTCAACACAAAAAGGAGATGTGCCTTCGTGACTCCAGTTTTCAAGGCAGATTACCAGTGTGCTGCAAGGGACTGCTTTGACTCTGTAATTATAGCCATCTTAATAATGATCTGTTCAATGGCTGCCTACCGCTGGTGCCCAGACAGTTTAATCACTACGCATTCAGCTGTAGAGAACTAGCTATCCTTCCTGTCATTTGAAACATGGGACATGTTGTGTGAAGGCGGTGTAAATTAGCTCCCCCTGAACTAGCTGGCTAATAGACTTTCACCATTTAAAGCCTAAATTATAAAATAGACCAGTAAAAGGGATAACGCATTGCCTCTCGCTACAAAAAGATGCTTTACCTCTGCTGCACTAGATGAACAGTCACTCCTACCAAGCCCATACATATATTATTCATTGAGCACCAGCTGTGTGCTTGGCACTGTACAGACACAGAGAGATGTGCTCCTTACTCCTGGGAAGCTTTTACAGTCTAAAGTAGTGGAGTTTGGCATTCATTCTGCCTGTAGAAATCCCATTGACTTCACTATGGGGAGCAGTTGCAGAAGCAGGTATTATGGCATTTGTGAGAGCCAGTGTAGTATCAACTGATAGGTACAGTGAGAGATAACATTCAAGCTGTGTTCCTACAGGAGCTGTGTTTTGGGCCCTGAGGAAACTGACTGCGAAGACTGACACAGAGGGCTTGGAATGTACTCGAACATATTATGTAAATGCAAAAAGATGATGCATTGTCCCAAAACCCCTTTGTGCTGATGCTGGCTGCATCTCCTCACACCCCACTGCTGTGTGGTTGCTGCCTTAGTATTTTCTCATATTATAATGCCTTCAAGGCAATCCTGATCCAGGAACATCCAATGGCGGAAGAAACAATGCCCTATATCCTCCAGTGCCAGGGATTTGTAAGGACTCCTAGCCAAACACTAGGAGCAGGCCCAGTGTGAGTGAGAATGAGGCATGAATCACCACAACAGCATCCAAAACCTATTTTAGACTTGAGATGAAATTCTACTCTCAGATTTGTACAAAGATTCCCCACACTGAAGAATAGAAGTGGCTGAAAGTACAGTTCTATTTACACGTGATGGATAGAAGAACCTGTAAAAGAAAAGAGGAAGAGCAAGAGTGAAGTGGGGAAAAAAAGGAAGCAGATCTGAATACAGGCACTGAGAAGAAGAGAACAAAGACTGAGAAAATCGGGAGCTGGAAGTTCAGGCAGGTGAAGCAGGCTAAGGAGGAAGAGCTGTTATGGCATCTGGACATGGATGGAGACAAATGATTGGCAAGTGGGAGAAAGCAAAAAATAGGAAGATGAGAAGGGTCTTTCAAAATCAATATAGCTATAAAAAGGCCATGAGACAAAAGGACCTCATGCATGTGTGTGTAAAGGGATCTCTAGAAATGAAGGAATGCAATTATTGGCAAAGGGAGAAAAAAGGGAAAATATTCAGAGGATTCCTAAGCAAATGGAAATAAGAAAAGGACATCAGCTGGGTGGAAGGAATAAAAGAAGTAAGAAAACACATTGTTAAGACCGTTGTTGTGTATGACTCTCCTTTTCATTTGCAGTCTGTGCTTGGAAATTTGGTCTCTCAGGTGTGTGAAGTATTCAGAAAGAGAAAAGTACAGAAGGAAGTCTCCTCTGTATCGACTGATGCCATGTAGCATAGGAGGCAATGATATTGCCTTCCCAGCAGTTGGCTCAAAGGAAGGCTGCAGGTATGAATATGATGGCTACATCCAAACACAGGTTCATGGTTTGTGTTCTGTGTCTCACTACAGGAAAAAATAAAAATCCCCATCACTTCTGTCAGCATCTCACTGATCACAAGCCATCTAAATACATTAAAATACATTAAAAACTTTCTTAAATGGACTCTTGAGTCCAGTTTATCTGACGTTCATAGTCAGTAATCACTGTATTTGTCTCAGAGATGCAAGTTAATTGCAAAGAAAAGGGAAAGTAGTATTTAGATCATGAGTGAGAAGACGTGGTCCACCAAACAACAATACCACTCTTGTGAGATCTACACTGAAAAACCTGGAGACTTACTGAGCCAAGGGAATTTTGCCTACGCATGAGAACTGTCCTTATGCTTCAGAGATGAAGGATTTGGTGTCTGGGCCCAGCTCCCTGTGCATATCCATGTGTGCCTTGATTTATATAGTAACCCTGCCTGTTGCCTGTAGCACTGGCACTTGTTATAAAAACACAGGAAAACATCCTCCTGCAGAGCACTATCATATTCCTCGGTCAGCAGCTTCCTTGGAGTGGACTGACAAATGCCCCGCAAGGAGGAATAAAAGAATTCTTGAGGTACAATAAGCCTCAAGGTCCAATAGAAGAAGAGCAAGACCAGAAGGACAGAAGTGGGGCAGAAGGACAGGCAGAGTGAAGGGAACCTGCCAGAAATAACAGAGAGGCTGGATATATACAGAAAGCCCAACACAATATCTACCCAACCTGCCTCCTGAGAATAGGGGAGATGGATCTAACTGGAATAGAGCTCTATTTTCATACAGCTGCGAAGAAGCATGCTTCCCATGAAACCATTATAAAACCCTCATCTTCAGGGTTGATTTAAAAATTGTAACTCAGCTGTTGCAATTTGTATCGGATTTGAATTTGGCAATCTCAGATATTAAATTAGTTCCAACTGAGAAGGGGACTTACAATGCTCCATTTTACAGCCTGAAATTGTACTTTCAAGGGTTTAAAATATTTTCTACACCACTGCAGAGTGAAAAAAATATTAGGTTAATTTTTAAAATGAGAGTTCAGTTTAGCTGTCAATAGAGTCTGTAGAAAGAGTAAAAATATCCAGTTGGAAATAGAGAAAATTCAAAATTTTTATTCTCAAAACCAAAATAACCCCCTTGACCCTCCAAAAAACGCAAAGCACAGATATTTAACCAAGAACATTAACATTCTTTGATAGTGGTATATCACTTAACAGCCAGCCATGTTTTATCAAACTTATTGCTTGCTTGCATGTAGTCATTCATTAATTTCCACGCATTTTTTAAAAATTGTGTCATTTTCTAATGGGGCTGTATCCCCAACATAAGGCACAAAAGTTAGTATCCCACAGGGCAAAGGCCAGGAGCTGTGCACTCTTACACCTTCAAACTGTTAAAAATACCCAAACTGTGTATTTGGATCCTGAAAAACATAGGCAGACAAAACTGCCATTTAATTTAATAGAGTCAATGGGAGTGTAGCCAGCAAGTCAGACCTTATGAAATTAATATTCTGCACTAGCTAGGCTGTGAGTTTATGTTATAGGATGTGTTGGGCAGTGTGAAATGCAACATACCAAATTCAGCCTCACACAACCCTAGAGTGGGAACGTTCTGTTTATTTATGTGGAAATGTTACTGCTAAACAAGCACTGGAAACACTGAAGTCTGGCTGTTAAGAATTTGTGTCCTGATGCTGATGTCTTTAAATGGCCAGTTAGCCACATGTCCTTTGCCTCACTTAAAACACTCTTTCACCTGCTTGCCTGATTTCGGGAGAGGCCTTGGAAAATTACTATCTTGCAGGCTGAGCTAAGTCAACCCAAAAATTCACAAGTTACTGGGAGCTGACAACCACCTATACACAGACAATGTGATCACACAAGCCTTGTTTCTTTAGGATGTCAGGCTAAAAATAGAGCCTGTTGAATTAATTACTAAGAAGAATTTTAGCTCTGAACTACAGCGGGAATTGTACCCTTAGTTGCACAGAGACAAATTTAGGGATGGAGGATGAATGAGGCTGAGCTTATCTCTGACCCCCTCTCTTGCAGATTTCAGACACTTCCTTGACCCTGTCCTAACACAGTTGTTTGTGCTTAATTTGAAACAGTTGAATTTCCTGTAACTCATAAGCAAACAAAGCACTCTCTCCACTAGCACGTTGATCCCAGCTTGGCTGACTTTAAATAGATGAGGCTGACCAGATACTGGCCATCAGCTCAGCAAAGAAAGAGCCGTTGTGTGAGAGCCCCACACAGCCCGCCAGTGATCCAGACAGCACATTGCCCATCACAGCCTCACTGCCAGCTTTGAAGAGGTGGTTTGGAAGACAAGAAACATGGATCTTCATCATGTTGGGAAAAGAGTCATAATGCAAAAATTGCAGAACAGATGCTGGTGAGTAGACAAAAATTTGTAACGTATTTACGTGTATTGTAATGGGAAAGGTACAGGCAGAGAAAATACCTCAGCTCTCCACACAGGGATCTGGCAGATCCCCAGGCCCAGCTTCTCCTGAAAAGCTCAATGTGTCAGTGTTTCCTGCAGGTACTACTTCAGTGTCGACAGCAAGATGTTCTCAGCAGCAGAATAACAGCTGCACAATAGGAGCAGCAACTGAATGGTTGAACAGCTCTTTTTACAGGCATGGTGTGATAAAAACCTGGCGTTCTTTTGTGCTTCACAAAGCCCCTACTTTGCTGACTCCAAGTTCAAATCTCACGGGCTATTAGGAGAAGGAAGAAGGACAATGCATTAACATGCACGGTAGAAAAGAATGTGCTCTATTCTGGAAACCAAGCCCGCACTAGAAGCTGTGTTACGTCCTAAATACCAAGGCAGAAGCTGTTTTCATGTAATTTAAAAGGTATGTATTTTGGCATGCAAGGATCACGGATTTAGGGGCAGTGTAACTCAAGCCTGATTTTAATGATGGAGTGCTAAGTGGAGTGTTCTCCCCTTACCAGTGCTCCCCACAGGAGATGCAAAGCTGTCACCAATTGATGGTCTTGCAGCTTATTTTTTAAAGGTTGGGAAATGTGTGATTTTTACCAGTTCCCAATTTTTTCTCCCCAGACAATAAATCACAGCCAAATAACTGATAGGTGAAATTCCCCTAAGATTGCTGAGTTGGACCCTGTGTTAGTAGACAGGTAAGCCACTGTTGACTAATTAGAACTGCTCTTGAGGAAAAAGAAGCAGAACAAAATAAAGTATCAGAAGAGAAAAGCAGAACAGGACTGGATGGGCTCTTCAAAGTGGAAAGCTAGTACCAAAAAGAAATACCAAGTCTCAAAAGGTTCAAAGTTTGTTTTGTTTGGTTGGTTTTGTTTGGTTGGTTTTTTGCCTGGTTTTTTTGTGGGGTTTCTTTTTTTGGGTGGTGAGAAGGGAGCTCTTTAACATTCTCTTCTTAACATTCAAAGCCAACTTTTACCCAGGAGAGTGATGCCAGACAGATGTGCTGAGTTAAGGGTGAGCAATATATGGGAGACTCACTGGTAGCCACCAGTCCATTAGCTCATCTTGGCTCCACCTTCCCAATCTCACTTAAGAATACTTATGACTTTGCTGAGAATTCCAGGATTGCATAAAACCTCTGTTCATATATTTGCAAATCAGTGTTGCAATGTAGTACCTGCTTCACAAGGAAGTTATGAGCTCCCATTAATTCCTGTAATGTACTTCAAGATAATCAAATAAAGGATGTATGATAATGTTATTGTGCCTTGGGAATCCTCCCTTTTCCTAGTTGGCACGATTCTACATTTTGCCTGCTTAATTTTAATCTCTCTTACCCCTTGGGCTACAGTTTAGTACTCTGCCTCTAAACTGAGGCCAAAAACCACTTTGCAAATATATTTCTATTAGCAAAGTTGAGTCAGTGTCAAAGTTTTGAGTGTAAACTACAGGAATTGAGACATGCCATACTGACAGTAACATAAAAATTCAGTTCCCTCCTCTCTGCTGCAAAAACTCTTTACAGCGCTCTCTAAAAGACGACAAAGTGCTTGAAGGTCAACAATTGCTTTTGTGCCATATGGACTGAAGGCAGAACATCCCTGTGAACACTTGCAGAGATCTGGGGGTGGGGCAGGTGCAGGTGGAGGCTGTAGTGAGAAAAAACCCAGCAGTAAAGGAAAGCTTGAATTACATGTTGGCCTTGGTGAAGCAAACTACTAATTAACTGAAATTAGCTGAGTTTAAAAACCATGAACTTGTTGGAAGTGAAACCAGACAATGCAGTCCTTCTGTCTATCAGTCTTACAAAAATGAGATGTTCATTTTGAGAAGAAAAAGAGCAATTGTAGAGAGATATCATTTGAAAGCCACAATGACCTGAATAAGTAATTTGTATCATCATATATAGTATGATCACAGAAATCATGCAACACATATATTATACAACTATATATACTAAAAATACAGTTGAAGTCACTGCCAGAAAGGAGATTGCCATGGACACAAGAAAGGGTTAATTATTATATACTGAAAATGATAATTCACCCACATAACTTTTGTCTTCCAGCACTTAACAAATTATTGTCATTACAAGTTCAAACACTAGTAATTCTAGCACACTTGCTGCTATCATACATGGGGCTGGATGTCCAGGACAGGAAAAGCACTAAATTCTGTAAGCCGTAAAGAAGATTGAATTATCCACATGGGAATTCTCCTGTGTAGTTGTATCACACCCTTGTTCACATGTTTTTTGGATTTGTTTGTTGGGGTTTCTTTACTTTCTGCAACCCCCATTACAAAATTAGTGCTCTCTTATTTCAGGAATTATTTCACTCTTCCAGGTTTCATAAAATCCCTGCAGTCTCAAACACAGCATTCAAAAAAGTGTAACAAATCCTACTCTGGTAGAAAGCAGAAAGTGCTTTTGGTGGCCCAGAGACTCAAAGGACAACCTCAGCCCTCGCTGACATTTGTTCACTGACATGGTGCTCCTTTCAGCAGAACAAAACAAAGGACTTCAAGCTTCAGTTTACCAAAAACAGAGCAGCCCACTAGTTCCAGCAAAAGATACTATGCTAGCAGTAGTGAAAACTGTGTAGGAGCTCTCTCTGTTTAAATTCTCCTCTGCTGCAAAATTCCACATTAGGTTCTTCCCACTGAAGTAAAAGATTCTTTCCTAGTTTCCACCAGGTTGATTCATACTAAACAATGGCATTGGCTTCAGTGGTATAATTCCTGACTTCCTCTGCTGTGAGAATGAAATAAGTTACATGCTTTTTATTAGAATTCAATGGACAGCTCAACTCCATGGTTCCCATTAGGAACCATATATTTTTAGCCTTTTCAGTGCTTAACAACATGGTATTTTGCTAAGGCAGCTGTGGCCTTTACCCCTGAAGTAATAAATAATATATTTAATGCATATTGTCTATTGCCCTCCCACTCCAATTTATTTGCTATTTTTCTCTTTGCCTAATGAATTGAAAAGCCTGATTAAAAAACAGCTAAGGAGAACATATAAGTTCAAGTATGGAGAATTCTCTTTTTCAAGAGTCACACTCATGAAGGTCATGATGTTTCCCACATCAAAAAAATTTCAGAATACCTTAATTTCACTTTTTTTTTTTTCTGACAGGATTTTTACTTCATTCTTTGCCTTTTAAAAAGCTCAGTTGTCCAGTTAAAAGGCTCCCTTCTCAAGACTTTCTCCATTTACATTTGTTGACTCAACTTGTGATGAATAATCAACATGTTAAAACAAGGTGATAAATCTGAGTTTCCATAGATCCCAGCACTGTGACTAGAGACCTGTTTGAGCCTATGTGACGCTTTTATTTATTTGAAGATTATAAAAAGTTGTGCAGATGAAATAAGGGGAAAAGCATATGCCTTCACCTTTTAACAAAAACTTCTTTTGAAGGCAATGAAGGTGATGACAGGTTTGAAAGAGTGCCAGCTGCAACTGGCCCAACTTTAGAGTACAAGAGGGTGTGCTTGTTATTTTTTTCTGGCCAGACCTGAGCAACTGTATCTTGGATACACTCCTTGTTAATGTACTGAAACCCTGTCACTAGGGATTCCAGCTGGACTGCTTCTGGGATCCACTTGCAAGCTGAACCTGGGACATCTGACTCTTCCACTTTTTCTCATCCTCCATTTCTCTTTCCCTTTTGAGAATTTGAATTTTGAATTTTCAATAGAAGGGTTACCTCCATCTCTGCTTTCACCTTTGTCCATCATTAAAATCAGCAGAAGAAACTGTAGGCTATATACATACCAGAGTTAATATGAAAACACTTAAGCTACTACAGGCTTTCCAAACCAGGAACCAGTACATACTGCTCTTAGATACACACAACTGATGTGAGCACTGGTACTTCTTCTGAATTCCAGCTTTCAGAGCAGGGGAGAAGGCAGCCTTGATCCAGATGTGAGCAAGAAGAGATGGATCTGCATCAGAGGCAGTTCTGCCTGCTGCCAGTTCAGAGGCCTGAGAGCACAGACAGGGAGCAACGAAGGGCACCCCTGCTGTTTTAGCCCCAGATAAATCTACACGTTCAGAACAGTCTGCCAAGAACCTGGAACAAAATCACAGTTAGTGAGAGTTTTTCCACTGACCTCACAAGAACGAGTATTGGTGTCTTGCTGTGAGGCTCACACTCATACTGATGCCAACAGGAAAGCACCCATTTTTCGTTAAGATGAAGAACAGCAAAGCGCCCATTCTTTTAAGATGAGGATATGCTGGTGGATATTTCTGCCTATTTTGTACATTAAGTTCATAACCTAAACAAAAGCTGAAAAAGATGCAAGCTTTGCAGCTAATCATATAGTCAGATCTACAGATGACTGGCTTCTCTGACACTCATTTCCAAGCACACACCATAGCTAACACTTTCTGTTGCTGCAAGAATAGGCATTATTAAAAACCATTTAACTACCAAAACAGCTCTGTTAGTGTCTATGTTATTTTCATATTAACAGGTTTATTATCAAATTTTTTTCAATTTTACAGAAAAATGTTCAATTATACAGAAAAATGAACACAAGTCTTTTCCTTCAATGTAACAGTAAATTTTTGGTTTAGTGGTAGTTGCTGGTGTTGGGAAAAATTAAGAACAAATTGCAACTGGAACTCCAGCTGAAATCCTGAACCCCATCTACATCTTATTCACATTTGCATAAATAATGCTTCATTTCTATGCTGAGCTTATTAATTTCAAAGAAAGTATGCTTATTAATATAATGTAGGGATCAGCAAATAAATTCTCTTCTTCTCAGATATCTCCTAAACTCAGGGGCTCAGGTGTTCCTCAAGGATTCATTCTTCAGGCTCTCAAAGAGCCTGAAGATCAGACCTCCTAAGATATTATCGCATACTAGAAGACAAGGGCAAATAATCAAGAGGTAAAGATGTAGAGACAAAGGCAGCTGCAATTACAGAGGGGGAAGGAGAAGGCTTGAAATATGAAACTTTAGAGGAAGAAAGGATTTGGTTGAATGGCAGTAAATATTAGGACCTTGTACTGAGATACTGAGAAAAGTCAAGGCAATTGAAGCAAGATGTAAATTCAAAGGTAATTCTTATAACATACTAATCTTCCAAAGTATGCAGAGCTAAGCTGTGGCTTATTCCTTCAGAATAAGATCATTCATGCAGGGGTTTGGTGCCTTGTGCACTTTTAATTAAAACTTAGTTGTACATACTGAGTCTTACCTATCTGTGTCCTGGAGAAAAAGTACACGGTGACATACAGAAGCAGAGATATAAGAAAATAAGACACAGTGAAAATAAGAGACCTGAAAAAGCCTGTTTGGCAAAATAATGGTGAGACTCCGTCCTAACCAATGAGATCCTCATTCCCTGACAACCTGTATTCAGTTTCTCCAAAACCTGCATATGTGTTGCTGGTAAATTGTAAAGGTTTATTCTGCAGATTCAGGAAGAGATTACATCCTAGAAGGTTCCTGTGGATGTGAAGATCACATAGCCTGCTGTGACTAATCAGCTGGATATCCTGTGCATTACTACAGGAAATAATGAAAGCAGCAAAGGCATTTCAAGTAAGAGCACAGGATATTTCACCTCCCCTGTTCCTGTTATTTTTAAAATTTAGCTGAGGAGGTAAGAGCACAGAACTCTGACACAAAATGAACTGTTCCTTCACACACAAACCCGCTTCTCACCTCAGTCCTGACAGCAGAAGTTTGCAAGTACCACTAATTCCTTTCCAGCTACCTGTGTGACACCTGGACACACAAGTTGTTTGTTTCTCTTGCTCCTTTGAGACAAAATTTTTGTGATTTTTTTACTGTAAACTACAAGACCTCACTGAATAAATAAAACAAAAGTTCCTCCTCTCAAGTAACCTGTGGAATTCTCTGATAAGGATACAGCCAGTACAAACAGCTGCCTGATGTGGGGTAACCCTTTCCACCATTTATAGCCAGTCATGTCTGGATCTCTATTTACCCTGATAGAAGACGGCTCCAGACCTACCATCAGAGAATTCAGTCCTGTGGAGTGAGGTGTTGTACTCCATAAGGCATGCAAAAATGCTGAAGTCTACTGTAATTAGTTTCCAAATTCAGTCTGGCAGTTTAGTATGACTTATGTAGAATGAGTAACAAAAATAAAAAATGTGTTCTAAAATTAAAGAGAGTTGAAAAAGAAAACAAAGTTAAGAAATATTTCCTTATCCCTTCTTGTTTCACAACGAAGAACTATTTCTGCTTTTGAACTACAAATCATCAACAGCACTTTTTTATCCAGCTCATAGAGGTTTTCTGGTTCAGACCCCTTCTTTCAGCATTGTCATCTGGGCTCTGAGGATAAACTGGACACAGATCTCTGCAGCTGAGCTGCCATGAGATTATTTTCAGAAAGAGAACTGTCTGATGTTGGCACAGAGCTGCCAGGTTGTGTCCTTAACTACTGCTTCCCAAAACACCACTGTATGGGAAATAAAGAAGGGAGAGAGGCTGTGACAATGCCTCTTTGTGTGCTACCGATTTCCAGGAACAGTAGGGCCGGCCCCAGGCTGTGACACTGTTTTCACACACCTCTCCCCAGCACATCCCGGAGCCAAGGCTTTCATAACCAAGGGCTGCTCTAAGGGGTCGTCATGCCACGTGCCAGGTTCCTTCCTGTGGGTTTCTACCACTCTTTGGAATCTTACAGGCTATTATGGGCACTGGGAACTTTCTTCTATAGAGTCTGCAGTCAAGGTCTATAGCTTCCCCTGCTCCTTTCAAACCTTGAAAATTACAGTATTGTTACTTCTCTAAGGAAGGAGTTTCAGAGCACTGAAAATTAGCTGTGTGAGACTGGGTTGAATAATACCTTCTAACCATGGTGAATTCCAGTAGGAAATGAATTCCCACTAACAGACTTTATTTCAAAAGTGTTCATATGCTACAATGGTTGGCTGCAAAAATGGTTTCTACATGAACTGGAGAGGTAAGTTTTTTTCAATGACAAGTAATTATCAAATATTTGGTCTTCTTGTAAGGAACAGAAATAGCATTTAGCATCATATTAATGTATCTACTGTACCTGGAGACTATATCTTGTTGTTGAAAACATGAGCAAAACCTTAATATCCCTAACATCCCTAAATCTATCTGATTCATTTCTGAACATTACTAGGAAATACCTGTGTTTGCAGTTTTTATACTCCTTTCCAACTTCTCTACAGAAATACTCAAGTCATTGAGTTAATTTCCTGAAATATTCCATAGGACCAATAAGCGTGGCTTTGTGTAAGTTTCATATTTAAGGTAAAACAACTGTGCCTACATCAAACAAGGGAGTGAGTGTATTACAAGACTCTGAAAAGCAGGTTTTTGACTCTGGCAGAGCCTTGTGCTGACAGAGCCATAAAGGTTCTGCACAAAATCACCAAGCAGCTACCAGCAAGCCTCTTGCAGACTGAACTGTGGCAATGCTCCTCCTATTTCTGCACTCCAGCACCTACATGTAGTGAGGCAAAAATACTGCTCCTTGTCAGCTTACACTACAGGAGCACCTTGCTGCTGTGGACATGGAGCTGCTGCAAATTCATGCACCAGGCAAATTTACTGTACCAATTTCCAGCTCTTTAGCAGTTTGTTTTAGTGTATCATTGCTAGATGTGCTGGTGACTGTGGAACGACCCTCAGTCTGTTCACCTTTTCTATTTTTTTCCTCAGTCAGCCCTCATTCAATAGCTTTGGTTCTTACTTTCAAACACAATAGGATTGATTATAAAATACAAGTTCTGAAAACTCTTTTTATTTTCTTTTTAAAGGGTAATCTGCAGATGATACTTCTTTTCCCAGTGACAGCCTGACTGCTGATGACAAATTTCGTGTAAAAATTTCAAGAATCTAACTGCAATGTTCCTGGTCTCATATTCTATGGGAGTGGCAAAAATCAATTTCATGAGAACACAGTGTTCCCAGTTTCCCTCTAGGGCTGCCCTAGCACTCCTGAATTTTTAAAGTTATTCTAAGAGTTTCTTCTCAGAAGTAGAGACTCACTACAAGACCCCCAGAACTTAAGATGCTTTTTTCTTGTTTTATTTTTCATTTAAATATGCAAAGCAGATGCAGATGTCTGCTTGCATTTTTCAACAATCTGCTTTAATAACTAGCTACAGGATGGACTCTACACTGCCCTTGTTTTCCAGTCTCTGAGTATATGGATAAAGCTGTTTAAAACACATCTTAAATTCAATGATTGACTTGCAAAAAAACAGGCATGGAGTATGAAGGCACACTATTAGTTTCACACACTGTCTGCTCAGAGGGAATGTCTCCTTTTTTATACTGACATACCTGATGACGAGTGAACAGTAACATCAAAGTTTATAAAGTCTTTATTTCTTTATTCACCAAGCTGGCTTTTGTTTCAAGAGGTGGTTGACAAAGACATACACTTTTTTGAAGATAACCTGAGAATCAGCAGAAGATTACTTGCCAGCTAATACAATATATATTTATATATTTAAAGGAAAGCTTTCCTGTGTGCCAGTGTTGCTAAACCCTGTAATTTTTTATCACAAGGCTATATAACATTGGGTATTTTCTTTGATGGTCTGGCTTCTGAAATCAAGATATTAAATTAATTTTTCAGGAATAAGAGAACTCTTTGGTCCCTCAGGAACATGTTGCAGGCTTCCCTATTTCACCATTTGAATATCTGATCAGGAAAGCTTGGTAACACCATGTCTCTTCACATTTCCAGAAAAACAACACTCCTATGAATGTTACGAAAGAAAAACAACACTCCCATGAATGTCACGTATTTTATCACCACTCATCAGAGACCCAGGTCAAGGATTTCTAACCACTGATAGAGACAAGCTTTCCAAGCATCACTTCTTGCAGACAGAAGTGGGCTTGTTCTGGCCCGGGGCAGAGCGCAGTGCAACCCAGCAGAGCCCAGCAAGAGGTGGAGCGGGCTGGGATGGCAGCACCAGATGGGTTGATTCTACCTGATGCCAGTGGTTCGTGGGGATTTTGCACCAACAGAAGTTTCAGAACCCATTTAAAGAAAAGACAGTTGTAGCCTATTCTTGTGAGCAAAAAGTACAGGTCTGCCGCCTGCCCTGCCCTTCGAAAGCATCCTGCACCTCACAGTGCCATCAGGACACCTTGAATATTCAGCAGTTCTGAAAGTCATGACACCTCCCTTAAGCCTCCACAAATGCAAATGAAGCTAAACCATAAGAGCAAACCCCTGGAGAAAATAAAACTCTTTATTTATAAGAGAGGAAAAATTATCAAATACATCCCAGGAAGACATTCCCTTCAGCATTAACCTTTACTATTAAGCAAAATAATAAAACCTACAGCTCCCTAGCATTTCCATTAAGAATACAGAGCAAGAAATTAATAGTGAACCTCTTCACGTTCCTATGTAGAAAAAAATATTTTTCTGTGTTTTGAAAAAACTGGACAATATTTTTAGTGGTCAGCACCAAGCCAAGTACTAAATGGATCAGATTGAAAATAACTGTTGGCACAGTGCCCTCCCTGTGCATCCAGCTTTCCCACGTACAGGTAGAAAATAGGTCTCAGATAATTAACTCACATTCCTCTTCTGTACAGTTGTACAAAGAAAAATTATTTAGCCACATTTGCATTTTACTTTACAAAGTCTAGATCAGTCCTCGTACACACTGATATTAATGAACTACCAAGAAGTAGAAAGCTCATCCTATGTAACATAAACATACAATTCAACACCTTCCACAAATTTTAATGTCTTCAGATTTTCATAATCTCAATGCAATTTATTCCTAATACCTATTTCCAAATTTGAAACTTTCTCATGGGAAAGACACAAAGGTAAGCAGCACTTGCTTACATCTGATCTCTGCAAATGCACCATGGAGCCTGATGGTTGCCACACACTCTACAACACCTACCAGGACTGATGAAAGGTTACTAATGGATCAGTTCTCTCAGGTGTTATTGGATACTGCTAGATCTGCAGTCCTTTAATTCTTACTCTTGAAATTAGCATAATGAAGTTAAATGTTGGAAGCCAAAGTCATAAAGCTGTATGGAATGTCCATGGAAATTACTGTGCTACCAAGGTGGCTGATGGTAGCCTCAAATTTCCATTTATTATTTTGTTGCCTGTTTCCAGCAAAGAGAGTAGTAACATAGTTTTTTTTTCTTTTTCCATTTAATCTGCATGCAGCAGTCCACCAATAAATCTTTAGCTGAACAGCAGACAAGTACACATGTCCAAATCTCTGTTTACCATCAGAACACGGGAATGAGGATCCTGGCCATTGTGACCAGTTCACCTATCCTGCTATCCCATCTTTAGCAACAATCAAGAACAAACCTCCAGGAAAGAGCCAAGAACAGAAGCATTACTAAATACTTGTAGCATTTCGCAAATTTAAACTGTCTTATGGCTTTGTGTAATTTTCTACGTATTTTTGTGAATATGCAAATGTAGCGCTTCAGCTACCTTGCCTCTGTTTATAGAGGTGGATAAAGAGGACGAAAAAAGAAAAATCTGTAACTAATTAAAAATTCTAAACCTCAAAATGACCCAGTCTGGGTACTCTTTTAGGCACATTAATGCTATACCTCTGGTACTTCTGTAAGTCACATGGCTAGGAGGCAAAAAGCACGTTTCTCCTTGGAGGTATGGAAATCTCTGTCTCTGCATACTGCAGAGCACTGATGCTTGATAGGGAGCAGTGAGTGAGCAGATACAAATCACCTGGGGGTCCAGCCATCTGCCTCTCACCCTACCAGATCAGAGGATCTCAGCTTTAAACCTATTTCCTGCCTCAGCAAAAAAAAGTGTTTTACCCTTGGCAAATGTACATCCAGGTGGGACACTCTTCATTTGCTGGGTAAAAGTTAACTTTCCTATCCCAGCCTGGGCTGTTTGTTTGTTTGGTGTTTTTTCTCCTTGTAAGAAAATGCCATCTGCCTAAAGCTGTTAAAAAATGCTGAAATAGTCAAAAGTAATCTAGAAGAAGAATTAGAAAGTACATGTAAGGTGGTCAAAAGTGTGTAATAAATGCTATTTAACTTCTGACTGTCATTCATCACGGATGTCGCTGAGCACACGAGACATACAGGAAAACATTAAAAAAGGCCCTTCCCACATGACTTCTTTTTTTACATTTTTCTGAATTTTAACTGTGGTCTGGGTTAAGCTTTATTTTTTTCTTTTTCTTCCCCCTTCTAATGTTTTTTTAATTATATTGCATTATCTGGCTTAGAAGGAACAAAACAGTACTTCACAAACTTTATTTCAATGTTGATAAAACATAATACAAACTCAGCAATTGCTTACCATATCTTTTCCCTCAAGACCACCCTGAAATCCTAAACAAGTCTAAAGGGCCGTACTGAGAATAAATATCAAAGACACTGCCAAATATGCCTTTCTACTTAATTAGCAGGCCAGCTCATTAGCAGAAGAGCTGTATAGGAGAGTTTGCCTGCAGCCCTGGCTGACATCAAGGACTGCAGAGAAGTAGGTTGCAGTCACACATGCAGAAAGCCAGCCAGTGCTGGCAGCAGCAGCAGTACATGGCAGAGCTGGGGACAGGGATGGCTGTCCTCTAATGCAGGTGTAACTCTGCAGCACGCTGTGATGAGAAGCGAGATTTGGCATCTTTGGGGAGCACGCAAGCAATGGACTCTGCAGCAGCACAGAGCACAGGAGGCAGAGCACTTCCCTGCCCCACAAGCCGGGAACATTTTCGGCGTGCAGGAGGAATGGGTGGCCTTGCCTACAGCGTGCGGATGCTGCCTTGTCCCACAGAGCACCACACGGTGCACAAACCAACACAGTCACGAGTGGTAAACAAACACTAACAGCAGAAAACATATGCAATAGCCGTGTGTGTAGGAGGGAATGACTGTCTGCACCTAGTCTGCACGGTGAAAGGGAATAGCTCACAACGCAGCCTCGGCAGCCTGCTTCTGGGTCAAACAGCCTGTCGCTGAGCAGCACCATTTATTACTCGGTTAGATTTTAGTACTTGCTCAGCACAAAGCAGCTAATACTCACAGAGTGCTCCAGGAACTGAAAAGACTATTTATCTGAACTAAGGGCAGTTCATTGCAGCCTGTCCAAGAAGGAGCGTGTCCACGTTATTATTGCTGGGTTGTTGTTGAGGATATCTTAACTTAAAATACCAACAAAACCTTCATTTACAATAATTTGAGTATTTCTTCAACCCTTTCCTATTAAGAAAATAAAATTTGGGGTATTTACGTAGTGACAGCTGTTACTAATCAAATTTATTTAAGAGAGTAATGTGAAACAGCATGTTTGTGCGAGTTCATAATCACAGCAGAATTAAATCATTTTTACAGAGCATTTATTTGAAACGTTCTGTACACAAACTTTGAATATGGCAGAGAATATTTCCCTTTCAGTTTAGGTTTGATTTCATTCCTGGAAACCACTATAAAATCCTGCTCACTTGCGGTAGGGTTCTTTATTTATGCTCAGTTTTAGTTTTAAGACCTGTGACAAACACCAGATTGCTCACGTTCGTCACGACACAGGCAGAGTCACTACACATCCTGCCCTGCCTCCTGGTACTACCCTGCCAGGATAACACACTCCTGGCTCACTCCGGAGCGGCCTGCTCAGCAGGTTTCCCCTCTGTAGGCATCCAGGTCTGGAGCTGGAAAAGGGGCTTTGAACTTCACATGGCTCCTGGCACATCTGCAGTTACAGCCACAGTGTTACAATCACTTCTTAAAATGATGATCCTTGCATCGATGTTACTCTTCCCGCACTGCAAAGATCAGCCCTGTACTGGTTGTCTGTACAAAGACAAGTCCTGCTCATCTTGGCAAGAACTTTGGATCCAGCAGAGACCTGGAGCCTGCCTGCTTCCAAAGTTCCAAAGAAGCTGGTGAGCTTCTTCCTTTCCCTTCCCCAGCCACAAATCTTCTCTTTTAAAAAACACATGCTGCTGATTTTTAAAAAAGATATAACACACCAAAATGTAACTTTTAGGGCTTTTAATGCCTGTGTTCACCAGCCTTTTTCTTCTCCAGTAAGTCTACCAACTATTTTCCTGAGCAGTGCCAGGTGCAGGGATTTTTTTAAAGGAGGCTTTACTAGTTCAGTGGAAACTGGCCAAAAGCCATGAACTTGTTCCAGGCAGCTGACCAGCCAGCTGCAACGGGTGATGCCAATGCCCTTTCCTCATGGCTGAAACATGTCAACTCACCACAGGCCTGGCAAGAAGATCACACAGCCCATTAGCAACTTCCCTTGAAACACACAAATTGTAAAGCCTCCTTCCATCTCTTTGCCCAAGCCTTAGTACAACTAAATTGCTTACTGGCCTTGTTTTTACCGTCTATCTCTGCATTCCTATGTGTCAAACTTTTTTCCCCACAGAAAAAAACACTTCTCCAAGCCAATCTCTCAAAATCCTTGGCAATTATGGAAACCTTCTTTACCAATAGCTTGTGAGAGAAGTTGGAGTCTCGTGAGATTTCTGAGGGCAAGGAGAAATGTTGGGATGGAGAAGAATCACATCCAGACATTTTTCCTCCCCCACCTACCAAATTCTATGTGGAGGGTAGAGAAATCAGGCAGAGACAAATTATGTCACTTCATCTCCCATGCGCCATCTGTTTTTTCCACTCCAAGCTTCCTATACACTTCAGGTAGTGAGAGCTCATCAGAAAGGAGTCATCCCATGGCATACTGCTGTTTTGTAAGGCAGAGAGCATTTTCACCCTGCCCTCCTCTCCTCTGTTCTGGCACTTGAGCTATCTCTCTGTACCAGTCTGATGATATACCTACACCTATTCCCTTAACCAATCTCTTTCGAGAAATCTTCCACTTCTCAGCCTTGACCTTACAGCTACTTTCCTTGTCTCCTATGACCATTTTTTCCTTAAAAATTATTGAAACATCTGTGTTTGTCCCACCACTCGTGAGGGAGGCTGGGAGCTAGCAAGAGTAGTATGGTACCACAGCTGCATCCACTCATAATTTCAAGGTTTTTGGGTTTCTTGTTGACGTAGTCTTTATGTTATTTTATTTTCTCAAAGATAATGTTTTTTGAGAGATTACACATAACAAAAGCACTGATATAACTCCATAAATTTAACTGCAATTTAATTCACTGGAAGCATCTCTCAGATAATTTCTCATGATTAAAATACTTTGACTGAATATTCAGTAAAAAAAAAAAAAAGTGGTCAAGTTAAAGTGATACCTCAACTGGGACCATGTTAGTGGTTTTATTGTGGAGGAAAAAAATAAATCTGAAAATTATTCATTGCTTGCAATCTCTCTTGCAAGCTCACAGAGCAGGCGTTAACCCAACATATAAACTTTTACAAATATTATTAGCACTTCAAAGACACCACAAATATTGAAGTAGATAAATTCTCTATTACTTATTCTCCTCTGATATATCCTTAAGCAGGACAACACAGCTTGTCATCTTTTGCCTGCTGAGTTAAGGCTGAGAATATGCATTAGGTATGATGCATTCAGTTCAAGGAAAGGGCTTCATTTGAACTGATAAAAAGTGAGAATTTTTCCTGCAGTTAAGGGAGACATCTTGTCCTTAATTTTCCATTTAGACCTGTAGGTTCCAGAAATAAGTTTCATCTTTTTATATCTCACACTATAAGATAAAGTTGCAATGGAGTTTTAAGCAGGGAATGACGGCAGTGACTTTAAGGTGTCCTAGTGTTTTCTAAGTCTACACTATGGCCAAAGACACTGACTCTGTTTCACTCAGTTTCACCTGTTGATGTTGATGGAAAGACTCTGTACACTCTTAGGAGATCACAGTTTCCATCATGAGTGTATTATAAAATTTTACGAGCCACCCCACTTCTTAAAAGAGAATGAATCTAACCAGTAACTATGAGTTGCTCAGTGGCCCTTGTGTTCCATTCTAGCTGGTTTCACCACATTGTTGCAGGAAGCAGTTTTCCTTGTCTGAATCAGGAAGACCTAAGCTGGAGCTGGCAGCATGTTGCCTACAGAGCCAGGGCTGCTGATGCACCACTCTCAGAAGGATGACTTGTGCTACAACACATTCTTCATCAGTTGTGTTTGTTGTCCCCAAAATCCAGCACACTCTCCAACCTCCCTACTTTCCAGGCTATTCAGTGATATTTAGATGGTCTTGGGGCAGACAGCTTGAGTCTGTGGTTTGTACTGAGAGGAACTGGCTCCCAGACTTGACTTCTTCAGACATGAAGTTATGAGCCTGCACAAAGTAGACCTCTAAATAAACAAATGCCTGATCTGCAAAGTTTGGTTTACCATCAGGTAACAAGTGTGAATGAACATATCGGGAAACATCTTAAGTTGCAGATAAATTTCCATGCATCACCAATGCATTTCCCATGCAACATCTTCATGATGTACTCAGGAAGGGAAAGCTAGACTATTTTATAATTCATTTGACAAATTTGATTTATTTGTATAAGCATTTGAGTTGTATCTGTAAAATGTCTCTAGACATTTTAGTCATGACACACTGAAACAAGAAAAGCTTACTTTTTTTTTTTTAAAGTGAGACCTGATCAGATGAGACTGAAGACCTAAGAGCTTTCTTTGTGAACACATTGCCTTCCTTCTACACACAATGCCAGCTGCTTGACAGCAGCTTTCTACTCAAGGCTTTATCTAAAAACACCTGTGGGCTTGCAAATCTAGGACTTGAGGTGTGGGTTGAGTGGTGGACAAAGTTGTGAACTCAGGTCAGAAGCAAGCATCTGTCCATAGAGCAATTGCAGGGTGGAAGTAGAAACACGGCACATTTCAGAAAGGTCTTCCTCAGATACAAATCCACGGTACCCTGGCAAAATGGATCTGGGGAGGGACACAACACACAAAAGTTTAAAGCCTCAAGAGGCCTAGAATCAATGTGTGTGACCATAGGCATCTTGATCAGCCAGCTGTGTCCTTCTGCTGATTTCTCAGCCTGTGGGGACCTGAAGAGATCAGCAGGACTGGGAGCAGAATTAGTCCAAACACAAAACCTTTTCCATATGCATTTTGCTTTGAAATAAAAAACAACTAACCAACCTACCAACCAAGCAACACCCCAGAACATGCTAGCCTCTGCAAATCCTTTTTGTTAAGACTTGAACACTTGGGCTTGAGTCCTTAATGCATAAGTAACTCTTGGATGTCTAAATAAAAAACCTTCCAAAATCCGTATTTTTATCCTCCCTGGACCCATGATGACTATTGTTAAGAAAATGAAGACTGAAAGATGTTATGTCTTAAAGAAGACACAAATGAAATTATTTTAAATAACCCCTAACTTCACATGGGACTGACATGAGGTAAAATTTCTTATATAAATGCACAATATTTCTCAAGAAAATAATAATAATAAAAAAATTAACTGGAAAATTGAACGTTAAAATTATGTTTGTTTTATGGATCAAGCCCATTTTTAGCTGTTTTTTAAACCATGTTTAAAATAATTACTTGAATTACTATTTCTTTATTTTTTTTCTAAACACTGTAACAACATACAGCTGCTGCAGTCTATTTTTCTGCATCTTGCAAAAACTTCAGATAATTCTGGAAGCTCTTTAAACATGAGAGAGTATTTAAATACTTTTTTGAGCTACAGAAAATATACTTCATACGAACAAGAGGATGTGGTAGAATTACTGCCAGAAACTATTAAATGGCTTGCAGCAATACCTACGCTTCTGTTTGAAGAGGAGAAAAAAAATGTTTAAAGGACATGAAATATCTCTCTCTTCTCTTCTCTTCTCTTCTCTTCTCTTCTCTTCTCTTCTCTTCTCTTCTCTTCTCTTCTCTCTTCTCTCCCTTGCCCCCAACTAATTTGCCTTAACTTAATCTGTGCTTTTAGCCTCCCTTCCCTATGAGTATTGAACAATAAAGCACTAAGACAAAAGAAACTTGAGATAAACCAAGCAAATGTTAATCTGGGATGCCGTTTTGCTAATAAGCGCAGCCGTCGTTTCTGCTCAGTGCAAATTGTTATTATTTTGTGTTCAATTGGTTGCATTTGTTTGACTGTCTTATCTATCCTGTAGGGCTGAGCAAAACGGCACACCCACTGAAACCAAACATGAATTTATTTTCTGTAAAAGCGGGGCTGAGACATAAAAGCTGCGAAAGAATCTTGTTAGCAATTCTCTGTGTAGGCAGCATGTTTCGCTTTAATCATATGCATTACAGCCTCTACCCATCGCTTCAAATTCACTCCTAGAGCTTTTCTGCACATCAGTTTGGCTAACCCACTTTCCGACGTTCCTGCCTCTGTATAAGAGAGCTGAAAACTATTCTGCTTTTTACGCGGCAAACGAAGCAGCAAGACTACACACACAGGGGCACGCCCGGGGGGGCGGAACGAGCGCCTCTGCAGAGCGCGGATCGTGCCCATCACTCATCCATTCATTCCCTCCTTCATTCATCCATGCGCTCCCCGGTGCCGCTCCGCGTTTTCTGGCCGCTCCCGCTGTCCCCCGGCCGCCTGCACGGAGCCGTTCAGACACAAGAGGGCAGGCGACATGCGACAACAGCCAGCGCCGAGCCGGCTCTCGGCGAGCAACTTCGAGAATTCGACAAGCGCTTCTCCCGTCCAGCGTCACAAGGTCGGTTCCTCCAGCCATTATACACTGCCAGGTACAGCTGCACCCCTGCATTAAAAACGCCGGCAAAAAGTGAATGCTCTTACTCTCTTGAAACCTGTAGCAGTTTATAAGGCCGCCCTGTAACAGGAAGAGAACTCACTGTGCCTCCTTCCAAGGTTTGACGCGCAGTCTAATGAAAATGCGACAGATTCTCTCTCAGCGTATTCCACCCGCTGGAGTATTTAAGGCTCTCCCCACCATAAATGTATTTCGGTAAATGTGTTCATTCTTACACAACCCCGCTATTTGAATGTGGGTAGCTGTCAGAGCAGGCTGTCATACGACGACTATCTAGAAGTAGGCAGTGCAGCAGCAAAGCAGCACACCAGCCCCCCTGCTAACACGTTCTCTGCTGGTTTACTGCTGAAAAATTTCCGGTACTTGAATCTTTGAAGCTAAAATACCAATTCAATTTACAGATCCATTGCAGTCCCATGCCATCTTGATTGTTTTGATATTTTTATTATTATTGGTATTTTGAGCTTGTGACTTAAGTTCCTAAAAAAAAAAAAAAATCAGCAATTTTTAACTCCTAATGAAGCCAGCAAGGTTTATGCCACCAATATGAACAAGTCAGAGGTTAGCTCTTCTAGACAAACTCCATGCCTAGTAAAATAAACATGGAGATGCAATCTGAAGCAAAACTGTGCCCTCAATTTTCTGTTTGATGCTAACAGATGAGAAGTTAGATCCTGCTAGCCTGTATTTTCTTGTCTCCACCCAGCTCCTCTTCATTTATACACATAAGCAATGTAAGTGGTTCTGATGACATGTCCATGTAAACGAAGGGCACTCGTTTGAGTAGATAGTTGGATATTTAGAGCCTGGCACAAAGGAGGAGGTGAGGTGTAGTCCTTCTAAAAATGCAGTGATTAAGCATCCATGTAGATGTTCCAGGTTTTGAAAAGTTCTTTAAGTTCTTTGACTGTGACAACAAGGAATGCTCTTATTTGCTTCAGTCTAAAAGAGATTACTGACAATTTATGGAAAAAAAAAAAGTTTAATTAACTGATTTGCTATTGAAAGTAATTCAATGAAAGTGTTCTTACAGACCACATCAGCAGGCATGATACATTTCCAATCCCTTTGCAGAACGTCACCAGTATTTAGTAATATCAACATGCTATCAGGAAGGTCCTGCCTGAATTGCCTCCCTCACGTAAACAACACTTGAGTTGGGTGTCTAATTACTCTGGTTTTTCTTTTTTTTGGTTTTGTTTTTTTTTTTTGGCAAATTATGTTATCTCCAGGATTTCAGCTAAACAAGAGAGATTATGACAAAGATGAGCACAAACAAAACCAAAGAGTTACAAATGTAAACGGCGCATTGAAAAGGAATTAAAATTCATGTGTCAGAGAACTTACTCTATTCCACATGTTGCCTTATGTTTTCAAAGTTTTTCTCTGATAGACACTTTAACACATGTATGTAGCACTCTTAATAATGTTTTGACAAAGCAAAACTGCATTTTTCTCACAATCATCCAGTCACCAGCCTTCATCTCACACCTTCAGACCATTAGCTTGATGTTGGCTAAATCTGCCCTTTGGACCACATGTGTTGTTGAACAAGAACAGGATCCCTTTTTTTTTTTTTTATCTTGGGAAAGGAAGTGTTCTGGCAGCATGTCTAGGTCTTATGCGTAGAACAGGATAAAGCAAAAAGGACGACACCACCCTGAAATATACGCATCTCGTGATATAATTAATCAGTTTCTGAACATGATGAACTTCCCCACAACAGAATTAAAAGGAAACACCTTGCAGATAATAATGAAAAAGTGTAGTAGCTCATGCAAAAATCTTTCCTTTTCCCAGAGCAGATCTTCAAGGATTTAGTTCTTCATTTCTTTCTAAAGAAAAACAAATTCCTATTCCAAATCAAGAATACTTTCACTGGGTGAAAAAAAAAAGAAAAGCATTCTAAAGTATCACTACTTTAAAGTTTGTCTTCTTACTTCTCCATAAAACCTCACTTAATGCTCCACTTAAATTTCTTCCCAAAAACAAACAAAAAAACCCAACCAAACCAAGCCCCAAAACAAAAAATATGAACAACATATTTCTAGAAAACAAAGTTCTACTGCAGGGACACAGTTCTTATAAGTTATGTTGCATAATCATCCTCATATAACAGAGTACAACAATTTTTAAAAAATCAATTTAACTGTGATAATTTCTGATTTAATATGGTTTGGATCAGTAAGTTGCAATTGCAAAAGCTGTACATTTGTAATTAATGACTACGAATTATTCAGAAGTGGAATGGGTTGAATGCTATTAGAAGTTTATACACATAGTACCAAGTTCTGTTCCTAGAGAAAATTAAATTCAAAAGTTGATTCTAATGCACGATGCCCTTCTTTCATTAGAGAGCTCTGATGAAAAGCCAGTAATATAAAGACTATGACCCGAAGTTCAAGATTGCAGCTGAAGAGCCTCTAATCCTCTCTATATAATAAAAAAGGCATTTTTGACTGAAATACGAGGCTGCATTTAGCCATGCTCATGGTGTGAAGTACCACTCAAGAAAGATAATCCTGTGGGACTCTTGCCCACAGGCAACAGACACCAGGCTGTGCCCCGCGTGTGGCGCATCTGTCGGAAAAGGCGTGTCATCCCTTCCTTTTCCTTGCCCTGGTGTTTTGGGACAGGATTCCCACACAAACCCAGGCATGCAGGCCAGGGCTCCAGCTGCCCTCCAACCATTCCTGCCCATCCACCCGCTCCACAGGACTGGTGGGATGGGTGTGCTCTGCCTGCGCCCGCTACCAGCTGCAGGCAGCGGGGGAGCTTTGAGGCTGAGCAGGGCACAGTGCTCCTCTCCTCTGTTTGTTCATAAGCACACAGCCCAAGGCAAGCACCAACCTTCCAGGAACACTCAGGGAGTAAGATGCTATTGAGCATATACGAGATTTGCAGAGCAAATGGTATGACATCACTTAAAAGACACAAACACAACAATTACTTTCACAGAAATTATTGTTTTCTTTTCTTGATAATATTAGTGTATTTGATGCGGAAACTCAGCTGCCTGGGGATGCAGGAGAACCTTTATTATCAACCATAAGCAAACTGAAATACAAATATTCCCAGGGAAGTGTCTGAGTCACCAACACAGGTGTTTAAAAGACACACAGAGGTGTATGGTGGGTGTGTAGATGTAGGCTTTAGGTACCTGGTTTAGTGGTGGACTCAGCAGTGCCAGATTAAGGGTTGGACTACATGATCCTCAAGAATCTTTCCAACTCAAATAATTCTGTAGTTTTATACTGAACTCTAAATGGCATAAGGGCTTGTTGATAGGTGCTGAGTAGAAATACATTTTTACCCTCCAACAGGAACCAGACTGGCTCTCCATACTGAGTATTGACTTATCACTCACTTCCCTGTTTCTTGGAGGCAAAAAATAAATAGCAAGCAAAAAAAGAAAAAAACCAAAAAAACCCAACCAAAAAAAACCACACCAGTGTTAAAGAAGGTACAAATGTTCCTTACAGAACTGCTTAAATTAATTTCTGTGCAGGGGGATCCTATACCTAACCTGAAACTAAACAGAATATAATAAATTCTGAGGAAAAAAACCACAACGAAATTTGTACGCCTACAGCTTTTGACCCAAGGTATTTCCCCACTGTTACAATTTTCTTACTCAATCACTACCTCCCTTCCAAAGGGAAATACAAAATTATGCAGGCATATAGTCTAATATATGACACGTGCACATTCTGAGTTTACCAGGGAAAAGACTGGCATCAATTTTATGCAAGATATGTGTATACAACAGAGATCCAGAAGATTATAAACCAGAAAATTCCATATTATGTGAAAGTATAAAATTACAAATACAGATTTTGTGTGCATCTACCAACAAATTAAACTTTAAAATTCATGTCAAATTTTTGGACTTCATTTGTTCAATCCATAGAGCTCCTGAGGATTACATATAACAGGCACATGTTCTCAATCTGCTTGTTGATCTCACTTGAAAAATTGATAAGATTGGATTGTAAAGTTCCAAGCTGATAATTTAAAACTAATCTTTGAGTGCAAACTAACCATATGAAAGCAAAAAAGTGGCTGTTTTCCTGATTAATTCAAATTACACTGAATGCTTTAATCTCAACTGTACATAGTTTTAACATTATACTTTGAGTGATTTGAATAGTCAAGAGTGGGGGTTTTTTTGTTGTCAACAGAAGATAGTTAGTAAGTTTCTCTGTGCTAGACTCAAATTGCTTCATTAGAACTGGAGGGATATCACATCATTCTGGAGACACTGTAAAATGCAGAAGAATTGGGATTTAAATAACTGGTCAAACAGGTGGCTTACTATTGATCACACAGAAGTGATGAAGATTTTTTCTCAATGGGAAAATAAAAAGGAAACCATTATTTGCTTACTGAAATATGTTTTTGCATAATTTTATATTATGCATAACAGACAAGTCAATTGATAGTAAGCACTACATTGACAAACCAGTCTTTCAGCTACTTTCCTGTTAGACGTATTTACTACTTTACCATTTTTCTCATTCATCAAAAAAGCTATTTCTAACATCTCACAGCTCTGTATTTCTGAAAGTATGTATGTTTTAATGATGAGTTTATGAACAAATATTGAAACATCATTGAAAAAATACTGCCAGTGCCAACACAGCACTGAAAGAGCTTTAGTTCTGTCTGAAAAAAGTTAATTTCCTCTTTTCTACTTAGTAATCCAAGCTGCTCTGCAGCTAACAAAAAGGTTCTTATTGTCTTATTAAATTTAAAGTAGCAATAAACATTAACTCAGTCTCAAATGTAGGTAGCTAGGTTAAAAGGGAATGTAAAACAAATTACCTGGATTGCTTAGGAAAACCTAAATGCCCTAATTTACCCAGCCATTTATCATAAAAACTAATGAAAAGCCTTTTTTGTTCTTGCAATGGATAAAGGTAGCCATTAGTCTCTGAAGTGTACAATTTTACCAGCAAGACAAAGCAAAAAGCAAATCTTGGGAGTAAATATCAGCTGGACATTCACATAACAAGGTCCAGAGAGACATATCCAGAAGTTTCCGCTTTTAATCCAACTCTGAATAATGTTGGATGCTGTTCTCTTGATCCTTCTGAGCTCTTCTACTGCCAAAATAACTGCAAGGCTTGCAAGTCCGAATGTATCGTAAGCCTTTCCCAAGGCACCCCAACACTATCTGAGGCACTGAAACTATGGCAACCGAATAAGAAAGCAGCTTCCATGATTAATAGATGAAGATCCCAGCGACAGTGCAGTGCTTTGCTGGGCCATAATTCAGGAATGCAGGATGAATTAGCATAGAATCCATCTCAATCTACCAATAAAAAGTAGATTTTGAAAGGCATCAACAAAACCACATTTTTTTTCTGCAGAAAAAAAAAGAAAAACCCACAAAAAAACCCAAACAAAAAACCCCTATGGAACTATAAACTGTTCAAAATCTCATTAACATTTCAATGAATGGCTGCCTCAAGAGAAAGTAATGGATAAATGTTCATGAACAATGGTGAAGGTAGCAACATGTAAAATATTCTCTTCAAGAATAAAAGCCATATGAAGAATACTCAATATATAGAACATCTGAGTGAAACTGAGCAGCCATAGATAGGAAAGTAGAAATAATGTTTGCTGCAGTCAGGAATAAAGTTGGATGCAGTTTTTCCCATTGTGTTGAGAATTCCTATGGGAGAGTATTTTTTCCATCTGCTGAACTAGAATGCCTGACCATATCTATTATATACTCTACACATTTTCATTATTAGAAGGTCCCTGAGTCTATCAGGGTCATGGCAAAATCAATGACAGTTAAGAATTCCCTTTCTTTTTAAGCACATAATGAAACTTCTGCTATTATCACCAGTAAAAGTACTAGTACATTAGTCTTCATCCAACTAGATGTTCTCAGACTGACGTGAAAGGACATAACAAAACTATGGTTAATTTTTTTCCACTTTTATAAGCACTAAGTTTTCACTAAAGACAACTGGTTACAGAGATCATAAAAGCATAGGAATGCTTTTATTTTTTTGCCTGGAAAGGGTGTAATGCTGCAGTCAAGGCATGGCTCTGCCTGGGAAGGATGAGGGAGATGATGCCAAAGGCTTCCCATCCTGAGGGCAGGGCCCATGCTGCCCTGTCACAGAGGTGCAGCAATGCTGCGCACCTGCCCCCAGGAACTCCTGGACTTCAGAACTGCAGGCATATTGCAAAAGTGTACTGCTGTGGAAAGTTCCTCAGTAGCAGTTTTGTCAGTAGCTAAAAATAAAACCAAAACAAACCAAAAACCTGCTACTAACAAAAATGGCACAGAGTAGTCCATGATACATGAATTTCAAGTATGTTATATAAATACTTTACATATAAGTGCCTATTATTAACAGTATTTTTAAAGGAAAGGTCATCACTGAATGTAGTGAAAAACCATATGTTTTCACTCTAGAGATACAACAACTGGCAGTTCTGTTAAAAGTTGTTTTATCTACTTTATTTTACATCTCTATTTCAGCCACTAAAGAAACACTCTGGGGCTTGGGGAAAAATTTCTTTCACAAAAAAATTACTCTATTCAAAAATGATTTCTGTATCAAGCATATTATGCCCCTCCTTTGGGCTGATAAATAACAGCAGTTCTATACTAGGAAAGACTTCATGAGATTTTGCAGCAAATTACAGGAAAATTCATCCAGGGTTTTTCTCATCTTCTTCTTCCTTTTCTGAAAGCTGGTTTTTTGTTGTTTTTGTTGTTCGGTTGTTTGGTTTTTTAAGTGAATTCTACTTTTTTTTTATTAAACTATAGCCAGAGTTAAACTTTAGTTTTCAGAGGGCATAAACCTGGTAGCCTTATATATGTTCATCTGGCGCATGAAAGCTGAGAACATGATTATTTTATGGGGGAAAGCATAGATCTCTCATCCCCTTCCGTATTTCCAGTGTTAGCAGCCTTTATAAGAAATGATGAAAACTGCAAATGTTTCTGTGTATGCCTGTCTTTCAAAGAACCCTGCCTAAAACTTCCAGAATAGCCTAATTTTGTACTGATTTTCTATTTTTTCCTCTCCCTCCATTCCCATACCACATTTAATTTTGAATCCTTTCACATCTTCCAGAGGCTAGAATAAAATAGGCAAACGAGAAGCTTGGGAACTCCACATGACACTCAGGAGCTGCAATACCTAAAATTGTAACACAGTAGGTGGCACTCTTCCCTTTAAAACCTAAAGCTGTGCCTTGGGCATGTGCTGCCATATTGACATGTTGCAATCAAGAGCCAAAGGCAAAGCAACCCTCACCATGGATAATTAGAGATGTCTTAACACTGGAGAAACATAAACACTCAATTATTTCCATGGCCATGGGTAATGCAGCACATAAAGAAAATAGAGGCATACCAACTCTGCTCTGCCAGGTTTGTGCGTGAACTGGAATAGTCCACTTTTACCTTCACAGACCCTACGCACATTTTAGCCGTTCCTTACTCAGAGGACTGGTGCAACAGGCGAAAAATAAAAATATTCCTTTAGAGATCTGTCAGGCTCAGGTCCAGGCTTTCCCCCCAGCTGCTTAGAACATTGTTCATGGCTGCTGTATGCTGTTGATCAGCAGTC
Organism: Leptocoma aspasia; assembly: GCA_013399835.1. NCBI lineage: Eukaryota > Metazoa > Chordata > Aves > Passeriformes > Nectariniidae > Leptocoma > Leptocoma aspasia. The sequence continues at coordinate 469,115 of VXAX01004960.1, forward strand.
AGACTCTGTGCTACTGACTTCATCATACTGTCAAAATGTCTTGCCCACCTAGGAATAATCCTGATACACAGAATTTATGACTATAAAATGCTCAAATGGTCACCTGTAAAAAGCATTGCATATCACTCTCATTTTTCTTTTGCCCTGTCAAACAAGGCTTGTCATAATTTGTTGGATGTGACTTGCTCCATGACACACAGATCTAAGTCTGACTTAACATTAAGGATCAGTCCAGACCAAATGTACTCACTCACAGGATAGCTTCAGGTCCTCAACAAGTATTGGTTCCCGGCAGAGAACAGTATTTTCAGATTGGGACTTAAACACACAAAAAAGTCCACATTTAAGTAATATTTCAGCAACTGCATTTACTCTTAGAAAATTACTCAGGCAGGCAAGACTTTCCTGGGTCAGCAAAGCTTACTTGGGTGAATGAGACTGCAGAAGGTGAGGGCTAAAGATTTACTTCATCAATAAATGAATAGTAGCAGGTCAAATACTGTAACATCTGTATCAAATTAGGATAGTGAAAACTTCTGGTTTAGTACAGTTCAACTTCTCTAGCATATGCTGCATCTAATATAATTTCAATGTTGTTTCCCAGAATTTCAGAATTGACTGGCTTGTTTGTTTTCAGCACTCTGCTATAGCGTATGGGAATCAGGTACTATACGCAAAACATTTGTTTCAGTAGTATAACAATGTGTTCTTGCAAACAAGCTGCATGTGAAACATGTATTAGCTCAGGTCAATTTAATCCTAAAACATTCTATGTCTCCCCTGCTGTAAACCATGTGAGCTCCTTTCATGTGTATTTATGTATGGCTCTTCAAAACAAGATGACAAATTTCCCCTTCCCTTCACAAAACATGCACAAGCAAGTTCACAATCACCTACTTCCTTTCTAATGCAAACAATTCTAGTCTGGATTTCTCACAGGTCATTAATTTGATCTCTGTCCTTCCTTTTTTCTCTTCTTTTTTTTTTTAATTCCTTTCAAAAATTTAACGAAGGCAACTCCTCAGTCTTAGCCTGATCCATCTCCTTCTTCAGTCTTAAACACCAGTAACTGCAATCTTCTATTTGCAAACGTAAGGAAGGGACTGTGGCTAATACTCACTTTCATCTTCAAGCAGCCAGAAATGTTAACTAGCCATCTTCCTCATCGATGTCAGTGCCCAATTATTTTGTGGTTCAAGTAGTATGAGTTCAGTCGATAAGGTTGGTTTGCCATTAAGTTTTCAAGTAGACTAATTGAGAACACACAAAACATCTGTGACTACCTAGTTAGTAGTCCCTGGAAGCATTCACCTGCGCTTCAAGCGCTTGGTGCCTGCTACATGAAAAGCAAACGTTGCAAATATACATTACAGTATTACTATTCTAAATTTTGTTTAACATTTAGGCAGAAATCTCATCTGGGCATGCTGCTCCTGAACTAAGCTTCCATGAATGCCAGAGATTTTCTCTAGTGAAGAGTGGTGGAGAACGGAAATAAACTTTCTTATGCGTATGAAATGATTTGGCTTTAAAGAGAGTTAGTTCTCTCTGTCTTCTGACTTATGAGAAGCTACCATATTAAAACCAGGCTCCTATTAGATAAAAAGACACCCTAGACAGTGTAACACCTTGGCAACTGTACTTCTTTAATAGTGACAAACCTTCCCGATCCTACTGTATCATGTACTTGCTTTCAACCATGTTCAAGGCAATTCCATGAAGAAAGAGATTTGTTGGAGCAGACTTGAATTTCCTCACAATATACTAGAAGAGTCTCATTTTGAAAAAATAAAAAAA
>VXAX01004960.1:474463-496088 GCA_013399835.1 Leptocoma aspasia
GGCCGGGCCGGAGGGGGGGAGGGAGCGCGGGGACCGGCTGATTTACCGCTGGGAGCCGCCACCAGCGCGGCGGAGGCGCCTGAGGGAAGGGCGCGGAGAGCCGCCCCGCAGCCCAGGTGCCGTGCGGGAGGGAGGGACGCCCCTGCCCGCCGGGGCGCTCAGCCCCTGCCTGCGGGCGTCCCGCCGGGGGCCCGAGGCGCTGGCCCCTGAATCCTGCCCTCCGCGCTTCGCGCTTCCCGCTCTTCCCGGCCCCGACTCCTCCCGCGCCCCGCTGACCTCTCACAGCATCAGGGCTGGGGCGGACAGGCTGCGGGAACGGGCTACGCTGTAAACCCTGCAAAACAGCTGAAAGTCGGTGAGGTGAAAATCCGCGTGCCCGTTTCTTCGACGGCGGCATGCGATTTCTCATGACTTTTAACAATGATTTCCACCCTCTAGATTTCACCGGAGTTAAGGCTGCAAGGAGAGCCTCTAGTTGTTTCATCGCGAAGGTATCTTGTTTCCAGGAGATTAATTTACACGTGCAATTGCTTTTACATGATTTGTACTTTTTTTTTTTCCTAACCAGATAAGTGAAAGGACGGAGTGCAACTAGGAGAATTGCTGTCAGGTCAGGAAGTATGGCATTAAAATTAAAATAATTACTTGTTTATGACAGCTGATTTTTTCTGCCTTTTATTTTCAGATAATGAAAGGACTCTAAGACATTGGTTTTGGTTCTGTATTTGATTTGGGTCTGAAATTAATCACACATCCATTTAATTTCTAGTTGTTAGATTACAAGGGAAAACATCTGTATCAAGAAACAGTTTCTTCTTTCCTTTCTGACAGTTTAAACTGAATGTATACTTAAAGTAATTTTATGCTCAAAGGAACCAAGACCTAATATGTATTTTCTTTATTTCTTTCTTTTTTTCTTTCTTTCCCTGAAAATCTAAAACAGAAGTGAGTTCTGCACCAAACAGAGTAATTGCTAGAGACAGATACATTCTAGTGAAACAAACTTCTCCCAGATCTGAAAGCAATTAGAGAAACTCAACTGGTACAAATAATTTCTGGGTATCCAAGCGTGTGTCAGGGGGGTAAACCAGATGAATGTACCTTGATTTGCCAAGACCCCTAACCCCATTTCCACAAAGAGGCCCTTGATCATATCGTCCTTCTTCCTCTGTCAGGAAATGAGAACACAGACTGAACATAGTCAGGATTTGTGGGGAATACCCATTTCACAATAGCTAAGGCTGACATTTGATCATTATATTATGTTCAATCACTACATACGTTTTGAGGTGTTCAAAACTGCCACCGACTTTGTTGTGGGTTTGAACTGGAAGCAGATATAGGTTTGGTCTTTACTATGTGCTTCAGCTACTTCACAAATATTTCCACAATACTAAATGGTTTATTTTACCATTGCATTTCTTCGTTAATCAAAAAAGGCTCTCTGACAGAGAATATTTTCCCCTCCTATATTTAGGCTTTTGAAAAATACAGACCAGATTTTTATATAATGAAAGTTCTAGAAGAAGAAACACTAAAAAAATCCTATTTTCCAGATAGTGGTACTAGCTAAGGCATCATTTACTAGAAGTTTTATATTCTGGTTTTTTTACAAAATTGTTTTTCATTCATCCATTTTTCCCCCTGTCTTTAATTTCCAAGCCTTCACTGCCTAACTTCAGTTAAACCATGCACTGTAGCCCTTTTTCATTTAGCCCTCTGCCGAAATGACACCCAGCTCTTCCATCCTTCATTACCTCTTGTTTTGCTCTACAAACTCTGAAGTGTCTTCATGGCTTGAAAACCTACCCTCATTTTTACCTGACTCCCTGTTCCCTTTCTCGCTCAGTACTCAATCCAGTGAACTATTCTCCTCATCTTTTCTCTCTCACCAAGCTTTTTAGTCTATTTTTGTGGAACTTTAATGTCAATCTCAATTCTTCATGCTGTCAGATTTTCTGAAAACAGAGACACAACCTTACTTGTTTTGCCTGGACTAGTTAACAATTGTGGACTACTCACATGGGCTTGGGGAAGGGAATTATTACCCTTATTGATGGGAAAAGACTTTTTTTTTTGACTGTCTGCTTTTTGGCAGCCACAGTGGTAGAGTGCAGTGGGTTTTCCAGTCCAGGAATTCTTGGTGAGGTCTCCATGGAGCTGTGCATTTTAAAATCCTGATCTGAACAATTCACACAGGCTATAGAGAACTTCTCCAACTCCTTCCAACCCCTCTGCAATGTAGGTCTTTACCAAAACTTTGACTTTAGTTTGTGTGAAAATGTTACCTCTACTCCTCTTAATCACATGTGAAATATGTTTGTGAGGCAGCTGGCCTGTATGGGGGCAGGGCATTTGTATCTCCTTCCCTGGCAGCAGCTGCCTCTTTCAGTTGGGATGTGCAAAGTTCAATGCTAATTTGTGTGCTGAGCCCCACATTGTATAGTATATATTTTCCACTGTACTATCTTCCCAGACCCATGTGATTGTAGGAATAGCAGCCTGTTAAACACAGCTCTCAGGAGCTGGGATACTGCAGGGGTGCAATGGCACCTTGTTGAGCTCATCCCTGTTCATTACCTCCCTACACCAGAACATTCAACACGTATGCAATATATGCAACATTTCCCGATTCCAGTTGTTACTGTTAGATTCAGTTCAGCTGGTTCTTGTCACTATTTCAAAAGCTCAAAATGCAGCAGAGCTTTACATTGTCAAGAAACAACACAAATGGCAGAGCTGAGGACTTCGACAGCTATCTAGGAGATAATAAGGGGTTTTGTCCCAAAGAAGGGATGAGATAGTTTTGATGTCCACGAGGCACTTAAAGGTTCTAATCTTAGGAGGGCTTGTACTCCTTTTTCCTCTTTCCTACTTGGGCATCAGAGATGCTTTTACCCGTGGAGATATGTTTCACCACAAATAAAAACAAAATGTTGAGTGCAGGCACATCTTAATATAATATAAGTGTTGACTTTTTTAATCTTATAGCAATACTGAAATCTCATCAAACTGCAAATATGATTTGTGTCAAGAAAAGATTATTGAATGCCTGGCAAAGTAATTACTCCTACACAGAGAAAAATAAGATCTTTCTTTTAACCACTTCAGGGAAATTCATCAAACTCATGTGTTCTCTGAAAATGTGGTTGAAAGTAGGGAGATTTTTTATCAGCTTGTAGCTGTGCTTAGGGCAGTTAAAGGAAACAAGACATTAAAATCAGCAGAGACTGAATTCTCAGCCTCTTAATGTAAAGTGGAGTGGCAATAGGTCTTTTGCCCAATTAACTCATGCAGAGTCAGGCTCATAGTTTAAAGGTATGAATGCTAGACATTTTACAGCTCTTTCTGAACACATAAAATGAGATGAGATGAGATTAAGAATAATGAGTTTCCTCCATGGACGTGATTTTTAATGGTTGGCAAATCCTTGCAAAATTCTTTCTGTAAATAAGGACCTTACCAGAAAGGCCACGTTTTTAGGTTGCTGGATGACATATATGGATTTGCTTTTCTTAATCACTTTCTTCAGACATCTTCTGATTGGATACTCAGATGACTATAGGTTGACGTGGGATGTGCTCAACAAGAAGCACCCAGAGTATTCAAAATGAAGCAAAGTGGTTTGTAATACTCACTGGAAATACCAGTGAAGGTTTTGCCTCTGCTGGGAACCTAGAGTGTCTCTGTGCCAGTTCTGTGGAGGCTGGTCTTTACAGCTATGGAGGATTTTGGAAGGCAAACAAGGCTGCAGAGCAGCTGTTTTATGCAGGAGGCTGCCCTGGTCAGCTCCTGCTGACCTGTGCCAGAAAAATCAGCAGAAATTCGTGTTGCGCTGTGAGCAACATTCGCATGTCACTGTGTCATCTAGTTCCCAGAAGAGGAGAGTGTTACATGATGGTGAAATAAGCAGAGAAAACTGTGGATAGCGGCTGGACCATATGGTGAAGGGAGAGGCTCCCCGTTAAAAAAACAGAGAAAACAACAGAGCATGTAAGATCAATATGGGGAAGTGATGTAGAATTTAACAGTTGTTAAAAACCAACAGAAATTTGCAGTGATTCATTATCAAATTACTCTAAACACACGTGGGCCAAATCTTCCTGTTTAACGTAATCCTATTAATGGTAGTGCATCCGTAACAATTTCACCTGGTAATGATTTGTTTTGTAAAATTTCACTAGGAAGAGATTTTATGGTAATTTTTAACTAGCCTGGAGAGCTCCACAGCAGGAATATAACTGATCTGTTGTATTCCATAGGCACTTAAGTTCAAGTCGCTAGAAAAATTATTTGCTATTGAACTCTATTGGATTTTCCATAAAGGGAAACTTAATTTCTTCACACATTGGATGTTGATGATCTCACATTAGTCTCTTGTAGTTAGAGTCTCTGAGAGGAAAATTAATCAGAAACTATAGAGAGAGCATCTGAAGAGAATTTTCAAGGTTTCTTTCTCCTTAGTTTTGCTATGGGAGAAGACAGCACACTCCTCTGTTACTTCATGGTGATTTAATTTCAAGTATTGTGCTCTATGTTTTCAGTTCACTCTTTCAGAAGGTCCACACCCCCAGCTATTCCAACATTGTTTTTAGGTATTGGACCCTTCTTGAGTACAGTGAGGAACTGAACAGAATAAAATGTTTCTCTCAGCTGCTGTTTCTCTCTGTATGATTAAGTTTTGATGCTAACTGCTGAGTTGTCTGGAGAGTCGGTGAAGAAGTCTCTCTCTTTGAAAGACTCTCTGAAAACTTGTAGAATGTATTTTGATTGAAAAGTTATGTTAAATTCATAGTTTTCTTTAGGTAAATCTTCAGTTCTCATCAGGACTCCTTAAAATAAGGCTTGATCAAGAACTTAAGGAAAACAGTGAAGAGAGAGATTTATTTTTGGCTTTGCCTATGTTCTCACAGTATGTAATTGGCTTCAAAGTGAAACATTGCAGTGGCTCCCCCAAAAAACAATAAACATTTCATATCTGCATGGGGTAACTAAGTGTAAAATCATCATAATTGAAAAGACAGCACTGAAACAAGTAAATATTATAATAAAAATGTTTTAAGTACAATTACAGCGCCAAACTGAGAGCAAACCCACTTTTGAGTAAAAAGAAGTAGTTAGTTTAGTAAATCAAAGTCATTACTTTCAGTGTCCCTTCAGTGGAACTGAGCCCTTAGGAACACTCAGTAAATGGAATTGCCAGGCAATAGAATATTACCAAATAGAAACTGTTAATGGTTTCAGCATCGGAAATAAAGAGCCTTTATTCCATCCTCCTACCCAATACACACACACACACAAACAATTCATAACATTAACGCTTATCCAGCTGACTTTATTCTTTTTTTCTTTTTTCTTTTTTAACCGTCAAGTTGATGACAGTGGATAGAAGAAAGGGTTTGCAACTGACAAACTAAAAAGAGGAAGGAGAAAGACAGAGGGGAATAGAGGAGCCAGGATAAAATGGAAGAGTCTGGGTGATGACTCCAGCTGAGAAGATTTGTGAGCGTGCAGTGGGCAAGAAGGAGGGAAACCAGAGAGGAGTGATGGGGGAAGGAGATATACAGGAAGAGGACCAAAGAGAATGAAAAGCAAATAATCTCTACGTGCAGCAAAAGATTAGCAGGCTAAAATAAAGCAATAAAAAACCGATGAGATTGGTTAGACCTTGACCATTGAGCAGCTGATCTAAAATGATCTTTTTAGTCAGGTTTTATCCTTCAATCCTGAAAGATTACTGAATTAAAACAAAAAGAAATGAGAGACTGAGTAGCTCTAGGTTTACACTTCCTTTTAAACAATACGAATATTTTTACATACTAAAGGAGGAATTGATGTCAAGCACATTATGGCCTGCTAAGATACAGAAGAGTGACTGAAAATGTGTTGAAAGACATGACACAGTCTTTGGGAAGAAGCTGTGTCCTGCTTTTCGAAAAGCAGTTTTCATCAGTGTCAGTCACCTCCTAACACAGCCTGATGAGTTATCTGGACCAAATTCTGTGTGGAAAAAGTGACACAGGATAAGTGACCAGGAAATAACAGTGCTCCAGGACATGGGATCAGTCTAGAAAGGCAGCAGCTTGACAGTCATCATCTCTGATGGGTGGGCTGGATGGAGATTGACTCCTCTTGGCTCACAGCCGTAAGCAAGGTGAAAGCAGCAGGTGAAAAAAAATGTGCCTCTCACATCCTCCCTGTGCACCTTCCCTCACCAAGGCTGACTTAATGCCCACAAAGAAGAGCAGCAACTTATTTGTCTCAAATGGAAGACATGGTGTTATAGATGAGTAACGTGATGGTTGGCTCTCACAATTAAGAAATGGATATTATGCATATGTATAGTGATGTTTTTGTAATATGTCCTCCCATAGTCCTCTTTCCCCTCTCCCTGGTAACAGCCCCAGGAGTCCGGGCATTTGGGGAAGGCCGGCATCATGACACCTGACCTCCAATCAAGATGTAAGGAAGTAATCTCCACCAGTGGACGGCAGAGAAGGAGTTGACTGACAAAACTTTGGGTGGAGTTAAGGCTATAAAGGCAGAGCATCCATTTTGTACACGAGAACGTGGCTGCTGGTGACGGAGACTCTCAGCCTTGTAGTTTTTCCCTATTCAGTCATTTTGTGGTAAATGAGTACTGAATAGTTGACTCTCACAATTAGAGGGTAAATGTTATGTAAGAGAAGTTTTATAGATATGTCTCTTTTTCCTTTCCTTTTGTTCCTGCAGGATGGCCGGGAAGCTGGGGCATTAGGGAGGGTTGACTCGTTACTATGGCAACACCTGACCTCCAATCAAAATGTCAGGAAGTGATCTTCACAACTGGACAGCAAAGAAGGAGCCGATGGACAGAACTTGGGGAGGGGCAAAAGAGTTAAAAGGGCGGAACACCCATTTTGAAGCTGAGCACATGGTGGGGAATACCTTGCTCCTGGTACCCTGTTTCATTATCTTTATTCAATCTTCTGTTGTAATTTTTGGTAAGGTTTTTAATAAACCTTTTTAAAATTTAAAAAGTGATGTTCCTTTCTCACACTTTGTTGTATTTTTGTTAAGGTTTAATAAACCTTTGGAATTTTAAAAGTGAGCTTCGTTTCTCACAATGGGATGAGCCATAAGTTTGTGGCACAGTGTGGTTTTTATGGGTTGCAGTGGGAAGTTGATGGGGTCTCCTGAATGATTTCTGAGAATGCTGTCTAGCAAAGATATTATTCAGGAAAAGAGCAGAAATAAATATTTTCCTTTGTTTGCTTAATCCCTTTTCCTAAGAGGTGTTTCTAGTTCTAGTTTTATTAACTGGTGTAGAAAGGGCTCTCTTTTGGCTTTTTCCTGTATTATGTTAGGTGGAAGAAAGTAATAATAAAGAATTCTAAAGAATTCTAGAGACATATTTGGTAGTCTGGATTTTTCCAAATTTTCTATACTCTGCCAATGATACTTTTATTGAAAAGAGTTTGACTCAGAAGCTGCACTGAAGCTCATGCAGGTAGGTGAGGAATTAGATGTTTCTTACTGTGTGCAGATGTGATAGCCTCTGGTCCATCTGGTGAGGATGAGGAGAGGTGCAACCCCTCCCTTTCTCCCTCCTCCTAGGCTCCTGGTAGTCTGGAGTTTCCTGGTGATTGTTAGAGCCGAAAAGCATTTGCTAATGAAGCTTGCACTATTAACAGGGAACAAGGGAAGGAGAGCAGCGACTTCCTGTGTTTGCTCATTCCTGGCAATCATTACCTAGCTGCTGCTCCCAGCTGTGACTCTCCCAGGTAAATCACAGCCTAGACATTCCAGTCCTGCCTGAGTTTCAGTCACTCTGCTGCCTTGATATTAGTGCACCAAAATTGGGAGGAAGTGAGTGAAAGCCATTTGGAAGATTAGTCACTGTTTCAACAAAAAGGACAAGAGACCACGCAGAAACTGACTGCTGGGAGAAGTCTGTTTAACTCACCGTGAAAATAGGGTTTCCACTGTTTGAAGATGCATATTTGATTTCTGACTCAAACCACTGTCATTTCTGTAAGCCATCATACCAAACGTTTTACCTGTCTTTTAGAGTGCACATACCGGTGCGTGTGTGGAAGTTTAGTAGGTGAAGAAGAATACTTCGTAGCTGGAGAAGTGCAAGACTATGCATAAAGAAGAAGAAATGTGGAGGACAACATCAGCTTGCATGCAGTAAACCACAGGCATTCTCATTTATGTGCCATCAGTAATGAAACTCCCAGTAGCTGAAAAACAAATTAACATGTTATTGCCCAGGGTATCATTTATAGCAATAGCCTTGGTGACTAACCCTTTATTTGGTCTGTCCTGAAGACAACATTATTCCTCACTTTTGGCAAGAACTTCCTGTGGATATTTCTTGGATTGTACTTTCAGCCCTGTGTGGAATATGCATTACCGTTCACAGAAAATCAGCAGAAAACATATGTGCATTTTAATATCTACTTATACACTATGCAAAGACACAAATAAAACTTGATGTTAGAGTATTAAATTTTTGCTTGGGCCTGTGTTCAATTGAAATCTTTAAGTTGGGTGTTCAGTTAAATAAAAATCAAAGTATGTTTATAAACCTGCTGTGTTTGATGTGGGTTAAAGTATTTGGGGAAAAGAAGTGGACTTAGAGAAGTCTTTGGGAGTTTTTTCACTGACTTTCCTGGGACCTGAACATCACTCAAAAGACAAAACTGGTAACATTAACCAGTTAATAACCATGCCTCCTAACTCTGTGAAAACAGAAAACTAAGAAAACCATAACTATAAAATAGAATAAAAAAGACCTGTAGGCATTAAAATGTAAAGTCTGGTTCAAGTCTTGGTCTCACTTGACTCAGTGGCCAAACTGTAGCTGACTTCAGTGTAGTGAGACAGCAATTTTCAAGATCAAATCCTGATTGTTGTTGTTTTTTGTATGTCAGACAAGACATACAAACCCCACTTTTTCCCACAATATACTTCATGCTAATTAAATGAATTTATCATTCATGCCTCTTGGGAACTGCTTTCACAGTGACTTTACCTGTGCTAATTGCTGTCAGACCAGTGTCTGACACCAATAGGTAGTTGTGGGTTTTGTTTGTTTGTTTGGGGGGTTTGGTTTGGTTTGGTTTGGCATTTATGTGGTTCTTTTTCGGTTGGGCCTGTCCAGAATTTGAAAGTGGACAAGAGTACAGCAAAAAGTAATCCTTGGTTATCTTTAAATTTTCCATCAGAGTTATAAATGTGTAAGTGGAGGGCTTGTATTGAGAACTCTACAGTGACCTTAGTGATGGTGGCAGATTATTATATATGCATGTTGCTAAGAGGTCTGGTTAATGAATGTCAGTAGGATTAGAAAATGATGAGTGTACTTTTTAAGGCTGCCATGCTGTGATAGATTTTTATCACTAAGTACAATGAAAGGTGAACAGTAATCTATGGACACTGCCTCTTTCTTTCCTCCAGAAATCAGCACCGTCTCTTATTAATTAAATTGAATACAGAACAATATAAATCTCTCGGTGCTTATTCCGCTCATTTCATACATACTAATGAGGATGAGCTTCTGAAGCTGGTGGTTGGGATCATTTATTCAGTGGTGGGAAAAATTACATCAGGATTCAGACCCCCTGCTGACTTTGCACACTGTTGTGCTAGATTTATATTGGCCTACTAATAAGTAACTGAATACATTAAATGAGACGCTCATCACTGCAAGAGTTACAAGGGACTCCTTGTTTTTCTTCCTTGTGTATTCTTTGGTGAGGAGATTAGGAGAGATGGGCCCATTATGTAAGTCTCTCCTCTTGGTATTTCATCCACCAGTTCAAAGCCCTCTTTTCCAAACAGAAACTATGCCAAAGCTCTCATCAATCATTAAAAGTCCCAGCAGTTACAAACTCACTGATTTTGATGTGAAGTGCAACAGTCCTGCTTTTTTTTCCACATAAGAAAGTGAATCACACTATGCTTAGCAGTTCAAACTCTACATTGCACAGTATGCATGATTAGTGAAGAGAGAAAATACAGGGCATTCAGCAGCCAAAGAAATGCCTCTTTAGAGCTCCTCTTTGGGAGGAAATATAATGAAACAAGCATGCTGGGTATTACAGTGCTGCATATGTAGTTGAAAAACAAAAAAGAAGTAAAGAAAGAGAAAAAAAAAAAAATCTGGGTGAGTCCTGGATATCCACATCTAGTTTTTAACCAATAGACCCAAATTCTCAGCCTTCTAAATGTAGGATGGGAAAACAGTATGTACTGTGCTGCCAAACAAGAGTTTCTGTTACAAACCTAAAATACAGCAATATGACCATGCTCTATAGGAAATGCCCTGTGTTCACTTCGTGAAGTTTGATAGGGAAGCATTGAGAAAAGTACTGTATGGCAACTGACAAAAAATGAGGACTTTTAAAAATTTGTGACTGCTGTACTTATTATATCCATCAGTTGTCAGAAGACAGGCAAAACTTACCAGATATTTAGATCAGTAGACTGATCCCTTCTTAGAAAACTCAATTAGCCTTATTAGCTTAGCCTGTGTAACTGCACAGGTAATTAAGTAAGGGTGGCCACTTCTTTGAAAAGCCCCATCTGCACTTTGTGGCTGTACACAAGCATGTTTTATTATGTTTTGCAAGCAAATTAACAGGAGGAAGACAGCAACTTCTGAAGAAGAGGTAATATATTGGATGCTGATTGGTGCACGTGGGCTTCTATGTAACCATTATCCCGAAACTGGCAAAACAATTCACTTTTTTTTGATAAGTGGAAGAGAGGGTTCCAGTGCACAACTAGTGGCATTTAAGTTATGTGACTGGAATACCATGACTGAATTAGTGTAGAGGTGAATGAGGGAATAAAAAAATACAGTGGAGACTAAATACAGTCTTATTTGCATTTTGTGTGGCAATATATAGGTGAAACTCTGTATAAGATTTTAATATATGTTCCAATTGACTTTGCAGTGTACATATCACCCTCTGAAAAAAAAAATTCCATTTTGCCATGTTTCTTGGTTGCTGTTTTCTTCCATCTGACAGCTCTTGTAGGTGATCTGTTTTGTGAATGGAGCCTTGAAGTTGTAATTTGTTTTGGAAGAATTACCTGGGAAGCATGCTTTTTTTGTTAGCTATTGAATCAGGGTGGGGTTTGTTAGTCACCTCTGAACATGTGGCTAAATCACAAATAGTATCTTCTATCTCAGAAACTCAAGTTTTACATTATAACTTTTTTTTTGCAGAGAGATGATGTTCTTGCATCATCTCACACATCATCAACACACTTCGTTGTTTATGGAACTGAACATTTCAACAACAGCACTAAGTGTGATTTATTTAGAACATATAGCCTGTTTAATGCTTGTGTATGTAAACAGTAACTATGAAGTAAACCAGCATTTGGAAGAATTTGTTGAAATATAGACAGCAGCCAAAATAATTTTGCCATAGTGGTACGAGAAAGGTGTAGATATTTTATACACAGTGGGTCTTAGCTCATTGAATTTACCTCCCTTATCTCACAGATTTTAAAAAAAATTCCTGATTTTTTTCCCATTTTTATTGCTATGTCTTAGAATCACAAGCTTTGTGTGTGTTTAACTATATAGAGGAGGCACTTGGTAACAAATGACTGGTAAAAGCCATTACCTCTTTGTTTTGGCTTCAGTAACTGCAGCACAGTCTCTGTAACACATCAGTTATAGGCCCACAAGAAAAGAAATAAAAATTCAATAAATGTCTGTCACTTACATTCTATTTGCTAAATACGGACATAGAGACCTAAGATCTTTTAGTTCACCAATCCTTTGAGGTCTTAAGGGTCAGGTGCCCTATGTATTTACTGGAGATATCTATGAGTGCATCCCCAGTTTGGTCAGAAGGAAAGAGTCAGCTGTATGGATGAGGTAGAGATGGAAGTTGCTATGGTAAGTCTCTAAGAAGTTGTTGGAGCCTGACGATCTTCTCTGGATGATATCCAACCCTGGGATGCAAATTTTCCTGGCTGCAGTTTACAGCATTCAGAGTCTAAAATTATGGCAGATACGTAGTGCTTTAAGCTACTTCCTACTCAAATGTCTGATTCCTGGACTTCTAGACCATATCTAAAATTACACCATTGCTTGCTGAAGATTATCATCCCTTCTCTGTTAAAAGAGTGTTCATTGAAACTGCATGTGTTATTATTAATCACTTATACTTGCAAATCTTCTAAATCTATGCACTATTTAGCTTTTGCATTGCAATACCTCAAAAGGTATTGAGGAAAAATTATGTGTAGGGATTTGTTCAGCAAAATGTCATGTGTGAATGGCACAGAGTACACAGAGGACAATTAGATGGAGTCAGATCCTGAAAGGGGTGCTGATATCTAGCATGCAATTAAGATACCATATCCACATTGTAGCCTCCCTTTGTGACTTCTATTAAAGCAAGGGACTTAAGTAGCCACGGTGATACTGACTACTGCCAGTTATATCTGCATTGTTTAAATGGGGATTTAGGTCACAATGTTTTCTTGAACAAACAAATCCCACTTGAGAGGGGTCACACATAAAGAAATAAACTTTAAAATTCAGGAATTCTGTCATTTAGATCAGGAGCACCATAAAAGAAGGACTGAATAGCAAAGCTGGGCCCAGACCCAATGCAAGTTTCCACAAAAGAGTAAATCTGTTCAGATAAACAGCTTTGATCAATTTCTGAAACTCAAATATGTTGTAACTGTTACGAGCCAATTTTATATGGATTTGAATCCATTAAATTCCTTGGCATTATTCCTTTTTTTCCACTTCTAGTGATACGCGTTATATTATTAGTGTCTCTTATTGGAGAAATGCTCAGTTCTGTCTGCCTCCTTCTATTTTACGTCTGTACAAATACTATATGATAGCCAGGAGATGTGTTCTTTTCTGTGTCTGATAGAAATCCTTAATGCATTACAGTGTGACTGAATCCACCTGTTTATTCAAGCAGTGCACAAATGTCACTTGGTTGGTTTATGTCTCCCACTTGGCAGCTGATTTCTGCCCTCATACACCTCCTAGAAGGATGAGAAGCAGCTCTTCTCATGGCCCTCATCTCATTTGTCCTTCCATCAGGGAGCAGTAAGGACACACCTGTGTGGGTGGTGCGGGGGTGAGGAGGTTAATCTGCCTGACGTGCTGTTTCAAGCAGCCCTAGGAGCTGGCATGCTGGGGCTGTTCTTAACTCTGGTCATTTGGATGTGACCACAAAGTAAGCATGCTGGACTGATCTCCAGAAAACAGTTTTTAGCTTCAGCTAGTAGCAAAACACTGTCAGAGTTTCAAAGGATTTAGCCATGTTTCTGAAGGAAACATTTAAAGGGCCTTGTTAAATCAAACATTCCCATCTAGCTCTAGAGGCATTCCTGTCCCAGGTCTGCAATGTTTGGTTACACTTCTATTGTTTGATGTAGAGCCTTAGATCTTCAATTAATATGCAATTCAGTGTTCATTGAGACAATGGCAGGATCTACTCAGCATTCTGGCAGCCTGTGAAACAGATAAACTCTAACCTTTGCCAAATACAAAGGATGATAAAAGCAGAAGTCACGTTTTTTCAGCTGAATTAAAATACACTGCCAATGTCTTTGTAGTCCTCATCTTTTTTCCTGCTTTATTGTGGTAACCTTCAGTTGGCATTTTATGGCACCTGTAAAATATATACTGAAGAATTTAAATTAAATAGAGCTGCACCAGCAAGCAGAAAACCAGAGACATTGAGTTTGCTCTTAAACAGTTTTCATCCATTAAATTCAAAGTGTAACAGATGCTGATAGATTAATCTAGGCTGTCCCTGGAAATAGGTAAGGACTCCAATGCCATAGCAATGTACCTTAAAATACCATTAAGTTCAATGGGACAGGATTTCACTGAGGTTGTTAAATGGGAGTAGTTTGAGATAGCATCGTGGAGATCTTTTCATGTGCCTATCTCAGGGCTGAGATGTTGAAATGGTCAAGTACAAAACCTGTATGAAAATGTATATTCCTCTTAAATTATTTGAAAATGAAGACGTAGCTCTTTTCTGCAAAGAAGAAAAAAATTAAGGTTATTTTTTATATGGGAGTCAGTAGACAGAAGCAGGAAAAAACCACTCCCAAAAGCAAAACCAAAGACCTAAAATACATTCTAGAGTTGTAAGTTTGCATCTTATGAAAGCCTCTGTGTGTGATTTGACAGTTCATGACTGTATCTCAGGATTGAAATATAGTACTGTGTAAAACAGGACAGCATATTTATGATTACTTTTCTCTCTTTTTACCAGACTTGGGGAAAAAAAGTTCCCATGACATGCTATGTTTAGTCACTCACAAAGTCACTGCAGTTCTACATTTCTCCTGCTTTGTGCAAGTGTTTTGTCTCCGAAATATTTTCAGAAAGAATAGGTGTGAAAGACCCCCATGTGCCTGTTCAAACAGTGCTTATCTGCCTTAGACAAATCAAGTGTTAGGGCTTTGCCAGCTGACATGTCTATATTGAAACGTATTAGAGTGAGAATCACAGAAACAGCTTCCCTAGAAGATCGAAGAGGGTGATAATCCCGGTGAGCTGCAGAAAGCTGACTTTGGAGGCCTGGGGTTGGCACTGGGTGATGGATGGAGTACTTAAAAAGTCAAGTGATTAACAACAGTCATTTGAGACTGTGCATCCAAAGGATAACACAGTGTGTGATACAGCCTGGGTAGGGAGGTCTGGAGGCTCGGGGGTGAAGAGAGGAAAACTTCACATGCTCTGCCTCAAATTGAGTGGACTCTAGTTTTGTTGGGAGTGTTTTTAGCATTGATGTAATTGCAGCGGCAGCTTCGTTCATCCGGTACTCTGGGGGCTGGTCTGCTCCATGGCTGAGACCAGGCGTGGGTTCAGTCCTCTCCTGTCCCTGAGGAGACTCGGAGCTTGGAGTGCCCAGGGGAGTGCTGCTGCCTCAGACACGGCTGGACCTGTGAGGCAGAGCTGCTCCCAGCCCTGTTTGTGACACTGCTCCCAGCCTTGTTGGTGGCACTGTTCCGCTGCATGTGACCCAATTGGAGCCCCTGCGCCGAGACAGCTGTAAGGCGGGCAATATATGGACAGGGAGATGGATCACGCTGGAATGTTGACAGAAGCAGTGTGCTGCAAGAGATGCCATGTGAAATGCTCATCAGGGGTATGAGAGGAGTGATCTCAGGTGGGCACCCGTATCTCCAACCCATGAAATGAAAAAGGGCATAGGTACCATCGATATTTCTTCCTTAGTTTTCTGAAGCCTGCTTCGAAGATTGCCTGTTTAGCTTTAGGTTTGGGGTTTTTTTGAAGTCAAAAATGATTTGACAAGTTTGTAATTAGTTTCAGGACTATGAAACCAGGACTATGGCTTAAATAAATGGGCTCTTAACTGCTTTCAAGGGAAAAAGACCTATCTGGACACAGTTCTGTTACTGTCTACTTCCTGTTAGATGATCACATCAGAAATAATGTTACGTGGAAATAAATCTCTTTAAAGATATAGCTGATATTCAGTTATTTCACTACAGAAAAAAATTTTAAGATTATTTTTCGTCCTAATATGTGTATTAAAATGCTGTTGTATTACTAGTGATCTTACAGAAGTACTGGCGGTAAGGGGGGGTGAAGTTCACATCAAGTATCCATGATCAGAGATGCTATCAGTTAAATCACTTACCATTTAATTCTGTTCACCTTTCCTCTGTTGGTTTGCTGCTTTAATTTCCTGCATTTGATTTCTCCAGTGATTTTGAATTAGCTCCTCCACAACTTAAAAAAAGGGCTAGATTGTCAAGTTTTTGAGTGAGTTTTCTGACCAGAAGAATCTCTTAAGAGGTTCACACTAAATCCAGTGCCACAGTACATTTTGTTTAAGTGCTTGTCATTAAAGGTTGGAGTAGAACTTGAAAAGAGTTTGGAAGACTGATTCAAGTAGTAGCATTATTTTACACATGAGTGCATCAAGAAATAACATGGAAGGTGATAAGAAAAAATTGCAACCATGGAAGAACTATCAATTCACATTTTCATCTCTTTTTAATTAACTTGACTTCTTTTAGTCTCTGTCATTCACACATAGCTAGTAAGTCATACCTTGGGTCCCACTGCTTTGATTAATAGAATGAGGTATTAATTTATAATGGTTGATTTTGCTTATATAATAATTATATCAACAAAACTGGAAAAAAACCCAAAAACTGGTTGACTGATATGAACATATTTGACATCCACTGAGTATCTTTTTTCCTTTCTCTTGGTTTGCAGTGTCTGAAATTAGTTACTGAGCACTATCTTTTCACCTTCCTCCTTAAGAAATCTCTGTGATAAAGCTGTGAAGTTTCCTGTATAAAGCTTTACTCACAGAACTAGCACAAATCCTCCAATCCAACATCGCGCATTTTCACTGATGCTGACAATTTCTGGCACAAGCCTGTGTACTCAAGACGCTCTAAATCCCTGCACAGCACAGCACAGCACAGCACATTACTGCTTGGAGGAGCTTAAGCTGTTGTTCTGGTGATTTAAACGATGAATTGCTAGTGGGACAGGCTTGACGTATCCTCACAGGCAAAAATTTCCTTCCCCCTCTCAGTCCCTTGGCTCTATTGACTGTTTTTTTTTACACCTACCCAATGCTACTGCAAAGCTTGCCTTCTCCTTCAGGCTTGTGGGAGTGATGTGAGCAGCACAAGCAGCCACAGCGGCAGACACAGACAGAACCACATCAAAACTGACACCACAGCCAATGGTTTTCACAGCAATGCCTTGAAGCTGCACTTTCTGTTCCCCCAGTGGAGCTTCTCAGAGATGTCTGCTGCTAATAAGTTGCTCTTTCCTCTCCTCAGCCACTGCTTCTCCCACCCTTTGAATGACCATTGTCTTCTTTTTTCCTCTCTATTCTCCCACTCATTCTCTCTCCTTTGCTCTCTCCTGATACATTTCCACGTGTGAATACACGATTTTCCATTACACCTCTTATCCACCTTTCTCTGATGGTGTGTTACTGCTGCTGTCCTTTAGCCTGGCAGCAACCATAGGGATTAAATGAAGGGCATTCTATTTAATAAGAAATGCATTAAATATTTCCTTATTAGTCCAACACTTTTCCCAGCGGAGCCCTACACTTGCTGGGAAAAAACCAAGAAATTGGTGATTGATGCCATATATTTGTGTATATGTTTTATATAGTGGCAGTCATGGAATTAAAAGACCTTTGCTTTGTATCTAGACACATATGCAGATTTATGCTTCAGAGTATGAACTTTTACTACATGACAAAATGTGAAGAGCTTAAAGACTGCAAAATGTGTGGAATTATACACCAGAAAGAAATAAAAATAAATTTCCCTAAACAGGTTCACTATCCTTCTCTTTTCTGAATAAAGCCATGCAGGGTAATACACCTGTCTGTATTTCAGCTTATAACTGAATTATTGTTTATCATTTCTGTGTGACACAATTCCCTGCTTTGCAGCGTTTGGTTCATCCAGTGAGTCAGTAAGTAAATCCAAATGATTCAGTAGGACAGGCCCTCACCAAAAAAAAAGAGC
Source organism: Leptocoma aspasia (assembly GCA_013399835.1). NCBI lineage: Eukaryota > Metazoa > Chordata > Aves > Passeriformes > Nectariniidae > Leptocoma > Leptocoma aspasia. Next base: position 491,999 of record VXAX01004960.1, read on the forward strand.
TGCTTTTGCCATGATGTCCCATTCTTTCTTGCTATCCAATGTGGATATATGACATACTTTATGTGTCTGTCTAATGGGTATTTTGCACAACCTGAAACAATTTTCAAAGGGCTCTTTGTTTGTGTGTTGTAGAGGGATGTTGTTACGGCAGGGGTTATAGTGATAAAGCTTGATATACTAGGAGTCCTTATCAGAGATTTTATCATATAAAAGAGTCTTAAAAAGAGAGTTACGCTGTTATGGGATACTAATAATGACTAGGTGCTTGGGAAGGATTTATGGAGGGTAAGCTAGAGGTAGGAAATTACTGAATAGATGCAGATTTTCAAATGCCAAATATCAGGAACTGGTTTTATAGACAATGGTACACCTATTATAAATCTTTTGAAACAGGAGTCCCTATACAGATAAGGCGAGTGTAGAAGGCGTTGAATAGAAACCAAGAATAAGCCTTGCACAAATAGCACCAATAATGAATAAGAATATCTGCTGAAGCTTAATCTTTGGTTTATGGGTATTAGCTCTGAAAATTAATTACAGGATCTTCTATTATGATCTTCTGTTCTCAGATCTAAAGTGTAATTTTGTCATGTTATAGTTATTGACAAGGGCAATTGCCTGAAAGAGACAAACAGAATGGAGATAGTCTGCAACAGAATGGATTATGAAGAGAGAAGGTACACATAAATATGTTTCTACAGTCTGATTAAAAAAATTAATCATAACAAGAAAACCTAATAGTTCAAGATCCAAAAATTAGTCATCTGTATGCTTGTCTTCAAGAATCTAAACATGTGTTAAGAAATAGCTGAAGTTTTAGCTTCACATATTATCTTTGAAAGTTATATATTTATATTAAGATAATATATTAAGTCAATGCTTTTTCATAGATACAGATATTTGGATATTTTGAGGACTAGAGAAACATACCATAAAAGAACTTGCTTTTAAATCTGAGGTGTGTTGCGAATGTTGAATTTTAATAATCATTATCACAACTTTAGTTTGCTGAATGCCAATCATATGCATTTATCATTCTTTATTCAGTTTTACTTAAAACATCATCAATCCGAAGCCAAATAATCGGGCTTTTTTAGTTCCTTGAGCTAAGACCAAAAAATGGAATAGCTGTCAACGGTGAAAGGAAAAAAATGAGGGACAGGTGCTTGGGGGACAGGTGTGAGCACAGGAGTGAGACGAAACAGCTCACCCAGAACTTACTAAGTCTAAGTTTAAACTTATGCTGTGGCTTTCACGGGATGAGCATCTGCAATTAGCTAAGGCATTTGGTTGTAGTTCTGACTCCTTTATGACAGTTCCCTCAGCTGGAAGTGCAGGAGATTCATAAATTTTTGTCTAGAAATGAGGGACAGAACTGCATTTGTGGAATGAAACCTGTCTCTCCCAGTCAAGCAGCACCAAGAGGCTGCTACCGCTGCACCGCACGTCCCGGTGTGAGCTGGCCTGGCACGAGTTTTGGGTTGCACTGATGCAGCTATGCCAGCATAACTCAGATCAGGCTGTCCCCCAGAGCCTGCCCAGGCTCCCACACAGACGTGGCCTTGCTGTTTTTATGAGTCTGTGTTTGCTGATGGCTTGGGAGGACAGCACGGACACAGTCTTTGAAACAGAGACCTTCACAGCTTGTTGGAGGATCCTCCCTATTTCTGGGCACGGCTCTGTTAGCAAACCCTGGCTGCATTCTCAGTGCATGCATGCCCGAACAATAAAAAAGCCTATGTTGTAACTGTTGTTTTAGATGATTACTGGAGAAACTGGGGAGAAAGACAGCTTACTGGACCATTTGGAACTAGAAGGAATATATCTTAGAAATCATTCTAAATGATGGTTTTTAAGATGGTCTTGTATTCCCTGTTCTGCAGGCCCTAGGTATGGTATCAGCAAATTTAATAAGGCAGGCAATTTTTACAGTTAGGTAATCTCCTGATAAGAAAGGTCAAAGTTACAGGGTTCACAATCCTTGAGTTTAAAAAGATTAGAAATCTAGCTCCCTTGACAGTTCCAGAAAGCATTCTCACTCTCTGCCTAACACCACAGATGGTCTTATCTCCATGTAAACCTTCCACTGATTCAGACAGAGAGCTGAACAATGCCATGGGATTAGGAAGATCGATTCAACAACGAGGAAGAAGAAAGGTATTCCCTCAAGAATTCTGGCAGGAGGCTGTTGCAAAAGTTCCAGGTATTTTGCAAGGAGCTTTGTGCTTCATGCAAAAGATCTGAAAACGTCAGTACTTCCACTTCTGTAAATCAGTTAGTCAGACACTTTGAAGTTATCCATCTCCATAATAGCTATTTTCTTTTTCCGGGAGGGTGGTGTGGTGGGGAGGAGGTGGGTCTAAAATAGTGTTTCCTTTTAAATTTGAGGAATGAGAAAGTTTGCATGATATTCTATGGAATATTATATGGGCAAAGTGATAGATACTCCTTCAGGAAAGTAAATAGGTTAGGTGCAAGTGCCCAACACAATATATGTTACCAATTAACAGCAGCATTAGACCATGCCAAACAAAATCATTAATCTCTCTTTAATTTGCAGCATTAGTTTGGTGTCCTTATTGTTTAGAGACTGTGAAGCCCATAAATTTCCAGACATACAGGGCTTTGCTATCAAATCCAATGCACATAACGTAAAATATAAATACAAACCACTTAGATCAATAGAAAGAGATTTCACTAAGAGAAAGCAAAACAGTGACAATTTTTTTCAGTAGAGTTTGTACAAAGCTAGCTGGCTAACCCAGTGTGATTTGACATCTGCAGCAGTAGTGAAGCTAGTGACAGGAAATGACCAGGTGCTTGACAGTTTCTGTTGGCTGCATCAGGTTGTCTTCCTGTAGGATGCAGCTGTTCACGTATTCTTTAGTGAAAGCAGATGGAAATTTTATGTAGCTAATTGGTACTACTGACATGGGAGTCAAAGAAATGTTGTTACTTTTTTTCTTTTTTTTTTTTCACTTTGACTTCCTTTTCTTCATGCCGAGTATTAACATTCCAGATGGGGAACATTCAGTTATGTAGCATTTCAAACAGAAAATGTTTGTAAGTTGATGAAAAATGTCCATAAAATAAATAAAGGCTGCTGAAGCAAAGACACATGCTATCTATTTATTCAATTAGTGATAAATTTGTGGTATTCTTAAACAACTGTGGGAGCTCTGACCAAAACATTCAGTATTTTTGAGGATATCACTGTTGGATGAAGGGAAAATAAAATTCCCAAACTGAGTTGTGAAGCAATGCTTCTTTGTAGATGCAGAGGTGCTGCTAGTAAAGCTTTGTGTAAATATGCATGATTAAGTATTTGTACGATTCTTGCTTGGTGGGGCCCTAAGAGATTATTTTAATCTGCTGAGTTGAAAGTAAGACAGATTGCTTGATTGTACTTTCTGAGAAAATATGAATCTATAAAAAAAATTAAACTTAATAAGTATATTGTGTCTAGGACTAATTTATAATGCCTTCCTCAGCATAAATATGCAGGATTATTAAGAATAGTTTTAGAAATAAAATGATGTGACTTGTTTACCTTTCCATATGATTTAAACATGCAAAAATATTAATACTTTTTGTTTTCTCAAAATGTCTTGAATTTTGATTTCCTATAAATTCCTACAAGCAGAAAGAGAAATTTATGGAAAGCTTGGGACCCAAGAAAGGCTGCTAATAAAAATAAAAATAACAGATTTTAGTGTAAATGCTGCCTTAGCTAAAAATGCTGGCAACTGACAGACATATGAGACTTCCTTTCTTTTAACAACCACTTTTAGTGTCATCAGTTTTCATGCAAAAGCAAAATATTTCAGTGTACTAGTTGAACTGATAAGACTGGCTTTTCTAATGCCCCCAGTGTTTTCCTCCCTGTTCAATCAAAATAAAATAGAATAGAATTCAAACAGAAAAGAAAATCCTAGATTTTTTTCCCTTTTACTTAAGCCCAGAGAGAGAAACCAAACAGCTCCATTATTCAACAAAGCACTTGATTAAAGTATTAACTTTACTTACATGCTATATATTTCTTCCAATTACTGGGAATCATCATCAAAACATTGCTTTATCTTGAGAAACA
>VXAX01004962.1:0-19733 GCA_013399835.1 Leptocoma aspasia
CACATCCTGCAGCCCAGGACAGAGGGGAATTTGTCACTGTTTTTCATTGTCCACCTCTGGGCTGAAGGTGGTTCTTGACTACAGCAAAACCCAGAGATAAAACAGTGCTGAAGTCACTGGGTTTTGTGTGCCCCACACTGTGTTTAATTATTTACTTACAAGTGCAAGGTCCTGCACAAGGGTCAGGGCAATCCAAGCACAAATCCAGGCTGAGGGGAGAAGAGGATGGAGAGCAGCCCTGGGGGAAGGACTTGGGGATTTTGCTGAAGGAGAATCTGGACATGCCCTGGCCATGGGCATTGGGACCCAGAACCTCCTGTGGGCAGCACGGGAGGGGTGGATTCTGTCCCTCTGTCCCACTCAGGTGAGACCCCACCTGCAGAGCTGCCTCAGCCCTGGGGACACTGCAGGAGGACCTGGAGCTGCTGGAGAGAGTCCAGAGGAATCCATGGAGCTGCTCCAGGGCTGGAGCCAGGCTGGGAGAGCTGGGGGTGCTCACCTGGAGAGGAGAAGGCTCCAGGGAGAGCTTCCAGCACATTCCAGGGCCTAAAGGGGCTCCAGGAGAGCTGCAGAGGGACTGGGGACAAGGCCTGGAGGGACAGGACACAGGGAATGGCTTCCCAGTGCCAGAGGGCAGGCATGGATGGGATATTGGGAAGGAATTCCTGCCTGGGCTGCAATTGCCAGAGCAGCTGTGGCTGCCCCTGGATCCCTGGCAGTGGCCAAGGCCAGGCTGGACACTGGGGCTGGGAGCAGCCTGGGACAGTGGCAGCTGTCCCTGCCATGGCAGGGGTGGCACTGGGTGATCCTGAAGGTCTTCTCTAACCCAAACCCTTCTGTGACTCTCTAAGGAGAGAATAAATTTGGCTTGGAATACAGAAGTGCCCCAGTGTGAAATCAGAGCCCTTTTTCAAGGAAGGCCATTCCTCCCCTGTGTGCCACATGCTCAGGATCTCTCTGTCCATACTTGATGCACTTCCCTGTAGCTGAAGCTGTTCCATTTCTGGTATTTATAGGGGAAATTGTTGATACCTTCACTGTCTTGTCTCTCTAATTCCAGTGGAGAGGTGCAGTATTTTTGCCTGGTTTCAGTGCCAGACCCAAGCCCCAGCGTCCATAGACTTCATTCACAACCAGCTGTGCATCTCCAGTGTCCCTTTGCTGTGCAGCTTCCAGTCCCCATCAACACCTGCACACAATTTCCATGCAGAGCAGCTGACATCCCAGTCTTCCTTCACCCCGTTCCTTTTGCTTTACAGCACTTTTTATGAGGGAGACATGACCCTCTCCTGCTTCTGGCTGTAGTTTTGGCATCACACAGACACTCAGTGAGCTGTGTCTGCTCCTGCTCTGTCTCTGAGACTGATGGGACTCCCCAGTTCCAATTTCCTCCAGCAAACCCAGCTATTTTCATGTTGCACTGCTTCCTAATGCTAATATGCATCATTAGGAGAATCCTGCCCCAAGTCATGGGAGCAGAAGGAAATTAATTTTAATACCCTGCTGTATGACACAACTACTTAGTTTATCAGTGTGAATGAGCAAGATATGGATCCCCATATTAATCATAATATTTTCCACTGGAGCCAAGTTTCTGTGCTCCTAGAAATACTTCTGAGTGTTGAGCAGTTTGGTGTGAATGTGGTTGTGGGGTGAGGTAATAGGATTATCCTGGAGCTTGAATCTGAGGGGTGGCTGAGGGAGCTGGGAAGGGGCTGAGCCTGGAGAAAAGGAGGCTCAGGGGGGACCTTGTGGCTCTGCACAACTCCCTGGCAGGAGGGGACAGCCGGGGGGGTCGGGCTCTGCTCCCAGGGAACAGGGACAGGAGGAGAGGGAACGGCCTCAGGCTGGGCCAGGGCAGGTTTGGAAACTGGGAAATTCCTTTCCTGAAAGGCCTGAGCAGCCCTGGCAGGGATGGAGTCCCCATCCCTGGAGGGATCTAAATAACTTGAAATGTGGCACTTGGGCATGTGGCTCACTGGTGGCTTTGATGATCTCAGAGGGTGTCCAACCTAAACAATTCCCCAGTTCTGCCATTCTGTAGGAATTTGGAGGTTTCAGTATTACCTTGGGTTCAGCAGACATTTAACAGCCTAGAAGTCACTGCTCTGACAGTTCCTGACATTCCACAGTCCCCACAGAGCCTTGTGGTGGGGCTGTGGTGGCCTTTGTGTGGGGACATTCCTGCTCCACAGAGGGCTCAGTGGCAGATCCCAGCCTGGGAATGCAGACACAAAGTCCAGGAAATGTTGATCCACTTCTCTGCATCCGTTTTTCCCCTGACTTAAAGAGGAAAGATTTGCAAATCCCAAGCTCGGCACTTAATTTGGGGATTCTGCTTTCCATGGAGGCTGTCAAGGAGCATTAACCTTAAGGTAAGATGAGCACACAGAGCACAAAGCTCTGAGCTGATGGCACATTCTATCCCAGGTGTTAAATGGTATTATCCATCCTGCTTGCTACAGTAAATAGGATTTTGCTATTATGATGTGTCAGGATTTTCAGAGAAATCAAATTTACTAGACACTAAACTGCCATCCTCACTGCTGAGCAGCTTTATTCTGGGATCTTGTATTCATCCTAATCCTGTTGGTAGGAAATGCTTATACCAATTGTGTGGGGAAATTATAACTTAATGATCTCTTCCTTTTTCTATTCAAGGCTTAGGATGGCCCAACATGCTCTGCAGTGATAGCCCCAGTGCTGAGCTGAGGAGCTGATCCGCAGCTTCCCAGCCAGGAATTGGCTTTTATGGGAGTTTCTCATCAACACAAGTGCTCAGGTGCCAACACTGCCAGCCCCACATTTGTTCAGATGCTTCAGAGCCTTGTTTACCTTTTCAGATCTCAACAACTCTGTAATCAGGAGCTGTTTGCTGGGCTTTTTGTAAAGTGGAGTTTGCAAGATGTAGATAACGGAGTGGGGACAAAGCAGGATAATAACCACAAATTCCCTACAAGATAATTTAGCAATTTAAAGGGTTTTTTTTTTGTTGTTTCTATTTGTGTTCAGTTATCAGTCTGTTTACTCTTTGTGATCTCACGTGGCTGTAGCAGGGAGAATTCCATAAGCAGAGGATGATTCTGCTCTCACCTCTGAGAGTGTTTAGAAGTCTGTATTTGCCAGAGCAAACATGTTTACTCTCCCCACATTTGTGTGCATTCCTTCACACGTTCCAAAGCCAACTAGCAGGGATGTAGGTGCATGTTTGGAGACTTGAGGCTGGATCCAGCCAAGCAGGAAATTATTTTGGCTGATGAGCACTTAGGGAAGAGGCAGGGGCAGCTCAACAAACCTGGTGTTCTTGTTCCCATGAAGGCATGGAATTGCTCCAATATTCCCTAAATATCCGTGGTTTGAAAGGAAATAGATCCATCATTCCCACTCTGCTCCTATTTTTGAGATACTCTCGCTGTTTGTGTCCTGTTTCTATTTGCCTGGCTCTATTTCTCTTTCTGTATGAAGTAAATAAATGTATATATGCACACACACACACAGAGTCAATACTTTAACTCTATTTCCAAGCACTTTTCCAATAGAAGCAATAAAATACATTACAGCTTCCATGTGATGAATTCCACCGACTGCCATATCATCTCATTGTTAATGAATTGTGTTATTTCTGTGAACTTAGTGGGGCCTTTTCCTTTTAAAATGGATATTCAGCTGCCACAGCGACTTCTTGCAGCTCTCCCAAATCGCTGCGGTGGGAGACCTGAGGAGAAAATCAAGATATATTAATTTCTCATTTTGTACTTGGGCCAAGAGACTTTTCTATGTCTCAGCTCATGTGCTGCACCAGGGAGATAAAAGTGGGAGTTCATCAGACTTCCCCAGTGCTTTGTATTTCCACATTGCTCCTGAAAAAGCACCCTTTTTAGCACTGACCAGAGCATAATGTTTTTGTCACTTTAGCATAATAAAGCTGTCAACCCACCCTGTGATCTTGCCAATATTAGAAAATTCTTCTTTTCAGATTTCATTCTGTTTGGGGGACAGAGCTTTTGTTGAATTGCTTCTTGCCTGGCAGGTTGAGATTAGGAAACTTGCTACCAATTACAATATCTGAAACCTCCACCTGATTGACAGCCCGGGCTGGAGTGTTGGATTTAATGCTCTGCCTCCATATCTTGCCCAGCCACAATCATTATTCTGAACAATTGGGTCTCAGCCTTGATTTCATTTTCTTCCTCCTCATAATCTTTTATTTACCATTTCTGACTAAGTAGCTAAGATGTTTATTATTAAACACACACCTCAGCCATGCGTTTTTCCCCCAAGTGCACCAAAAATGCAGAGTTTCATGTTTGCCATGAAAAATACCTGCTTCAGTCTCATCTTTCACTATCACATATCCAATCAATAGCAAGGCTGAAATGCTGCTTAATAACAAAATGAGGAGTTGTTCCACGCTGAATAGCAGCTATTGATGTTTCTCTAAATGTTTGTTTATAGATTATTTTTCCATTATGTATGTGTGTCTCTATAGAGAACAAAAAAAAACTGTAATAACCAATATTCCAGGATTTTTCCTGCTGTGCACTAAGACACCTGATAACTTTTAACATGGAACCACAGTTTCATACAGGTTGTTGCAGTTTTTTATTTCTCCAGCATGTGCAAAAAAAAAAGGTTTAGAAAGACTTCTGATTATTTTGTAGTTTCAGTTCAGGGAAAAAGATGACTTAATTCCATGTTTTTGTTTTGGAAGAATTAGCACAAGTCCAAGAGGTGACGGTATGTGGATGGAAACTGATAACTCAGAGCCCTGGAGCTGGGATGGGTGTATAGAATCACAGAGTAATTTGGGCTGCAAGGCACCTCTAAAAGCTCATCCAGCTCCATGGGCAGGGACACCTTCCACTATCCCAGGTTTGTCCAAACCATCTGGAAATGCCCAGCCTGGAGAGGAGAAGGCTCCAGGGAGAGCTTCCAGCACATTCCAGGGCCTAAAGGGGCTCCAGGAGAGCTGCAGAGGGACTGGGGACAAGGCCTGGAGGGACAGGACACAGGGAATGGCTTCCCAGTGCCAGAGGGCAGGCATGGATGGGATATTGGGAAGGAATTCCTGCCTGGGCTGCAATTGCCAGAGCAGCTGTGGCTGCCCCTGGATCCCTGGCAGTGGCCAAGGCCAGGCTGGACACTGGGGCTGGGAGCAGCCTGGGACAGTGAACTCCCAGTGAAGCCAAGTTTATCCAGCACCAGTCACTTTTTGAGTCAAAATTCCAGCATTTCCTCAGCCCCCTTGGTGACTGTGGGTTTTTTTTTTTGAGTGTAGCTTCATCTGCATTTTTCCCCTTCTCCTTCTTAGGGAGCGAAAAAAAGCTGTCACGAGAGGGAAATGTTTTAACTAGGCAAAAAAAAGGAACAAACTGAAGGAATTTTTTGAATGTTAAAAGCTGTGTTTATCATTTTGCATAGGATATGGCAAAATGTTTTAACATATGGGGAGTTAATGAATAAGAAGCTTTCGCTTCACCCGGGTCTGTTGCCTCCTCCCACCATCTTCCCATCACAAGCTGAAGTTTGGGAACAAATACTGGGCTAAGTTAATGCTGGATTCAAGCAACCCTCAGGGAGAATTTCTTAGTTGAGGTAACATAATTAGAAATTCTGACAACTCTAAATTGAAGTGACCATTCCCTTGTGCTGGCCCTGCTGAGGGACCTCGAATCAGAGGGGCTGGAGCACGTCCTGGGAAGGGGACAGAGCTGGGAAGGGTGTGGAGAAGCAGGAAAAGCTGAGGGAGCTGGGAAGGGGCTGGAGCCCCAGGAGGGGCTGAGGGAGCTGGGAAGGGGCTGAGCCTGGAGAAAAGGAGGCTCAGGGGGGACCTTGTGGCTCTGCACAAGTCCCTGCCAGGAGGGGACAGCCGGGGGGGTCGGGCTCTGCTCCCAGGGAACAGGGACAGGAGGAGAGGGAACGGCCTCAGGCTGGGCCAGGGGAGGCTCAGGGTGGATTTTGGGAAAAAATTCTTCCCCAAAAGGGTTGTCCAGCCCTGGCACAGCTGCCCAGGGCAGTGCTGGAGTCCCCATCCCTGGAGGGATTTAAAATCCATGTGGATGTGGCACCTGGGGACATGGGGCACTGATGGCCTTGGCAGTGCTGGGAATGGTTGATCTGGATGACCTCAGAGGGGTTTTCTAACCTTAATGATTTTATGATTAGAGGAAAACAGTCCCTTTTTGCCTAAGCATTAGTTAGTAGTTATTCTCATTAGAAAGCAGTAATGTTTATGGGAAATTATGCTTTTTTTCATTGTAAATAATCCTGCAAACCCAGTGGCTGAAATGATGGAATCATAGGAATACTCTTCTTTTAGTACAGGAAGACTCGCTGCCTTCATTTTCACTGCTGTCACTCTGAGTGATATTTTAATTTTTCCTGCCCCTAAAAATAGTCCAGTCCCATAACTGATAGATAAATTAGAGAATCCCCAGGAAATGCTGCTGAATGTTTCTGTTTGCCAGCACAATAAATGGAGAAGGCAATAAATGTCCTCTTTACATCAAGAGGAGGCGGGTAATGAGTAAATGACGGGAAAAGGGATTTTGAAAATAAATGATCAATCCAATCTAAGTTGAAAAACAATTTATTAATAAGTTGGCCTTCAGTGGGAGAGAGGGATCTGTGCAGCCAGAGGAGCGGGAGCTGGACCACTGATATCTGGCAGCAGGGGATTTTTGGGAAGTTGATTTAGGTTTATGAACAATAAGCTGTGACTTAGACCCAGCTTTTCCATATGGGTTTTGCTGCTTCACCATTGTATTACAAAGGAAAAAAAAAAAGATTTAATTTTTGTTTCTGTAATGTAAGCACAGAGGATGCTGGGTTTGGGGAAAGCTTTGTCTAAAGGACACAGCTCTTACAATACCTGATGCAATCTGGGCTCTGCACCATGTCCTGCTCTGGGTTTATCATCTTTTCACCTCATTTTGTTGTGCTTTTCATGTGCAGGACATCAAGCCTGCCCAGGAGCAGTTGTGTCCAGTAGCAACATCCTTAAAATCAGGGAGAGTCTGGCCACAGTGAGAGCTGAACCAAAATCCAGGGATGTGACCCCAGTGCAGAGAGAAGAGAGCTGTACCAGCTCTTTCTAACATTATTTGTGGCACAAATCCCAGCTTTGGCCAGGCTTGATCACAGGAATGGAACTTTAAGTAAAGGTTTTTCTCTCTTGAGAATTCACTACAGAAAGGCTAAATTCTGTATTTTTCTGTGTTCTGTGAAACTCCCTTGAAACTAAAACAATGAATTTAGAACTGAGAGAAGGAACTCTCATTAAAGATGATCAGAGGGAATGGTAGGAAGAGAATGGGAGAAAATAGGAGAGAAGAGAGAAAATCAGAGTAATGGACTTGGTGACAAGCCTAGTGACAGCTTCTTTACAGCCAAACTTTTACTTTAAAGAGCAAAACCATTGGTCTTGGGCACTGCAAATTTCCTTTAAAATCTCTGACCCCCCCATTCCTTCAGGAGAGATGAGATGGCATCAAGTTTCTGTATTTGTGAGATCCTCCTGGAAAAGTAATGTGGAATTTTAACACTAATCCTTGTAAGGTGGAAGCTTCTTCTCTCTCTTATTCTGATTTAACTTTTCCCCACCCTCTTTGTGGGTTCTGTGTCTGCCACCAGCTCAGTGTGAAACAGGCCCAGCTCTGCTCAGCTGGGCTCGTTGTTGCTCCTGGTTTTAATTGGAAATTTGACACAGCAGAAGTGGATGAGCCCTCAGAGCTGGGGCTGGGGACAAAAATGACCCTCTTAAATTCAGAAATGCTGGTGCTGGTGGTGTGTTCAGCCCCTTCAGCATGTCAGGGAGAAATGAAAGTTCCCAGATCTCACTCCTTTGGAACCAAAAAGCATTTTCATACCTGAGAGCTGGGACTTTTCAATGCAGATCTATTCACATGCATATTGCTGTGCCTCAAAAGGCCTTTCCTTTTCAAACAGGGGAGGATAATCATGTGTTTGAAATCAGGAGATGCTCTCCTGCCACTTTAGAAATCTTTCTTTTTTTCCCCCATGTTAGAAATCTTTATTTTTTCCCCATTTCAGGGAGTTTAACCCTTTGCAGGCCATAATTATTCAGGAAATTTATGCACAGGAAAACACCAAAGCAGAGCTGTGGTAATTAGGAAGCAAATCTAAATGAACCATAGCAGAGGAGTTCAAACATTTGTCTGATTCTCAGGAGAGAGTTATCATTGTTTTAGAAGTCTTACTTTAATAAGGTATTTTTCATATCTAGTACCACTTTAATCCAGTTCAGAGATATTTTCCTACAACAAAACTTGTCTATATATTTATCAACTTAAAGCCCAAAGAAGATATTCTCTGTTTCCCACAGACTGAGACAATAATGCAGAATATTTTCTGTTGTTTGATACTCTATGTGTTTTTAAAAGCACTGCAGATAATTTTTCCTTCCCTGCCAGCTCTGATGTCTGTTCATGCCAAGCTTCCTATGGATTTCAGGAGTTCAGAGAATCATGGAATCAGAATGGTTTGGGTTGGAAAAGACCTTAAAGCTCATCCAGTTCCAACCCCAGGGACAGCTGCCACTGTCCCAGGCTGCTCCCAGCCCCAGTGTCCAGCCTGGCCTTGGCCACTGCCAGGGATCCAGGGGCAGCCACAGCTGCTCTGGCAATTCCAGCCAGGGCCTCACTGGAACTGCTTCTGTTTCATCCCTTGGAAAATTCACCATTTTTTCACTGCCTCACTTTCAGCAGGCAAGACGCAGCTATCGAGTGAATTCTCTGATAAATTCTGTACAAGGAGGCAGCACACAATTCATTATCCAGAGACAAGCTTTTTAATGTGCAAGCTTTTCCTGTAACCATTTTATTCAGCAACTTGTGAGGGCGTGATTTTGAATGACTATTTACTCATTTCTGGCACTCCTTGTCTGACATGTGTGCATCCTACTTTCCTGTTTGGATCAGATTCCAGCTTTTAAAATGAGGAATTGTTGTTTTTTGTATCGGGCAGCTCCTGTTTCACGTGGATATGCTGTGCAGTGCAGTGAAACAGCAAAATGCAGGTTACAAAACTGAATATTAGGGACTGTTCTGGGTTATACTGAAACACCTCATGCATCAGTTCTCAGCAAACCCTCCTCTGTGGTATTTGCAGCAGTGTTAGGGGCTGGATGTGTGCGTGGCTTTTTGGGATTACAACAGTAATATGAAGATTTTCCCTCTTTTCCTCATTCCCATCTCCTGCTGGTTTTCTGTTTCTAGAGCTTTGCATTCAGCAGGTAAAGCTGGAAGAGGACACAACAAACAAACAAAAAAAAAAAGCTTTTTGGAAGCTCTGGATTGCTCTGTAAAGAGGAAAAGGGGAGGCAATTCTGTCCCTGTGCCCCTCGCAGGTGAGACCCCACCTGCAGAGCTGCCCCAGCCCTGGGGACAACAGCAGCAGGACCTGGAGCTGCTGGAGAGATTCCAGTGGAATCCATGGAGCTGCTCCAGGGCTGGAGCCAGGCTGGGAGAGCTGGGGGTGCTCACCTGGAGAAGAGAAGGCTCCAGGGAGAGCTTCCAGCACATTCCAGGGCCTAAAGGGGCTCCAGGAGAGCTGCAGAGGGACTGGGGACAAGGCCTGGAGGGACAGGACACAGGGAATGGCTTCCCAGTGCCAGAGGGCAGGCATGGATGGGATATTGGGAAGGAATTCCTGCCTGGGCTGCAATTGCCAGAGCAGCTGTGGCTGCCCCTGGATCCCTGGCAGTGGCCAAGGCCAGGCTGGACACTGGGGCTGGGAGCAGCCTGGGACAGTGGCAGCTGTCCCTGCCATGGCAGGGGTGGAATGAGATGAGCTTTAAGGTCCCTGTCCAACCCAAGCCATCCTGTGATTCTCTAAGAAGGAAATCAAAGTTGTTTTGGAATAGAGGAAGAGCCCCAGTGTGAAATCAGAGCCTGTTTTCAGGGAATGCCATTCCCTGTGTGCCAGAGCTCGGGAGCTCAGTCTGTCCTTCCTCAGTGCAATTCCCTGCAGCTGAAGCTGTTCCATTTGCTGTGTTTAAATGAAAAACTACTGAAATCTTTTCTCCCATGTCCCTCTAATTCCGCTGGATAGGTGCAGTATTTTTTGACTTTACACTTCCAAAGAATTCCTTGCCAGCCGAACACGCCCCGTGAAACAAATCCAGCCCAGACTGTATTCATTGCACCTCTCAAACAGCTTTCATGAGCCTCCTTCCTTCTGAAGAGTTTCTGCTGCTCCTGTCACTGAATTTTTTTGGAAACTTTCTTTAATTATATGTTTAAAGTCATAGATTGAAATCATCTGTTTAAAATCATAGTGCAGAACGCTGATGGTTTGAGAATCTCTTGTGGCTGAGCAGGCGGGAGTTTTTCAGTGGGATCTCAACTGAGCAAAACAAAATATTGCTGTGTATAGGTGAGATGAGTTATTGGATAATAGTAAAGGTTGGGCTGCCTTTTGTTGGAAAATGTGCAGAAATTGGGGTTTTTAAAAAAGCAGTAAATGACCCTTTTAAATTCAGAAAACATCAATGAATTTTTTTCTTTGAATTGTTGCCATGAACTGGCAAGAGATTATTTCAGGTACTTGTAAAATTGAAAGAACTTCATGAAAACTGTAAAATCCTTACAAGACCTGTGCTTTTATATTGGAAAATCAAGTGTAAAGTGCTGTGTGTTTGTACCATGCAGCATGTGGGATATTTTTGAAGTGGGAGTTTTACCAGTGGTTGACAGAACAAGGATTTAGTGCCAGTGTTTGAGGGGATATTTGATGTCTTTTTGCTGCAGTAGTTGATGCAATTAAAAGTTTTCAGACATGTGAACCTCCTTTTATGTGACTGAGTTTGCTGGCAGTGTTTTACTCCTCCTCTTGCCCAGGTTTTAAGAATTTGAAGACAGAATTGATGGGAAATTTCAGGGTGCAGGTGCCATAAATACAATTCCTGCTGGCAGGAATTCCTGGCCCTGCACAGGACATCCCTGAAAATCCCACCCTGTGGCTGAGAGCGTTGTCCCTACGAGGTAATTCCAGATTTTACAGTAGCAAAAGGGATGTTTCTCCTGTAGCTGCCCAGATCAAAGATGTGGGAGTTTTTGAGAATCATTTTTGTACTTTATAGGGAGAAAAAAGAGAAAAAATACTGATTAAATCAAGTTCATCTGCAATTCTCTCATGCTTTATAAGGTAAAATACAAAAATCCAAATTTACAAGGATTTCCATGTGTTATCAGACAGCTGGGGAATCAATACAGAGATGGAATTTATCCAGCTGGACCTGTTGCTGTGAGGAGTGAAGGAGAATTGTAAATGATCCTGGTTGTGTTTGTGGCTTTTTGAAAGAACTACAATGTGGAATTCTCCTCTCAGTTGTGAGGTGTTATTTGGGCATAGCACAAGTCTGTAACAGAGCATTTGTGGGTCTAAATTATGGTGTGTGTAAATCTCAGAGTGGTTTGGGTTGGGAGGGACCTTAAAACCCATCCAGTTCCATGGGCAGGGACACCTCCCACTATCCCAGGGTGCTCCAAGCCCCATCCAACCTGGCCTTGGACACTTCCAGGGGTGAATCCCATCCTAAAAGACAAATTCCAGGATGGATACATGGATTGGAAGACCTTTTATAACCCTACACAGGGAAATGCTGAATTCACAGTTTTTACTGAAATAAATAGGGGAAACATGAGGGGACACAAAGTGCATTCACAAAAACAACTAAAAGTCTGTTGGGGCCAAGCAGGGAAAAGGTGGAATGTCTGGAGAAAGTGTGCAGCACAGTGGAACACTTGGAATGGGAATGAAAAATAAAGGTTATGGTAGAAAAAAAAAATCTATCTGTAGGACAGAACATCCCCCAAATACCTGTGGGATGGCTGAAATGCAGAATAACAGCTCTGGCTTCAAAGATGCACTGCAAGAGGGAGATGGAAATGCCAGTGGGAATGAGCAGAACCCATGAGGAATGCAGGAAAAAGGAGCCCAGGAATCATCTTCAGAGGTCACAAAACACAGTTACAAATTAGGAAGGTTTGTAGGAGCCTGTGTTTGAATTATTTGGCCTCGTGTGTCATCCAGCTGTAGGAATTTTGTGGGTTTTGCCTTATTGAGAGCAATGCTGTGACTTGTTAAACTTCCAGATCAATGTATTTGGTGCTGATAATTCCACAGTGTCATGCTTTCATTTTCCTAGCTCCTGGAATTTGGCTGAGCAGGTTTTTAGGGAGAGCCCACCTGCCTTAGCTGTGGCTGCTGTTCCTTCAGGAGGCAGTTCCTGAGCTCAGTGGGTCTGCTGGGATCTTGGAAAAGCACTGAAAAATTCTCACATTACTTTGATTTAAACGTGCTCAGAGTGTAGTAGTGTGGTTTTTTTGTTGATGGGGTGGTTAAATTATGAGGGAATTTTTAAATATTTTTTGTTTGTTAAGTAAGGTAAAGACTTTAGAAAGTTTTTTTTAATTTAGTGTAAAAGACACTTTATAGGACTTCTGGAACTGCGTTGTAAATTTGGGGTTGTTTTATTGGATTAGGTTATTAGGTAGAAAAAAGTTAGAACAAAAAACTTAATTGTTTTTGTGGTGTGTTTTAGTAAAGATTTTTTGTATTTAGTACAGTTTTTTTTGTAAAAAAGTTTGTTATTTTGTTTCATCGGAGCTCGTTTCCTTTCTTGCTTCACTAAATTAAATATGAGCAGAGTTCTCCATCTATTCTGAGTGTAAAATGCAGTTTTCTTGCATTCAGGTGCTTATCACTCATCCAAACAAATACCTACACTGTTTTTCATCAGGGATTTTTTATCTCCTCAGCATTTTTGTTGTACCAGTGCTGATACCTCCTCACTGCTCTCACCTGGTGCTCAAAGCAGCTGCCAGGGGCCATCCTTGAAGTTCTTTAGTTGCTTCACCATCACCAAAACCTGTTATTGATATGTGGATTTTTACAGCTTGGCTTTTGTTGTAGCAGCATCAGCTGTCAGCCAGTTGATATCAGATTTTCTGCCTTTTCTTGTGGCTGTTTTCACTTGGATCATGAACTTTGCACAGTGAAAAATCTGCTCTCCGTATTCACCCCCTCTTTGCTCTCCCGCTGATCCCGACCATCAAAATACCACCTGACAGTGAGACCAAAATTCAGAGTATTTGTGGCAGCAACATTCAGAGAAGTTCATTGCTCTGACCAAATCCAAATATTAAAGTGGTTTTGAATATCAAACTCATCCTTTTGGATACTGCAGCTCATAATTCCACAAAATGAGAATTTGATGGGATTGCTCAAACTGGTTCCTGAGGAAAGTTCCCATGAATACCAGCTCAAAAAAAAACCACAGACAAAACTTTTTAAAGCAGTGAGAGAAACAGCAACAAGCCTGTGCCACGGCATTGTTGCCAGGACTGTTGGATTGAAAGAGACAGAATATTTTAGAATTTTTTTTCAGGAACTTTATTTGTGGTCTCTCTCTCGGGCTGGCGTGTGAGTGTTATTTGTGCTTTTCAAAAAATGGTAATCTTGCACTCATTATGGCCTGAGGCAGCCAATCTCAGGCAGCAGTGATAGGGGAGATCTAATAAACAGAGCTAAGCCCAGCTATTTTCCATTGATTTGAAAGAAGACAGAGCTAATCTGTGATTCTTTCTGTTGGGCTTCTGCCACAAGATGAATTTCACCTCCAGCTGCAGAGCAGATTGCACATCTACAAGCCAAAAGAGATTTTCACCCTGATAACAGGTCTGAATTTCCATGTTTATGGAGTTGTCCCCACTGCAAGGGGCCTTGGGAGGTCCAAGCACCTTCTCAGAGCAGTTTGGTGAGGACTTTGACTGGGGGGTTTTTGGGGGCCTCCAAGGCTGGAGATACCACAACCTCTTATGATCCCTGTCCCTTAACTATCCTTGGAGGAAAGTACTTTTTTGGCCACTTTCATGGGATCTCTGCCTCCAAAAACTGCCAAAGTGAGTTGGAAACAAGTGGTGCTTAAAGGGATTCCCCGAGATTTTCTCTGACTTTGAGACTTCCTCTTAAAATTGTGGCTGCTGTAGGCCATGAAAGGGACTCAGCGCTGTCTCTGCTGAAGTTTTGCCAAAACACCTTCATGGATTATTGCTGTGGTCCGTGCATTGACAAAGGACTCTTGACAATAATATCAGAAGGCTAAATATGATTTATTAACATGACTCCATAGTCAGAGGATTTGGGCTATAATGTGCCCAGGTACAGAGCTCAGATGCTTACTTCTTCATGCCCTGTACCAGAATAGAAGAATGCTTACAATATCAGAGAGATAACAGTCCTTCATCTCATAGGTTGAAAGAGAAACCTCTATCTCCCACTATCAGGAGACAGGCAGAAAAATCCAAAAGCGTCCTTGAAACACACACCAGAGATTTTGTTTACAGAAACTTATACAGAGTAAAAAAAACAGTAAAAGATGCTCTTCCATGGGAAAATTTTCCTGTAGGCTTGCACACAGAGAAACTTGTAATATGTTCTTGCAACAGTGGATGACCTCAAGTTGTCTTCCTTGGAATCTCCAAGAGCTGAGGACTTTGTGGGAGCCATCCATGCAGGATGAGCTGAGCTGTGCAGGAGTGGAATGGCAGATTTAGGCTGAGCTGACTTGGTGCTGCTGTAGCAAAGCTGCGTGTTTGGAAAAGATCCAATGTGCAGAATGGACAGCTCTGGACCTTGGAATAAAACACTGGAATTTCCCTGGAAAGAATTCACAGCCATTCCTGGATGGGACCCTGGGCAACCTGGGTTAGCTGAGGGTGTCCCTGCCCATGGCAGGGGGTTGGAACTGGATAATCTTGAAGGTCCCTTCCATCCCAAACCATTCCAGGATTTTGGGATTTGTGCTGATCCTGGTTTGCTTTGAGCTGATGTGATTCCCTGTGGTGTGGTTTTTGCTTTGCATAAGTGGCCCATTGGACCAGTATTTAAGAATTAACTCCATAAAAGCAACCAGCAACAGGAATTTGAAGTCCTCATTCCTGTGCTGCCATCTGCACCCAATGCCACCAACAGGAGGGAATTCCCAACTTCGATTTCTTGGCCATCACCCCTGGCAGCAGCAATCCCCATTCCTGTGTGCCTTAAAGATGTACCAAAGATGTTCATTCTGGGGGGAAAAGCCTGCTTTAGGTCGTGGAGAAATAACCCCATTGGGAAAACCTAATTTAAACCATGGAATAGTGACAGGGCTGAGCTGGAAGGGAAATTGTAAATGGGAATGATTTAAATGAGGCTTCTTGTCATCAGGAGGGGCCATAAACACAGTTGTGCATTTCCAGGTGCATCTCTAAACCTGAGCACATTTGTATTAACACCACTACTACAATTACATGCAGATTAGCTGCTTGGTTGAATAGCTGTAAGAACTTGGAATAGATTTGTCCTTTTCACAAAGGTTTTCATTTTCTTTGGCAGCTCTGAGTGTTAACAAATTAGAGATCGATGTTCTAGCAGGGCAGAAAAGTGAAGTGAGGCATGGCTGGGGAGAAACTTCAGAGCCATTAATAGTTGCAGTTAAAGGCATTAGTTAGTGGTGCCTGAAAAACAGAGCTGGAAATTCAAAAGAAAAGGTCAAAAATTGCTCTCTTTTTCTCCATTTTCTGCTGATAATCGAGTTAAGTATTTTACCCCGCTTGCTGCACTCTGAATATCTTTGACATCTTTGAATATCACTGAAATCTTTCACAAACACCCATCATGGAATCCAGCAAGCACAGATGGGAGCTGAATTTCCTTCCTGCACGTTTGCCAGGCAGAGCCTGCGTTGCTCCTTTGTTCTGTGGAATCCCAGCTTGGTTTGGGACCTTAAACTTCATCTCATTCCCACCTGCCACGGGCAGGGACACCTTCCAGGTTTTTGTTTGGGTGGGTCTGTGGTATTTTCAACACCTTTGGATACTTTTTGGGTTTTATCTCTCTGTAGGAACAGGTATTGTGTGGTTTTGGGTGTCCCAAATCCTCTCTCCTGTAACAGTTCAGGCATCTCTTCTGTCACAGGGACAGCCTGGTCCTGGCCCAGCTTCTTCCAGGACACAATGGACACAGGAAATTTTCTGAAGGCAGAAGAGA
Organism: Leptocoma aspasia; assembly: GCA_013399835.1. Classification (NCBI taxonomy): domain Eukaryota; kingdom Metazoa; phylum Chordata; class Aves; order Passeriformes; family Nectariniidae; genus Leptocoma; species Leptocoma aspasia. Next base: position 16,054 of record VXAX01004962.1, read on the forward strand.
GGGAATTGCACTTGAATTTGAAACAGGCAGCTCAAGCACTACCAAAATCCTGATAATTGCTTTGGTCTCAGCTTCCTTACCTGGGTGTCCTCTGTAGGCTCAGTCCAGGATCCCAGCTTGCTTCCTTTGCTGCTTTTTTTTTTTTCCTCCTGTGGGGCTTCTCTTTCAGTTTGAATTCCCTCTCCCTGCATTGCAGCCACTTCTCCCACTTGTTGCACATAAAAAAGTTCTTCTCTGCGGTAAAAGCTCATCCCCTGCTCTGTCCATTCACCTGTAGTCCCTGAGTTGTCCTGAATTGTGGTGGAAGGGATTTGTTGGCTTCTTTTTTTTTTGAAGGCACCTTTTATGCTGTAGTTCAGGTTTGGAAGACTGGTTTGATTTGGTCAGAGACCATTTTTTGGTGGAAAGATGCTGCATTTGGAGAGGTTTCATAAAAACCTGATTTTCAGCCCTGTGGCAGATGCAGAGAACTTTCCCCCAGTGAGGACAGTCAGTGCCCTCATTAAAAAGGAGCTCATAATAGGATTTAAAAACAAGAGTAGAAGTCTTAAATGTTATGTAGGATCTCTCAATGTGGATTTGGACATCCTTAGTTTCATCTCTGGAATAAAAACTGCACCAATTGACTGACTAGAGCAGCTGGACCAAATGAGAGCAGTCAGAACTTGTATAAAGAATAACTTATCTAAAAATTCAAGCACAGGCCTGATGTGCTGACATTTCAGAAGAAATTCCCTCATCCATAGATCATTTGGAGGCAGAATGAAGATGCAGTGTTACTTGGGAAGCTGTCTGATGTTAAATGCTTGGTTTTCCATAGCTTATTAAAATCAATTCAGGGACAAATAGAGGCTTTAAATTCAAATGAAAATGCCATGAGAATGGTCATATTTATAAAGCTGTAATTTAATGTAATTTGGAGCTGGGGTGGAGGCACAGAACAGTTGATGGTTTTATTCTTTTTTTGTTCTTTTTTTCTTCCCTAATTCCTTCTCTCCTCACTCACTTGGTGGCAGTTCCAAAGATGAAACATGACTGGATGGTTTAAAGTTTATTTCTTCTAATCTTGCCTTTTTCTCTGTAGTCCAGAGGAGGCCCCAGAGCTGCTCCAGGGCTGGAGCCCCTCAGCTCTGGAGCCAGGCTGGGAGAGCTTCTACCAGAGTCTCCTTGTCAGGATCTCAGTGCCCAAACAAAATTTAACTTGGACATGGAAAATACAGCCCTGTCCAGCTAGAAATGGAGTGGAACGTGGCAGATACCTGACAGAGCTCCATGGAATAAAGAGAGGAGGGAAAAATTGTCATTGCCAGAAACTGGCTGGGTTTGGAAAGGTAAAATACAGATTGTGTCTGTATTTAAAATCAGGGTATGAGCCCCTCTGCCATGGAGAAAACTGGGGGTGCTCACCTGGAGAGGAGAAGGCTCCAGGGAGAGCTTCCAGCACATTCCAGGGCCTAAAGGGGCTCCAGGAGAGCTGCAGAGGGACTGGGGACAAGGCCTGGAGGGACAGGACACAGGGAATGGCTTCCCAGTGCCAGAGGGCAGGCATGGATGGGATATTGGGAAGGAATTCCTGCCTGGGCTGCAATTGCCAGAGCAGCTGTGGCTGCCCCTGGATCCCTGGCAGTGGCCAAGGCCAGGCTGGACACTGGGGCTGGGAGCAGCCTGGGACAGTCTTGAGTTTGGACTAAAAGAAGTGAAAAAATTTCCTTGTGGCTTTGGAAATCTCTTTTAAGGCCGTTCAGATGTCGGGCTCTGTGTCAACAGGATGATTAAAACAAAATGCTCCCTATTATCCACAAATGGCTTTGTTAAAGATCCCGAGATGAAATGGCCACAAGTACAATTAAGGGAGAAAAGAAGCTTAACTGCAGCAGTAATGGATTAAAAAGAGGCACAGAAAACTTCCCAATTTACCATTCAGGGAACAGGATAATCTTTGCCTGCCGATGCTTTGAGTCTTTTCGTGGGGGAGGATGAGAAGGAAAGAGAAGTCTTTAAATTAAAAATTCTCCCCTGATTGTCAAAGGTGCCAAACAGCCCAAGCCCTTGGTTCCTTTGGTGGGTGGAGCAGGTGCTGAGCTGAGCTGGAGTCAAGCTGGGCTCATTTTTGTCTTTCCAAGCACTAACTTGAAGCAAAGGGCAGATTTCTCTCTCTTATATGCAAGTCAAAAGTCTTCTTTTCTTTGTCGAATCAACTGTTAACTGTGTAACTCTTAAATTTAATTAAAAAAAAATTAAATAGATTGCATGAATGTTACTCTCCTAATGAATCTCTTCAGGGCTTTAAGGGCTTAAAAGCAAGAATTCGATGTCAAAATCAGTCGTGGTCTGTCTGCAGTAAAAGCAGTTTCACCACATTTTTAATAAAATAGCGCATATAGGTGAAGTATCTCTGGTGAAATTAAATGAGGGATCTCAAGTTCTCCTGGTTCTTTTGATAATCTTTTATCAGCTTGGATGACACAGGGTCTCTCAGAACTTTCCCTGGTTGCAAATCTGAAGATTTTCAGCCCAGAGTGAAACGTGTACTTGTGCTTTGAGGTCCCCCATGCAGACAAAACAGTGACCTTCTGAGGGGCTCCAGGAATTTATTTTCTGACACAGACCTTTGAAATCAGAGCTCTTGAGAGAAATAATTCTCCTCTTATTCCTCCAGCTTTAAGAAGCGTCTGCTCCCACTTTCGCTCAGGGAAAATTATTTCAGTGTCAGGCGTGGTGAAAACACTTTCAGCCATGACCAGATCTCATTTTTCCCTTCCTGACTTAAGGCATTATTTATATTTTCTGTGGCTCTGTGTATGTATCAGGGCAAATTAGATGGATTTAGAATTAAAATTGAAGTTCTCTTTAACTTCTTGTTCAACCTCTGTTTCTCTCAGTTCACTTTGAGGGTGGCTCTGGAAAAGGCACCACTTTTTACGTCATTTTACTGCAGTATCTTCATTATCTTTGGGCCAAAACTGCTGGATTTGGGGTCTTTAAACTCATCCAGTGCCACCCCTACCATGGGAGCGATACCTCCCACCATCCCAGAGTGCTCCAAGCCCTGTCCAGCCTGGCTTTGGACACTCCCAGGGATGAGGATAATAAATGTCTGCCTTTATCTGGAGATGAGAAAATGATGTTACAGCACCATTTTTAATCTGTGTGTAGAGAAATGACCACTGCACTTTTTTCTGGAGGATGAGGGGGGACTTGGAAAATGAAACTTCATCTCTGAGTTAAGGAGAGTTTATCTCTAAAAGAGAATCTGAGTGAGTTTCAATAGTAGACCTGAACCAACAAACGGCACACTTCATCTAAGATAACAAATGATTTCTTGATAGCTTGTAGGATTAAAACTTCTGGGCATACAGAGCAGCTCAGTTGATCACTTGAACTGCAATTAAAAAGCAGAACGAGTACACCCCAAATATTGTTTTTATGTCAGAAATGCTCCTTCATGCTTGAAAATGAGAAAAAATTGCAATCGATCCTTACAACTGTTGTGTTCATCTTTATTGACCGGGCCAAAGAAAGATAAATGGCAGCCTAAATAAGATTCCAGTCCGTGTTGGCCTGGGAGGGGACAGGGGGTGATGGAGAACCATTCATCATCTCAGCCCTGCCCCGGCCACGCTCACCCTGCCACGGGCTAGTCCCTGTGGGGTTTTTTGGTGGTCCCCACACAGCTGGGA
>VXAX01004962.1:19896-34862 GCA_013399835.1 Leptocoma aspasia
TCCCGTCCCATCCCAGCAGCCTGGCTGGATGGGGCAGCTGGGATTGCTGAATGCCAGGGGGTCACTGGTGTGAGGAGAATTCCCCTTCCATTTGCTCAGCAGCTGATGATGATTTATGGAGGAATAAAGGAGCGCTGGTGGCGTGCATGGAGAGCTGGGTTTGGTGCAAATGAGTGATGAGCAGTGGGGCTGGCACTGGGGAGTGCAGCAGAGCTCTCTGCTCCTGCTGATCCGGGCCTGACCTTTGCCTGCAGTGCCTCTTAGCCAATTTGTTATCGTTTGTGAGAAAATATTAGCCCTGCAATACAATTTTACCCCTGTTCGGAGCTGGCGTTTTATTCACTGATTTCGGTACATTTCGAGATTATTATTCGCAGGGAAGAAGCTTGGAAGGTGAAATCTTTAAGTGGGAAAGAAAAATGGTTTCCTTTGCGTTTTTTTGGTAGGTGGTGCTGCCTCTTGGAATTTCAGGGAGTGTTTTTGCAGGACCTGCACTGCTCATAAATGATAAATATGCCTCAGGACATGTTTACTCACCCAGTGATCACAGACCTGTGTCATCTGTGACTTTTGTGGAAGAGTGATCTCTCCACTTACAGCCTTTTCCATTTTTTCCCCCCTAAAAATGTTTTCATCAGATTGCTTTTCCATACATCAGTGTCTTAAACGAAACTGTTTTATTTTACCCAAAATTAAAATCGGAATGATGCTTCCCATGGACTGGCTCATGGCATCCATGTGTGTTATGGAATCATGGAGGGTTTGGATTGGAAGGGACCTTCAAAGCCCAGTGCCACCCCTGCCATGGCAGGGACAGCTGCCACTGTGCCAGGCTGCTCCCAGCCCCAGTGTCCAGCCTGGCCTTGGCCACTGCCAGGGATCCAGGGGCAGCCACAGCTGCTCTGGCAATTGCAGCCCAGGCAGGAATTCCTTCCCAATATCCCATCCATGCCTGCCCTCTGGCACTGGGAAGCCATTCCCTGTGTCCTGTCCCTCCAGGCCTTGTCCCCAGTCCCTCTGCAGCTCTCCTGGAGCCCTTTTAGGGGCTCTGAGCTCTCCCAGAACCTTTTCTTCTCCAGGGTGAACAGTCCCAGCTCCCTCAGCCTGACACAAGTTAAATATTTGGAAGATGCCAAATCAGTATTAAGGCATCAATAACTCCAAAGCACGGGCTGAAGTCCCAGGTTGCTAAAATAAGGATTCAGCTGGTTTTGATGGAATCACACAGTTTGGGACTGTCAGGATTTTGTTGCCATGTTAACATCATTCCCTGGGGTGACTCAAAGCTACGTCAGAGTTCTTGCAAGTGCCAGCACACCCTTTTTGCCTCTCCATGCCCTGTTTCCAGCAGCATTCTGTGGAAAATGGTTTCAGAGAAGTTTTGAGCTGCTTAAACTTTGCTGTCTCCCTCCAGCTGGGCAGCCAGGTGCTTGGTTATTAGAGCCGAGGTCCAGCTGTGCCGAGGCTATAAAAACCTCCTGAAAAATGCCACCTCTGTGTTATTGAGACATGAAGCAAAACAACATTCCAGCCATTTATCTCAGGCTGGAGAATCACAGAATTCTTTAGGCTGGAAAAGACCTCCAAGATCATCGAGTCCAACCATTCCCAGCACTGCCAAGGCCACCACTGAGCCGTGTCCCCAAGTGCCCCATCCACAGGGCTTTAAATCCCTCCAGGGATGGGGACTCCACCCCTGGAGCTGTCCCAATGCCTGATCACCCTTTCCATGAAGGAATTTTCCCAATACCAAACCTGCGCCTTCCCCGGCACAGCATTTTCACACCTAGAAAACTTCTGGTGCTTGGGGAGCATCTCCCACCTGTACTTTGGAAAGGAATGATTTTTTAGAATGGAGACAAAGCCATCCCTGGGTTTAGGGGAGATGAAAATCTGTTCTGAAGCTGCCTGGCTTTAAAAATTGAAATTAGCAACTGATTGAAGCGACCTGGGAGTTTGGAATATTCCAGTAAATCCTCAGAGAGGCAAAGAGCCAAAAGGAAAGTCGAGGCACAGTTAATTTATTGTGGGATTTTGAAGCCTGGCTCGAGTGTCACCTGTGAGGCAGAGGGGAGATGTGTGTGAGGAACACAAACAGGGCACAAAGAAGTCAAGAATCAGTATTTTGATTTTAATTTCTAATGAAGAAGTTGCAAAGACTCCAGGAGCACCTTGTGCTAAATATGGGATTCTTGTCTCGTGTCCCTTTAGAGTTTCTTCCCCAAGAACCATTTCTTTTGCATAATCAAGACACACTTATTAAAAAAAGAAAAAAAACAAAAAAAGTGATTTCTGAAACTTTGTCATCGTTAGGTTTTGGCAGTTTTTTGAAACAACTTAAATCCAAAATCAGCTTTATTAACTAGATATTAGCATGCCTGTAAATGATAGTAACTGAAATCTGTATTTATTCTGTTTTTTTTTTGTTTCAGAGTGCCCAGTTCTACAAAGTCACGACTGAGCAATACCAAAAAGCTGCTGATGAAGTCTCAGCTCGGTTCAAGTGAGTCCCTTCTGTTTTTTCCTGGCAGCTGGATGAGTTCTTACCACATTAAAATGCACAATAATTCCCCTTTCCTCCCTCACAGATCCTATCAGTCCCTCTGGTTGTTGAAAGGAGGGAATTTGGGAGAATTTGGAGGCCAGTGTCTAGGAACCATAAGCTGCAGAGAAATGGGATGCACACTTTGTATACATTTATTAATTTATAGTTGATAAAGAACATGAAATATTCTAAAAATAGATTCCCTTTCTCTGATGGAGCACCAAAAATGGGATTCCAGCTTTGCATCTCAGTGGCACCACGGGAAGGATTTAAATGAGGAATTTCACCCTGCCCTCAACAGTGAAGGTCAAATTAAATAATTTTTATTAGTCCTGAAGAAAGTGAAGTGAAGATCTGATAATTGATGGATCAAAGTGACAGTGACCCTTAGCCTTGGACCTTCCCTTTGTGCTGCTTCATCCCTCAGGCTCGAGGTTCCATTTATCATTTTAGTGAGGACACAGAACTTTTTACAACCTCAATTCTCTCCTCTAACCAAGAAATGCTGCAGAAAATGAATTATTCTGCCACAATTTTTGTAGATTTGTGGAGGGATTTTCTTCTGGTTTGTGTTTTGTTTTGATTTTTGATGAGCGGGAAGAGGAAAATCCTTTCTGAGCTGCTGATAATGATACAAGTAAAATTTTAAAGTATAAGAAAAACTCATTTTATCTCTTAACAGCATGAATTGTTGCATATTCTCTGGTGTATATATAAAAAATTTGTAGTGTTTAATGGTGCAGAGTATATTGAGCACTAAATTCATCTGTCCCTTAAACAAGAGGGACAGGATGACCATTGATCAAGGTCTGATTTAAACATAATTTGGAGGGTTTTCCATCATGTCTGGAAATGCAGGAAGGTTGGGATAAAATTCCCACCCGGGTGTCTCCTTCCTCTGTTACAGTGGGATATTTTCAGCTTTCTGAATCAAATGATTGCCTCATTTCACATGCATTATTCCAAAAGAAGGTTTTGTTAGGATTTGAAGTTTTGCTGAAGAGCTCTGGCTGGGTTTAGGGGGCAGAGGTAGGAGATGGGTTTGGGATTGGGTTTTTCCTCCTGATAAACAAAGGATTTCCTAAGGAAATCAAATACTGTGGGTTCCTTTTTGTGCAGAAATGGAGCTGATTGATAGAGCAGGGGCCAGTCCTGAGCATCAAAGAAATTTAAGAAAACCATTTTATATAGGGTGTAGAAATCAAGGAATATTTACTGAGGAGGATTTGGACAGGGAATCACATTCCTAACACTTGATGGGATTGGACTTCTCTTAATTTTCTAGAAACTGAAGGTATAAATTAAAATCATCCATTTGACTGATCTGTAATAGCAGTACTGCAATTACTGTGCTGCTTTTGCACTTGAAACCAAATTTCCTAAAAATTATTTGGAATTTTTACATCTGTGGATGCACTATTGGTCCATTGCCTTCCAAGAAAACAAAAGGAAAAAAAACAGGAAATAAAAAGGTGCCTGAAATATGCACATAAATTGTGGCAGATTTGATGAAGTGCCTAAAATACCAATATTACTTTACAATTTAAAGGTTTTTCCTTACATAAAATCCCTTTAAACACCGTGTCTTTTTATTGAAAGTTTCGATGCAGGAGATGTTATTTTATCACTGCCTCTTTTATGGAACTTGATGGATAAATGAGGAATGATTTAGTGAGACCTGGAGATGCTCTTTTGGTGTCACAGGCACTTCTCATGTGCAGTTTAATTGCACGTGAGGATTGAGAGGACAGAGGCTCCAGTGGTGTTTAAAGAGTTGTTTAATTGGCTGTAAAAGAAGAATTAAATAAGGTTGAGCTGCTAAATTTTGTTAATGCATAAAGCCATGTGCTGCCTGTGATTGCAGGTTCCAAGTGCAAGATTAATAGATCTAATTGTGGTGTTACTAGCAAGCAGTCTGACTTTATTTTAGGCATGTCTACAATTAGGTACCCAGTTTTAGTGATATAACTTGAATTTCTTCCACTTTTTAACCTGCATCACTTCCAAGAGCAAGAAGTGGATGGTGTTGTTATATATTAAATATTTCCTGGATTTTCCTTCCTCCATTTAATCCCTGAAATTACATCAGCTGTGGCTTCATCAGTCTTTAGGGGTAATTAAACCCCATTAAAAGGGGAAAAATACAAATATCCCACATGAGTTTGGATCAGAGACCTGGCAAGTCTTGTGTCTGCAGTTCCTATTGCTGCCTGCATTAAACTGATATTCCAAATGTCCATGAGGAATGTTTTATCTCCACCAAGGCCCTGATTCACATTGATCAAATTGGGAATTATCAAATGCTTCATCTCTTTACGAGCCTAATTCCCATTGATCAAATCCTAAATGAGCAGGTTCAGGCAGTTCCTGCAGTCCCCAAATCACATTAAAACAACATTACAGGGCCATGCTGCCCCTCCTAAAGCTGGAATTATCTTCCCACAGTTACATTATAACCCCAATTATTCCATTATGAAGATGGCTCTGTTATAATGAGGAGTTTACACAAGAAGAGAAGAATGCAACGTTACAGGAAGAGCTGGGCTTTGGGCAAGGATTTGAACTTTTCCTAATCAAATTCTCCCTTTGTTTTGTGGGTTTTTTCCCTTAATTTGGAGGGCTGGGAGCGGGAAATTCGGCAGCTGCAGCGGTGACATTTTATTCCCCCGTGGTGTCTCGAGCCAAGTGACATCTTCATTATTCATTTAACAAGCAGAGAGGGCAAAGGCAGTCTAAAATAAATGTTTTTATCTTTGGTGGGTTTTGATTTCTGGTGGTATATTTAGAATTCATAGCTGTGCATCAGTGCTTTTCCCTAAATATTCTGCCATTCCTCTCCTGCTCCGCTGCTCGCGTGGACAACATGGAATGGCCTCTTGCTGCAGGGGTTTTTTGGGAAAAACTTAATTCCCAGCTATCCAGACTGATGGAAATCCCAAGTCCTCCCAGGGGATTGACTGATCAGTTTGGGGTGAGGTTTCCCCCAACAATGGAATTAATTCCCCAAAGTTTGCTTGGACAGTGACAGTTGTAATCCAAAGGATCCAGCTGGAAGTTTTGGGTGTTTATTGTGAATCACAGATTTTGGGGGGCTTTATTCCTTTATTATGAATCTTTTGGACATGACTTTCTCCATCAATTCCCATAGAATGAATGGGAATAAATGACAAGTCATCCATGTCATATCTTCCGTTAATTAAGATTTCTCTATCACAAAGCCTGGATCATTAATGTTTACTGAAAATAAAATTTAAGGATTATTACCATCAGAAAAGCACAGAGTGGTTTGGGCTGGGAAGGACCTTCAAGATCATCCAGTTGCACCCCATGGCACGGACACCTCCCCCATGAAGTTCTGTTTGATGCTCAGCTGTGAATATTTTAAATATTGGCAGTATTTCCTGTGTGTCCTGACTGATGTTGTTGTGAGCTGTGAAGCTGAGAAGGAGCATAATGAAACCACAGTAAATTAATAACAGCAACACTTCGATATTCAGATATAATTGTCTCACAAAGCAGTGGTGCCAATTCTCTGGATACTGAGGGAGAAAAAGCAGGGTAGAGAGAAAATCAGCTTTTTATTGATGACTTTGGACCGAGTCCAAGGAAGTGTGGCTTTATTTCCCTGTCCTCGTTACCCTTCTGATGTTGGGGCACATATGGTGACTTTTGAAGGGCTCTTGCACTGCCTGTAAATTAGAAATATTGATAGTTTCTTAATGCAAATATCTTCAGTCACCATCATGCTGCACTCACATAACTCTGTACATAGAAATCTGTGTTGCAGAGAGCCAGGCAAAGAATTTGTGCTTTATTTCTCCTTGTGCAGAATCCCTTTATTCCAAACAAGGAATAAAGCCTCTTGTTTTAATGCCTTCTCCTTTGTTGGGATTTCCTCCCAAGTCTTGCTGACCCAGACTTCCAATTTGTACCTTAAATAACATAATTGTTTCCCAGAATCGTTTGGGTTGAAGGGGCCTTAAAGCTCATCCCATTCCATCTCCTGCCATGGGCAGGGACACCTTCTGATCCAAACCCATGTGGGATATTTGTATTTTTCCCCTTTTAATGGGGTTTAATTACCCCTAAAGCCCATCCCATTCCACCCCCTGCCATGGGCAGGGACACCTGTCAGATTTTCAGCAACACCAAGTTGTTCCAGCCTGGCCCTGAATTAAAAGTAGCTTCTTTTAAAACCTGAAGTTAAAACTACAGATTATCACTTATTTCTGAAATACCACATACTGTTTTGTCAATAACAGAAAATAGGAAGCTACAAAAAAATCCTGCAGGCTTTGTGCCTTTAGTTCAGCTTTTTTTGCTTGGCCAAGGGCAGTGAGCTCTGCACAGAAACTTCCTGAACTAATGTTTTCTCTTACAAATACAGCAAATATAGCTGCTGCTTTGTCAGGAGAGAATCATTGCAGGGTTGTTTGCCCTGATGACGCTGTTGCTGGTGATATCCTTGATGTTTTTGTCACGTGTTCTGTCTGGAGATGATGGTCCCAAGCTACTCCTGACATCCCTTAGAGAGGTGTGAGCTGCTTGTAAGTGATGCTGGGAATTCAAGAATTAAATACCATAGCTCAGCTCAGGCACTGAGCCTTTCTTAGCAACAGAGGTACCCAAAGGTCTGATTTCTCTTTCTGCTCTTGCACCTCTTCACACACAGCTGTGCTGCCACCAGGAGAGTTTTTTGAAGTGCTTCAAGCAGAGGTGTGTGATCTCAAACACATCTCACTCCACAAGCCAAGTGTAGGTGCATTTTTCCAGCATGGAAGTGATGCTGGAAACCAGCCCACATTCTGAGTGCACAGAGCTGCTTCAGGTGGGAAGAGACACTGGGAAAGAGACTTGAATAAATCTTTCCAGCCTTTTGTTTATCTTGCACATCCCAAACCCTGTTCCTTTCGAATGAACTCTTTTCTTTGCTCAGTTCTTTCAGTCAGGGCTTGGCCCTCATGGATTCACCTGAGGGCTGCAGGAGCAGAGCTCACTCAAGAAATCTCTTGGACTTTGTGCTCTTTGTACAAGATATGGTGCTTTGACCCAGGGACCTTAAAAATCATCCAGTGACAATTTAAAGAGGGGACTTTGGTGGGCAGCAGTTCTTCTGTCTCAGTTGCTCTGCACCTCTCTGTTGGAACTCTGGTTGCTGAGAATTTCAGACTTTCTGTGCTGACAGGCCCTGACCCCCAAGAGAACATTGCATTGACCTGAGGCTGTGGAGAAGGCTTCCAAAATTGAATAGTAGAACTGAAATTATGAGTGTGTAATTTGAATAGAAGTGTGTGATATCACATGGTGAAAAACTTAGAGTTTAAGGTTTTAGAATATAGTAATATACATAAAGCAAGATAGAAGTTTTAGAGCAGAAGCTAGTCCTTCTTCACCTTCTTCTTCATAAGTTTGAATAGTATTGTATAATTAGACAGAAAAGTCCACATTGTGGGGCAGGGGTGGTTGTTATTGGGTTAAAAGTAAAAATACTTTTAAGTGTCATTTATGAATTAGACAGTTTATCCTTAAAAGGCCTTGGAGAGAGAGAGACAGGGCTCCATTTTTAGTTTGTGAGTGAAGTAGAACTGTAGAACTCACAGTTTATGAGACTGTAATATAGATAAGAACTAATAAACATCTGAGTCCAAACGAGAAATACCATCTCACACATTTAATCCCGAGCCTGGCAAAAAGAAGTTAAAACCCGGCACCTATAAACAAAAAAGAGAATCCTTTGCCCATTCTCCAGTGATCCTTTGGAATCTCAGAATTCTCTAAAGCCACTTTTCAGTGTGTTTACCTGTGATTGTCACTTCAGACATGATAACTTCGGGTTTCCCTGCAGCCACACAGATATTTAATTGTGTTCTTTTGATCAGTGCAGTCCATTAGGAGTGAGAGTTCTGCACAGGGCTGGATGAAACATGAATTGAGCATTTGGAGCTGGATGCAGATTCCTTCAGAACAAACTGGGAGCCTGGTGGAATATCTGTGTTTGTATTTCACAGAGAATCTGTGCATGGGGATGTGTTTTCATTGAAATCTCTGAGCTCTGATGTGGAATTTAAATGTGCTTGTTTGGTCAGGAAGCAGGATTGAAGCTCTGACGGTGTTTTTTGAGAGTTATGTTAACTTTTAAAATCCATTATTCAAAATTTAGATAGCACATTAAAAAAGAGGGCAAGTCAGTTCTTTCCATCTTTGGCATAATCTTTATTTCCCCCTTTCTAAAAATCATGGATACATTCATTAAATCTCCCCTCAGGCTATCCCCAGTTTTTCACACAGTGAGATCCTCTCTGTAATGGAGAAAACAATCTTAAAATTAATGTTTGTAAAGCACCGAGTCAGGAGTAGGAATTCTTTTTTTTTTTTAATATGAATTAATACATAAAATAAAAGATTATTTGGGAGGAGGGACAGGTAGAACAGGATAATTATTGTAGGATATTGTTGTGGGGGGATAGCTGTGTGGGATAACTGAGTAGGATATTGTGGGATAACTACGTAGGAAAATTTGCCTGTGGGAGGGGAGCTGGAAATGGATGAACTTGATGATCTTTAAGGTCGTTCCCAAGCTGAACCACTCCATGATTTTATGATCTGCAGGTCCTTTCCCTATTGAGAAGGTCCTTGTCCTGTTCATGGTGGATGTGTTGGAAAGAGAAATGTGTTCAGCCAGCGTTGCTTTTCTCCATTTGCTTACAGAGAAACACAAAGGCATTTTAAAGACTTCCCTGAGAAAGAAGCCAGTGAAACTCTGCCCTCACACCTGGGTGACCCCCAGTGGGATTGGTTCTGCTTGTCCTTTGGGAGAATTCCCAGATTGCCACTGGGAATCAGCCCAGTGCTGGGAGAATCCCTGGCTGCCCTGGTTGGGGACAATCCCTGCCCTGGCTGTGGCTTTGGGAGCTGCTCCCAGGGAATGAGCAGCTCCTCCCGGTGTGTTTGGCACTCCAGGCTCTGCCAGGGCACATGTGGCTGCCTCCTCCCTCCCCAGGTTTATTCCAAACAAGGAATAAAGCCTCTTGTTTTAATGCCTTATCCTTTGTTGGGATTTCCTCCGAACACGAGTCGCTGATTTCCCAATTACAGCATTAAAGCTGGGAGGTTAAACCCCACAGCAGCTCCTTTCTATTATTAATTTGCTCTGCATTTCCTAATCTTCTGTGGCTGAGATTTACAAATACCTTTTCTAAAGATGTTTTTAATGAGGCCAAGCCATCTGTAGGATCAAATCCTACAAATCTCACTTGGGAGCCTCCAGCACAGACCTCCCTTTGGGGGAAGGGAGAATGTTTCCCAGAGCTGGTGGTGGGATTTTTTTAAGGAGAATTCACCTGTTCCTGGGTACAGGGTGAAGAATGAATCACCAATTACCTCTGTTATCACATGACGTGTGGTTCTCCTCTTTTTTTTTTAATCTCCTTTCCAGTAGTGTTGGAAAATCAGGGAAAAAAATACATCACAGCCATTCTGCTTGGACTGCACCTGAGGGAAATCACAGTTTAAAGGCAAAGTAGGCAGTAAATATTTCAGGAAATAATCTCAAATCACGGGGTATGTTGCAAAGGGCTATCAGACCAGAAAATAAAGTTTGTAAAATTAGTATTTAGGTTTCTTATCAAGTGGTTGAATCATAGGATCACAGAATGGTTTGGGTGAGAAGGGACCTCAAAGTCCATCCAGTGCCACCCCTGCCATGGCAGGGACAGCTGCCACTGTCCCAGGCTGCTCCCAGCCCCAGTGTCCAGCCTGGCCTTGGCCACTGCCAGGGATCCAGGGGCAGCCACAGCTGCTCTGGCAATTGCAGCCCAGGCAGGAATTCCTTCCCAATATCCCATCCATGCCTGCCCTCTGGCACTGGGAAGCCATTCCCTGTGTCCTGTCCCTCCAGGCCTTGTCCCCAGTCCCTCTGCAGCTCTCCTGGAGCCCCTTTAGGCCCTGGAAAATACAAATTAAGACAGATCAGGTCCCTTTTCTCCTCCTTCAGAGGGTGTGGGTGCCACTGCAATAAGTTTATTAATTCTGTCAGATTTTCAGTTCAGTGCCTGAATATAAAAACCCTCAGTCCCACAGATCTCTGCTAAAAGGAATGACTGAAATACTGATAATTTCCCCTTCTAACTGCAGTTCCTTGAACACAACCCACGTTTTCTTGGGGTCTCTATTTTGTGTGTGAAAATTCCGGTTGTAGCACAATACACATTTTTCAAGCTAGAAGGGGAATAATTTCATCCTGTATCCAAAGAAATGGGAAAAGCAGTTATTCCTTTCAAACTTCCCTTGCCACTTAGCGTGGCTCCCACTTCCAAGCCATTTAGGAGCTCCATTAAGCCCCTGGGTTTGCTCCTGTGCATGCATTAGGAGCAGAGCTGGGGTAATATGGAACAGATTTGCTGTATCATGGACACATTTATGAAGATTGATAACAGCCAGGGCTCAGTGTTAACTTTTATTTTCAAACAGGCTGCAGGAGAAACTGCCTGGTATTGCTTTGGGGCTTTGATTTATGAAAAGGTTGCTGCATGAAAAAGACATCCCATAAAGCAGCTCTGCTGGCAGGAGCATTATAAAGTAGGGTTGTGAGTAGAGCAAACAATAACTAACTGTAATTATGTTCATTATTGTCTCTCTGAGCTCCCTGTACCTTTTGGGGGGGGGTTTGCACTTATTCCCTCCTCAGCTTTTAAGTGGACTCACCTTTCCCACAGAGTGGGATGAAGGTGACAAAATCCTGCTGGTTTCTAGTGATAGCAGCCCCAAAAGAGGCCTTTTTTTGTTTGTGTGGAATGAAAGAGGTCACTGAAATGATACCTGCTTGCACAAATGATACCAGAAGGAGGAGGAGGACCAGGAAAGGTCTGTGGTAAAAAAATGCTGTTTCTCTTACAATTCCCATCACTGATGCATTTTCCCCTAAATTATGACTGTTCTGTGAGGGTTATTTCAGACTGTTGCATTTAAGCCCCTTCAAAACAAACCCAAAAATCGCAGCGTGATGGCAAAGATCACCAGGTTTCAGAACTATTTTCCTTCTCTCAGCCTGGCACCATCGTTTGTAACAAGATGAGCCTCAGCAGCAGCAAGCTGCATTCTTCACTCAGCAGCAATTAGCAGAAAACTTTAGTGAGAACCAATTGAAATCAAGGGGCACGACCTAAGTGGGAAAAATGTGAGTGGTTAATCTAAAGTTTGTCAAACTTGAGCGGCTTTAACTTAAAAGCATCCCTTTACCAAACTACCTGAAGACCTTGCAAAAAGAAATAGGAGCTTGAAAATCATCTGTGCTGAGGTTATAAAACACAAGAATGGCTTTTGTTGGAGCACAGTGAAGTTCTGTTAAATAAGTCAGTGTCTAATTAATGCTGCCAGCACACGGAGGGGGTGAGGAGAGGCCTTTGAAAGGTCTTGGTGAGCTGGCACTGAGGTTTCCATCAGGACCCTCTGCCTTCTGCCTCAGACTGCTCCCCTGGTGCCCTCACAGATCCAGGGAATGCTTTGGGTTGGCAGAGACATTCCAGCCCATCCAGTGCCACCCCAGCCATGGCAGGGACAGCTGCCACTGTCCCAGGCTGCTCCCAGCCCCAGTGTCCAGCCTGGCCTTGGCCACTGCCAGGGATCCAGGGGCAGCCACAGCTGCTCTGGCAATTGCAGCCCAGGCAGGAATTCCTTCCCAATATCCCATCCATGCCTGCCCTCTGGCACTGGGAAGCCATTCCCTGTGTCCTGTCCCTCCAGGCCTTGTCCCCAGTCCCTCTGCAGCTCTCCTGGAGCCCCTTTAGGCCCTGGAATGTGCTGGAAGCTCTCCCTGGAGCCTTCTCCTCTCCAGGTGAGCACCCCCAGCTCTCCCAGGCTCTCCAGTCCTGGAACATCTTTGTTGTCCTAAAATAGCCTGAGGGAAACACCCACCAACAGGCGGTGAACAATTACTTGAAAGCTTGAAAAATAATTTAAATCATGAGAATAATGAAAAAATGTGAGTGTTGCCATTTAGAGCTCACCCCTCCAGCTCCAGCTCCTGACCTGGTCCTGGTGAGGGGAACATTTTCCTTCCTCAGGTGCCCCAAAGGATGTTGGGGGCATTCTGTTTAAATGTTTCTGTAACACATTGTACACCACATTAAGGCCAAGATAAATTAGAGCAAGGTCCAGTAGGCACTGGTTATCAGCACCTTCACAGTGGGATTATTGCTCTTTGTTGGAGTTGATGACATTTGATTTTGTTGCAGCCCAGCTGATTTTATTTGATGAAAAGAATGGCTCGGCCTCATCCCCATCCAAGACTTGTGGAATCACACGTGGCCTTTGTGGCTTAGCAGAGTGAATCCAAGCCTGTTTGCTTAAATAACTTCATGCCCAAATGAAAAATTGGCATTTATTCTGCTATCTCTTAAGATTACAACCTTCAGTTCCCTCGAGTAATCGTCACCCACGCGAGCGGCGAGGCTTGAAGTGTTTAACTGGTGATTGCTTTTTCTGGATGCTGCTTCTGCCCATAATATCTTTTATTTTTGTGGTCACTTAACAGGGTTTTGGGGCCTTTTATAGCTGAAGAGAATAGTTAAATATATGTTGCTCTGGAGAGTAATATGTGGATAATAATGTGCCATGAGTTAGTGTCTTGTGGTGTTTCGTGTTGAGTGCTGTAGTTGACCTTTGCTAGAGAGGAGAAAAGTGTCTGCTTGTTAGAACATATTATTTAGCACCTTTAGAAAGGCAAAGCTGGTTGGTTTTGGTTTTTTTTTTTTAGTGTGAGGCTCAGTGAAGATTTTATCACCACGTTTTGGGGATGATGGTGTGATGTTAGGCCCTTACAAAGCCTGCAGTGAGTTGTAGCTCTTAGGAAATAAGTGGCAGTAATAAATCCAGAATGTGCTTTGCTGTCTTGGGTTTGGTTTATGCTGCTCATTTGGGTCTGTCTGTATTTTTTTGGTGTGTCTGTGTGCTTTACACACACAGTGATGTAAAGTTACTCTGGAAAATTTAATGCAGGGATGGGGATAACATTAAAATGGATCATTTAAGTGGATGAAACTGTCTTTTTTGCCACCTTCATATAGAAGCAGGTTTCAAACTGTTGCAGAATTATTTTTTCCTTTAAAAATTAGAAACGTCGAGGTTTCATCTGTCATGTAATGGCAGTTCATATATCCAAGTAGTCCTGCAACTGGCATCATCCACTTCCATGAGAAATATCAGCAGAGCATCAATTCAGTCTCCCAGAGCCTGGATCTGCCTTTCCATGAGCTGGAGCTGGAGCTGGGGAGACCCTTGATTCCTTTGCTTCCCTAAACCTTCAGAAACCTCCTCCAAATTCCTTATTGGGAGTAAATAGTAAGGAATTCCAGCACATGGTGTTGTTTGCAGTGATGATCCTTGACTTGTGTTCTCCTGAACAGCCAAGTGGAATCTTGCCAGTCTTCATTAAATAATTCTTTTTCGGGTGAGTAAGGCTGAGCTCAAGTGATACCACATGCAAGCTCTAAAAATAATCTGTGGTCTGGGTCTACATGATCAGGTTTGGAAGGCAAATGTTGGTTTGCTGATCGTGTAATCATGGAATTGGAGGGGTTGGCTCCATCCACGCTGAGCTGATTGGACTCTGGAGCTGGGAAGAGTTTGGATTTTGTCCTCAGCAGTGGTGGGACAGGCTTGGCTACATCTGGGATCATTCTTTGGCTCTGAAATTCTCAAAATTAGAAGCTGGGTTTGAGCTGTGCAAGGCCAAGAAGTATTTCTCTACATATTTCTATATATAACATTTAGGTGCTACAAAATATTCCACAGAGATAAAACTGCTCCTCCTTAAGTTCCTTCTAATTAAAGCCTGCAGTTGCTAAATTATCTTTCCTATTTTGTAGCAGCATCCATGCCCCTGTTAGAAGGAATTTGTATCATTGCCATCCACGTGATTGTTTATTTTAGTATCCTGCTATTCACTAAAAACTGTCCCTTAAGCTAAAAAGAAAAGTGCATCCTAAATTTGGGTAATTCCAACACTCTGCTCCCTTTGCAGCTGCAGGAACCAGCGGTGGGAGAGGTGCATTTGTGCATTAATGGTGGTGTGCTTTGGATTTTAAGAGGGTTTTTCTTCTATTTTTGAAGGAGAGGGGAATTTTATAAACAAACAGTGGTTTGGGATAATGCAAGTCCGTTCATATAAATTTAAAAGTATTCAAACTCATTTTATCTGTCAGGGTGCATGGGAATCCTGTCTTTATTTGATAGCTTGCTCCTCGAGATATTTGGAATTTAGGCAACCACAGCAGGTCAGATCAGAGTCTCCTGAGCTGGGAGTGGGTTTTTAGGGAATACTGTAAAAATGAGGGAAGTGTTCAGTGATACCATTTTGCCTTCAAACAAGTGGTGGCATGGGGCTTTCCTGAGCCAGATCTTGCTTGCTAATCTTCCCCTTCCC
>VXAX01004962.1:48478-67299 GCA_013399835.1 Leptocoma aspasia
ATGTTGCGGGCTTCGGAACTGTCCCTGGTGTGGGCTTCAGAACTGTCCATGGTGTGGGCTTCAGAACTGTCCATGGTGTGGGCTTCAGACCTGTCCATGGTGTGGACAACCTTTGCCTTTAAAGTAGAGCAGTAATTCTGGATATTTCTGGTGTTTCACTACCACCTCTGCTTTTGCCACCTCGCCTTTTGTGTACCTGCATCCCTGTCCTGCTGCAGGTCTTTGATTTCTGCTTTCTCCCCACTTGCTGGTGTGGGTGCTGAAATATTAAAATCTTGGGAGTTCCCTGGGGTTTTTTAGTATGGAAAACCTATGGGGAAGTTTCCCTCCTCTTTATGATTTTAGGATTCTGTGACCTTTCTCAGCACCTGCAGATCCCAAACCAACACCAGCTGCTGGTGACAGCAGGAACTGCCGGGACAGAGCAAGGCCAGCGTCCTCCACAAGTAGCAGGGACAGAGAGAGTGGAGAAGTGCCAGGATTTTTGTCCAGGGTGTCAAATATGATTTGCAGGACCCAAAAATCACTGTTTGTCCTGTGCAAGGTGACAGCACGCTGCAGCTTCCTGCCCTGTGGTCAGTCCTGTTCCATCAGGAGCCGAGTGCTGCCAGGTAAAAGCAGACAAGGATTTAGATTTGAGCACAAACAGCTGCAGATGTGGATTTTGTGACCACAGTCCATAACTTGTGATGGTTTGTGTTGAGCTGACACTTCTGGGAGTTGGCTGAAGACACAGGAGGGGATGTGGGAGGAGAGAGCAGAAGAGGGCGAGGTCCTGCAGCCAGGAGAGTCCTTCCTATGCTCAGCCTCTCCAGCTCTTCCCACAAAACCCTCTGGGGCCATGGCCAGTGGTGGTGACACCACCAATGCTCCTGCTCTCCAGCACTGACTCCCTGAGGAGCTGGGGCTGTTCCCACTGTCACAGCAGAGTCCAGGACAGCAGTGAGTGACCCCAAGCCCAGGGCAGGGTTCACAGGGAGGTGTGGCAAGGGAGTGAGCCTGGGGAGGTGAGGCACGGGGGCAGGGATGCTGCTGGTGGTGATGCCTTGAGAAGGCTGAGCTAGAGCAGAGGCTGGGCAGAGTTCCAGAATAAAGCAGGGATTTATGAAAAGGATTTCCTCCATGGATCCACCTTGGGCAGCACAAGAGCCCAGCCAGGGCTGCACCCAAGATGAACCAAAATGGTCCCAAAATGGACACCGGGCACGGGCTCTGGCACTTTTATCAGTTCTGCTCCATTTGCACATTGCAGTTCATTGTCCAGTTCCAGCTTTAGCCCATCAAGTCCCATCCTTCTTGTTTTTCTCTCTCCAGCCCACGTTGTTTGTGCTCTTGGGCCTGAGATTTGGATCATTTGTCCTTGGTCCCCAGCTAGAGAAGGAATTGTTTTGTCTGCCTGCTCTGTGCAGACAGCTCCCCATCCCATAATATGGAGCCCAGACCCACACACTAAAGCAGCACAGAATCTGAAAAATAGAAAAGCCAAACCCTGAGGCATCAGTTCCCCCCATTATAGGCTCGACAAGGCCAGGGTTCTGCTGGTGAACACCCTGCTGCTTTCAGCTCTGTTGGCTCTGTCACCTCCCTGGCTGCTCCCAGAAGTGTCAAACAGGGCCTGGGAACAGGAGCAGCTCAGGTTTGGTCATCAGTGTTCTGGAACAGCATCTGCCCCTCCCTGGGGAGCAGGGACAGCACCTGAGCTCGGCCATGGTGTGAGGGGAACCTGGGTCTTCAAGTCCTTGAGAAAGACAGCAAAATTCCAGGAGAACGTGGGGCACTGAGCCAGGGCTCCTCTGCAAGAATGTCAGCTCCATGTGAACAAAGACACTGGATAATTAGAGAGGTAATGAGTTCGGTAATTACTAAGGTAATTAGTTTGATTCTCTCTCAAGCCAGTAACTGCTGGGAAGTGCTGGAGGGAGCACCTTGAGTTTCAGGCTGCAGCAGCCCCCCCGAGGTTAACCCTTCACCCCCTGCAGCTGACACTGGTGAAAATGGGGTGGGAAATCTTGGAGGGAAAATAACCCTAAACCCCCAGTTTGTCAGAGGTCCCAAAAACTTTTGAGCCACCTTCTGATGACACCCAGAAGTGCTTGTGTCATGGTCAGGGCAGGATTGAAGGCAGATCACCCAGCAGTGGTGTGTTTATTGCAAGACTTTATATTTCCCTAAGAATGCTGGGGACACCTTTTGGGTGGGGAGGGAGCTGCTTGGAAGTGTCCCAGTGTCACTGCTGAGGCTGATCCCTCCTTGTGTTGGATCCCTCACATCCCTTCACCCCTGGGCTGCTTTGCTGGTTCAGCAGAGGCATTCCATGGAATCCCAGATTGCTTTGGGTGGGAAGGACCTTCCAGATCATCTCATCCCACACCCTTGCCATAAGCAGGGACACTTTCCACTAGGCCAGGCTGCTCCAAGCCCCATCCAACCTGGCCTTGGAGCCATTTCCAGCTTAGGGTGCAGCTCAGCACCTAGAGGTGAGTTTTTTTTTGCCTGTGTCATACGAAGCCAGGTATTTTCTGGCCACCCTGCCCAGGAAAACCATCCCTCCTGCCTCAGCAAGTCCTGTGGGTGGACAGGGCAGAGCAGCTGTCCCAGTGATCCCAAAAGGAAGATCAAACTGCCAGTGCTCATTTGGGAGGCTGGAGCTGCAGGAAGTGGATCTAATTCCCCAGTAAACTGCAAACAAAGCAGATTCTTCCTCGTGTTCATCTGTTGCTGATACAGAAATAGCAGGGCTGGGAGGGACTTGGCACGTGCTGGAGTCCACTATTCCATAAAAAATGATAGCAAGGAATTCCCAAGTTCCTTCAGCTCCTTGCCACGTTGTTCACAAGTTTGATCGTGGTGGAGGGATCAGATCTGCAAGGGCTTCAGTGGGTGAAGTGTAGTGGGAGCAAGGAGATGAAAGTCCATTAATAGATGAAATATCTTTACCAGACATGAGAATTCACTGGATCTCTCTCCTGTTTCCTATGTCAGGTAGTGAGAAATTTTTTTTCCCCCTTCTCACTTTTAATATTATTAACACTTGGCCTGCTTCGAAAAGGTCAAAGTCAGCTTGAATGTCTTCCAATCTGACTCCTGGTGAAAAGCAGGCAGACAAGAAATCTGTTTGTTAAACAGCAGAGCCTGATAAAGGAGTGTGCAGCATTGAGTGAGGTCTGGCTGATAGCCAGGGGGTGTTTGAGGGCAGGGGAAGGGCTCTGATCTCTGGTTTTGCTGAAAGTCCCACTCCTGGAATTGGGCAGACAAATGAAACCTCTGCTTTTGCCTGAAAAAATTACCTTTGCCACGAGAAGTCTGTGACAAGGATCCAGCTGCAGCTGCAGGAGAAAGGAAGGGAGGCAGAGCAGCAGAGATTTGTGGTTTTACAGTGTGGAAGTTGATCCTGTTGCTGTTTTTGGGAATAATGTGAAGTGCTGGGAATGGGACACCTGAGTGAGGCTGGAGCAGGTAGATGGAACTGATTTAGAAAGAAAACTACTTTTTTTAGCATCAAACAGAAGGGAAATCTCCCAGCTCCTGTGCCTTGGTCCCAGTTTGGTCTTGGAGGAGCAGCAGGGGAATGTTGTGGCACAAGAGTGCCTGAGTTCTTCTTTCCTGCAGGTTTGGGGGGAAATTGCTGGAGAGAGGAGGTGGGAGAGAGACAGCAAGGGATATTAAATACCCTCCAGTGAAACAAGAGCTGGCTGTGACCGCTCCAGGCCCTCTGGAGCAGGTATTTTCCCAGGAAGCACTGTGAGTTTTGGGATCTGCCTCTGATCAGAATCATTCCCTCCACCAGTGAACTCCATGTGCTCCTCAGATGCCAAGTCACCCTCAGGGAGCCTCTGAAGCAGCATCACTGTGAATCACCACCCATGGGTGGTGATTCAAAAATGGTTTTTTTTTCCTTTAAATGGAAGGATTTCAGTCTGATGTGGCAGCACTTTGGGGGCTTTGAGCAAAGCTGTTACCAAGGAACCAGAGAGAGAATCAAACCCGTGTGTGTCGTCAAAGCTCAGTGACTCAGGGCTCCCTCAGAGCCCCTGCTCTTCACTGGGCTGCTCCTTCTGGTACCTGAGGTCACTCTCTGGGACCTGATGGCCTCTCAGGTCCTTCCCTTCTGCTGCCCAGCGAGGTTGGAGCTTCCTGCAGGTGCCAGGGGACCCCGTGCTCAAGGTGAGGTCGTGGAATCGTTAAGGTTGGAAAAGATCTTAAACATCATCAGATCCAACCATCAGCCCACAGCCACCACTACACCACGTCCTCAAGTGCCACCTCCAGGTGTTTTTTGAACATTCCAGGTGCTGGGACTCAAGGGGTCCAAAAGGTGGTGTCACCTCCCTTCTTTCCTCAGTTGAACCAACCAGAATTTGAGTTTTGGTCCGTGCAAGAGATGCCAAGTGCTCCATGGGGGTCAACCAGGTTGGGCATTGGGAGGAATTTCCCCATGGAAAGGGTGCTCAGGCCTTGGCAGGGGCTGCCCAGGGGGGTTTGGAGTGCCCATCCCTGGAGGTGTCCAGGGAATTCCTGGATGTGAAACTCAGGGCTCTGGGCTGGGGACAAGGAGGGGATCAGGCAGAGGACAGGAGATCTCAGAGATCTCCAGCCCCAATGACTCTGTGATCAGGGGGTGTGGTTTCTAATTTGAGCATCACCAAAGGCATCATTCAGCCTTTTCATGCCTCTGTTTCCTGGTGGAAATAATTCTGCCAGGCTGGAGAACGCTCCGTGGGCCTGGAGGAGAGAACGTGTGGGCACGGGACGTGCAATGGGCCCACCAAGAGCAGCTCTGGCTGTGTGGGTGCCTGCTGCTCTCCTGTTTCTGAGCTTTGCTTTGCAACTAAGGAATGGTGTTGGATGTGTCCTGGAGCTGTGTGTCCTCCCTGGAACACCCAGGATTTGCTGGGAAAGCTGAAATGGTTCAGCAGCTCTGCCCTTGAGCTCGGCAGGTGAGAAACAGCAGAGTCCAAAGAACCAGCTTGGTTTAAAAATACCAAAATATCAGTTTGTCAGCGTGTCCTGGATTGTAAAATAAGCATGTATTCTATTTGCTATCTGTCAGAGCTGGGGCAGTTATCTGCTGTTCTTTGGGCAGTTTGCTTTATCTCTGCCACAGCCAATCCTCCCTCCAGGAGATATCTGCTGTTCATGGGCCATTCATTATTAATTATCTGCTGTCCATGGCCACTGAGTGTCACTGCATGGCTGATAAAATTCCATCATCCCACTGGGAGAGGCTCTGCCCAGGGGGAGGAGCCAAGCATTCCTACCTGGATACAATCTGAGCCTTGGAACACCACAGGAGCCTTTTCCCACTGCATTCCCAGAGGAGCAGCTTTCTTCTCCTCTGCATTCCCAGAGGAAGAGCAGGCCCAGCTCCACCAGCCCTGGAGCTTCAGAGGAAAACTCCAGCCTTGTCCAGGATCCCTGCTCCAGCAGAGCCACATCTGTCACTGCAGGAGGAGCAGCCACCATGGAATGGCACTGCCACCAGCACCCTGAGCCACAGGGGTCAGGTTTCTGACTCTGTCAGTGGTTTTGTTTGTACTAATTACATTTGTGTATATACATTTTTTTTTCTTTCTTTCAGTTTTCCTAGTAAAGAACTGTTATTCCTATACCCATATCTTTGCCTGAGAACCTTTTAATTTCAAAATTGTGGTGATTTGGAGGGAGGGGGTTCCATTTTCCATTTCAAGGGAGGCTCCTGCCTTCCTTAGCAGACACCTGTCTTTTCAAACCAAGACACAGTGCTGTCCCTGATGCCCTGTGGATCACGTGGTGTATTTTTCCTTGGATCTCAGCCTGCAACAATCACCTGCTCGAGACCACGAGGTGCTGTGGGCAGGCAAGGGCCCCAAAAGCTGCCTGTAGGAAGTTCATGACCCTCAAGCAGAGACAGCCTTTTATTAAATGTGTTTAATGTTGTTGGATTGATAGGAAGCTGCCTTTATTTCAGTCATTATTTAATTTTTTAAGGAGTGGTGTACAACGTGTCACACTCTGACTTCCAACAAACTAAAGACAAGCAGCAGAAACACCCAACTGATGTTCTGGATGTTCAGCCCTTCTCCTGGGCTTGTTCTTCAGTGATCTCTTTCCCCTGCCACAAGTTATTCTCCACTTGATTTAAGGGATTCCTTCTGCCCAGGTCCATCCCAGCTGCCCCTGGGGAGCCCCAGTTCCCTTCCTGCTGCAGGAAGGAGGAGGCTCAGGATCCAAGCAGGCTCTGAGTGGGCTCCTTCAATTTTAAATGGAGTTTCTGCTCAGAGGTTAAATCATTTCAGCTCTCATCCTCCTTAAAAGTGGTGATTAATCCCCTCACACAGAGTAGGATCATGTACAAAAAACAACAACGTGGCCCTGGGCAGTTTTCCCCCCCAGTAATGAGAGCAATTCATAACCCAGCATCCCTTAAAGATCCCAGTTCCCCTGGAGGAGACAGCACTGGTCATAAAAACAATTCCGAGGTGCTCTGCCCCCCAGTTTCTGGGAGGGAAAAAGTCTTCAGAGAAAAGTAATTGTTGGCTTAAAACTTCAGCCTGCATTCAGCAGCAATCCATCATCTCCCAGAGTGTTTGGGAGCTCGGGTTACTCAATATTCAGGCTGGGAATCCTCAGCAGGAGAAAAGGGACCAGGGGCAGTGTGAAATATTGCCAGGGAAATTCTCTCTAACCTGCTTGCATTCCATGCCCTTCTCTTGGCTGAGGAGGGAGGGAAAAGGAACAAAACCTCAATCCTTTTTTCCTGTTCCAGTCCTAGGAGAAGCAGCAGGAGTGTGGGGATGCGGGGACCTGCAGTGCAGCTCCATCCCTGGGATGCTGCAATGTCCCTGCTGCCTAAAGAGGGGTCGTGGTCCTGAGCACACAGCTCTTAAACACACCTGGGCTGTGGTGTTAAACACACCTGGGCCGGGGTTTCAGGTGTTAAACACACCTGGGCTGTGGTGTTAAACACACCTGGGCCGGGGTTTCAGGTGTTAAACACACCTGGGCTGTGGTGTTAAACACACCTGGGCCGGGGTTTCAGGTGTTAAACACACCTGGGCTGTGGTGTTAAACACACCTGGGCCGGGGTTTCAGGTGTTAAACACACCTGGGCTGTGGTGTTAAACACACCTGGGCCGGGGTTTCAGGTGTTAAACACACCTGGGCTGTGGTGTTAAACACACCTGGGCTGGGGTTTCAGGTGCTAAATAAACCTGGGCTGTAGTTTCAGGTATTAAATACACCTGGGCTGTGGTGTTAAATACACCTGGCTGTGTTTTCAGGTGTTCAACACACCTGGGCTGTAGTTTCAGGTGTTAAATACATCTGGGCTTTGGTTTCAGGTGTTCAATACACCTGGACTGGGGTTTCAGGTGCTAAATAAACCTGGTCTGGGGTTTCAGGTGTTCAACACACCTGGGCTGTGGTTTCAGGTGTTAAATAAACCCGGGCTGTGTTTTCAGGTACCCATCAGTGCAGTGGCCTTGTCCCCATGGCCAGCAAATCTCCCTTTAAGGCAGACTCGGAGAGAAGCCAAATTGCTGAAGAAGGAGACACAAAAGATTGCTGCTACTTCACATAAATTGACGTCATGGAGGCCGTTCCAGGCTCCAGGGAGGTCCCTTGGCTGCAGTTTGATGGTAATTCGCTGTAGTTACAGCCACCTAAGGGGGTGTGAATGCCAAACCTTTCATTCCTTAAGGATTATTTTCAAAAGCTGTTATCCATCCGGGGAGGCTGGGGAGGTGTCTGCTCTGCAGCACTCACAGGTGTCAGGGGGTCTAAAACCAAATCTGACCTTTCCTAGCCAGGGTGTGGGGATAACACAGCAAATCTCACCCCATTCGGGTCTGAAACTTTACCTGAAAGTTCACAGAGTCACAGAATGGTTGGGGTTGGAAGGGACCTTGGAGATCACCTCAG
The DNA here is from genome assembly GCA_013399835.1 of Leptocoma aspasia. Lineage (NCBI taxonomy): Eukaryota > Metazoa > Chordata > Aves > Passeriformes > Nectariniidae > Leptocoma > Leptocoma aspasia. The sequence goes on from VXAX01004962.1 coordinate 56,378, forward strand.
CCCCTCAGGAGCCCCAGAGGGAATGTTCACCTTGACAAACCAGATTCTCACTGGGAGAGGATCTCCTGTGGAGATGCCAGTACAGGGCTGCCACTGCAAAAAACATCCAGGTCTACCCTTCCTCCCACCTCCTCTTCCATCCCAGACCGGTGGAAATGTGAGATGAAGATGAGGGAGCCATTTTCCAGTCACATTCCTGCTCCATCATCCCACAGCTGGGAACTTCCCTGCTTTGAGACACATTGAGTCTGGCCCTTGTGCAGGTGCTGAGGTGCCAGGAGTCTTCTTTACCCAGGGGAAACTCTTATTTGGTGTTTGTCCTTGGTATAGCTACCCTAAACCTGCTTGTCTTGAGGGAAGATCACTCAGCAACCCCAAGCTGCTGTGGTCACAGCAGGCTCTTGAGGGATGTCAGAGACACAGGGAAAGAAAACATCAGGATAATTTTATTTCAGGCTTGTACCACCCCCTCTTCATCACCTACAGCTGGAAGCCCTTGAGTCAGTGCCTCTTCTTCCTGCAGTCCCCCTCCATCCCTTCCCACACGCATTTTGAGAGGGGTTTGAATGCTCCTTTTCCAGCAGTGTCATTTATCTCCGTGTGTCTCAGACCCTGAGCTCAGAAAAACCCAGGTAAGGGTGCACAGAAACAGATTTCAGACTTTTGTTGCAGAAAAATAACATCCCTTTGCCCTCAGTGAGGACCTGGTGTGGTTTCCCAAATGCTCCATCCCTGGCAGTGGCCAAGGCCAGGCTGGACACTGGGGCTGGGAGCAGCCTGGGACAGTGGCAGCTGTCCCTGCCGTGGCTTGAATGGGCTTTAATGTCCCTTCCAACCCAAACCACTCTGGGTTTCCACGAATAAGACCTGGATCATTGTTTTGTCCCCGTGGTCCATCCTGCAGTTGATTAATTGGATGCAGATGGAGCCAACTCCTTGCTCTGCTCTGGAATCTCCCTCACCTCACTCCCCTCTCTGCTGGGAGATGCTGACACTTGGATCCCCATCCCTGCAGCCCCCAGGAATTCTGAACAGCCCTGTATGGCTCTGCACACATCCCTGCTGTCCCAGAGCAGGCTGCCAGCTCCTCTTTCCTGGGCTTGGCCTCCCATCCTGCTGCAGCCCGAGCCAGATCATTGATCAATAATCTGTGGCAGAAAGCTGGACTGTAAAGCTGAGTTATGGGGTGGATCACAGAGCAGGGTGATTGAAGGGGCTGTCACTTGGGGCATCACAGAGGTATATGTCTGGTAATATCTCGTGGAATAAAAATAAAACCTGACACAACATCCTGAATTATCCTCTGATGGGGAAGAGGGTTCCTGGCTGGCTGCAGTTGTTGCAGTGATATCCACATTGTTATTGCTGGCCATAATTAATTCCCTTGCTGGCAGGCTGAGCATGGAATTAGCTTCTGGATCCCTGACTCCTCTTTTGCCTCAAGCAACAGGACCAAGACATGCATCCTGTTTCCAAAAGGAGCAGGGAATTATTTTTTGGGTGCTGTTAATTCAAACCCAGGATGAAACAGCCACAACAAAAGTTTTCACTGAGCTCTTTGTAATGGGAAGGAAGGGACAAAAGCAGTGTTTCTTACACCCCCTCAAGTTGTTTATTGGATTAGATTGATGCTTCTGGGAACAACCTGTTTGCATACCAACCCTTCTCTTGCTAAACATCTTCATTAATTAACTCCATCTGGCTCGCCTGCCTTCAGATAGGAAAGCTCTCTTGCTTTGATCATTTGCTGTTTACATCTTTCTTGCTGTTTGGTAAAACACACAATAAATACAGTGTGGCACAAAACAAACGAAAAAAAAAAAAACCCCAACCCTGAGACATGCTGAAAAACTGTCAAACACCTCCAAAATGTGCATCCTGATCCAGCTCAGGTTCCCTTGAGGACAACGGAGCCTAAAACCACGTGCATGGTTCAAGGTGGGGTTTGCCACCTCCAGGTGTTTCTGTAGCACCTCCAAGAGATGATGGTGTGGCCCCAAAGTCCCTTTCCTGCAGACCTGGTCTTGCAAAGGCTTGGGAACAGCTGCTTGAGGTGGTGGAGGAGGAGGGGGAGACTGATGGTGGGGTCTGGATGTCTCATCCACCCTGCATCCTTCCTTCACCACTTCTCCTGGGAAGCAGAACGGGATTTGCACGGCTCCCTGTGAGCACCCTGTGAGTTTGGGGGGTTTTTCTGGGTTTTTCTGTGCCCAGGACGGGGTTGGTTCGAGCAATGGGGTGGAGAAGGGAGCAGGGCTCCTGGGAAGGGCACCGTGATGGGCAGATGCTGCAGGAGAGCTGCTGCAGGAGGCAGTGCTGAGCAGAGTATTTTTATGGAATATTTTCCCTGTCCTGCTCTCCTGCTTTTGTGTCCAGGAGCAGACTCCCCATGGTGGGTAACTCCAGAGGATGGGACTAAAAGGAGTTTCTTTCTGACTCTTTATCATTTTGCAGCACCCTGGACTGGCCCCGTTCCCCCTTGTGGCCCCCAGGATGTCCTTGCAGGCTCCCCTGGGGCTGCCCAGCCCCCCCAGGCAGTGCCAGGGCTAAGGCTGGGCTCAGTTTGGCACTCCCCGTGCACAGTGATCCTGTCCTGTCCACAGGACTCCCCTGTGGTGCTTCCCCTGCCCCATTCCCACCCCGGGTGCTCTCCCAGGGCTCTGTGGCCACCCCTGAATGTACCACGAGCATCCCTGGGATGCTGGGGAAGGGGTTTCCATGGTGACAGCACACTGAAAATCTCTCAGCATGTTCTTTTCCCCAGTTTTTCCCCCAGCTTTGGTGGCAGGAGGGGATGGGGCAGCCAGGGTCCCCCCCAGGCTCCCCACACACCCCAAACCTGCCCCATCCAGCTGGGAGTGCTCCCATCCCAGCCATTGCCCCTGGAGATGGGAAGGGGGCTCCTCTTTGTTCCTAGCTCCAAAGGTAGAATGTAAAAGCATCAGGCACTGAGGTTTGGGGTGCAGGGGTGGGGGGGTTGGTTACAGCTCTCCCCAAACTCTCCTGAGGCTGAGTGAGGCTTTTCCCTCAGCCAGGAGCTGATCTCAGGGCAGGAGGGTGGCACTCAAGGGCCACACTGTTCCCAGCTTTGGAGCTCCTGGGGAACAGCCTGGGCTCTGGTTTATTTACAGAATTCCTCCTTCCACCCTCTCTGCCCCTTTCTCTGTTTGAACAACTTCCATCCCTGGAGTGTGAGGAGGACTCTGCAGTGAGGTGGCATTTCCAGAGCACAGGGTGCAGCAGAGCCCAGGGCTGTTTGTCCACCACAAATAAAATGGGAAAGAGATGGTTCAGCGTGGCATAGCTGTGTTTCCACGGTGAAATTTCCTCATTTCCCAGAACAGGGTGACCAAACCCAGCCTGTGTTTTGGTAAGGCCAGGCTGGACAGGCCTTGGAGCAGCCTGGGATGGTGGAAGGTGTGTTGGAGCTTTAAGGTCCTTGCCACCCAAACCATCCCATGATTCAGAGCCCTTCAGCCCAGGTGAGACCTCCCAGGCCTGCCCAGTGGCTGGGAGGGTGCTCAGGGTGCTCTGAGGCTGTGACAGAGCTGCCAGAGCTTAAAAGGATGTGTAATTGTGAGCTGGAGTTTGCTCTGTGCCCTGACCCTGTCTGGTTTGCTGTACGAGGTGGAGCTGTGCCTGTCTGCTCCTGGGGGTGCTGGGGAATGACAACAGCTTGGCATTGACCTGAGGACACATCTGGCCACAGCTGCTGGGCTCTCCCCAGCAGTCACTCCTCATGTGTGCTCTGATTAAAAAGGTAAATGGTTATTCTGGTCATTTTCTGAGTGTTCCTGAGAGGTAAAAGCCATTTAAAAATTAAGATTTAAGATACAGACAAGAGCAGGATACTGGGGACTTCTGTAATGGAGATAAGGGGCAAAGGAAGGCTGGGGTTGAGGGGATCAGGGGATCAGCACCCAGATTTTTGAGTGGGGGGACAGCATGGAGTGCTCAGGGAGAGTTTTGGGGTAACTACTGTGCACTGGTTTGATGCTCACTGGTTTGATGCTCACTGGTTTATTGTGCACTGGTTTGCCCTGCACTGGTTTGATGCTCACTGGTTTGATATTCACTGGTTTTTTTTGTGCACTGGTTTGCCCTGCACTGGTTTTCCTTATTGGCCCTGTGTTGTTAAAAAGGGAATATCAGCAGGTGAGCCTGGGCATGGTGGGGAGAGACTCTGGCTGAATGTCTCTGTGGCAATGGAAGCACAGCCCTGTTTTACAGATTTCAGAGCTCCCTGCAATTTTAAATGTCCAATAAAATAACAAAATGGCCTTTTCTTCACAGAGCTGTTGTAATTTGCAATACTGGGGGTCAGGGTGGGTTTTCTGTGGGAGAAGCAGACCCTTGGGCCTGGCAGGCTGGTGAGGGAGAGGTATCAGAAGGAGATGTCATAGAAAAGGATTTGGATGTTTTGGATGAAGCTCCCGTGTGCTTCCAGACAGCTCCAGAAAATCCTTTCCCTCCCTGGGGCAGGATGAACTTCACCTCACCCCTCCCTGGCAGATGTTTGGCCAATTTGCACCAACTCTCATTTTGCCCATTAAAAGGGAATTATTTGGGATCGCTGAAGCGTCTCTGGTCACGCTTTGGTGGCTGGCAGCACATGGACTGGCACAAAACCTGCTCCCTAAATCCAAGAGTTTACAGTGTCCTTGATGACTCCATTTGCCAAACCTTCTGTTTTCACACCAACATTGGTTCAAAAAATCCTGCACTCACACCCTGGGCTGGAGAAATCCAGAAGAGCTCCATCCTGGTTTTAGGAAAAAGGGAGGGATTTATGCCCTCTGCAGCAGGGATATTATAGGGGCAGCAGGGAGCCAGTGCTCCCCATAAAGTGTCTCCTGATCCTTGGAGGGAGCATGGCAATACCCAGGGGGCTGCTTCAAGTTTTCCCTTTTGCTGGATCCCACAGGAATTTGAAGGGCTTCTGCTCCAACCTTGTGAGCTTGGGCAGTGACCCCAAAGAGGTGCAGGTTTAGAAATGAGTTTGTGGTTATAAATCTGTGTTTAACTCTGATGAAATCCTCCCAGTCTCTTTGTGTGACCCTGGTGAGCCTTGGGAATGCTCAGGAGAGTGTTTCTTATGGATTTCACTGGATCTCTGCATTGGTGTTTCTGTCCAAGATTCAAACCAGCTGATCTGGGAGCTGGAGGTTGGTCCTTGTTGGAACCCAGGGCACAGAGAATGTTTCTCTGTCTGTTTTAGGAAGCCCTGATTCTCAGCAGAGCACTGCTTTTAACCTCTGTCCCAGGAAAAAATTGCCAAGGCTCTGGGATGAGTTGGAGCACACAGGTGTGAACTAGATAGCAGCAGCAGTAATAGTTTGTCACAGGGTGAAGAATCTAGGGTTTTAGGATTTTAATATGAGAGTGAATAGGGGACAAGATGGAGGATTTGGGGTGTTGTCTCCTCTCCCTCTTGTTCCTCTTCCACTCCATTTTCTGTAGCACTGGTGGCACAAAGTCATTGGTTGGAGAAAGCAGTGGCACAGGTGCTACGTGAGCAGATTAGTAGGAGTTATTGGTAGAAAAGTAAAACCAAGATACGTGTTAGAAAGTAATCGGACTGATTAGCTTTAAAAGCCCTTGGTTTTGGGTGTTTGGCCTTCCTTTTGCCATTTTGCTCCATTTTGTGCCTTGTTTCTCGTACGCTCAGTCTGGTGTGCAGACGGCGTGCTGAACTTAGGTGAGAGAAAAATAAACAACAGCCTGGAGACCAAGAAACAGAGAGTCCTGCTCGTTTTTCACCCTTTGCCAAAGAACTCACAAGGGAACCGCCTCCAAAGGGCCCAGGGGGCAGGATCCCAGCCGTGTGGGGACCAACCAAAAAACCCCACAGGTCCTGGTGCTTTTCTCTCCAAATCTGGTTAAAGGGAGCAGGGTTAGATGGGATATCGGGAAGAAATTCCTCCCTGGCACAGGTGCCCAGAGCAGCTGTGGCTGCCCCTGGATCCCTGGCAGTGCCCAAGGCCAGGTTGGACAGGGCTTGGAGCACCCTGGGGTAGTGGGAGGTGTCCCTGCCCCTGCAGGGGGTTGGAACAGGATGATCTTTAAGATTCCTTGCAACCCAAACCATTCCATGGTTCTGTGATAAATCCAAATGTGCACTTCTGCATTTTTCTGGGCAAAGTCAGGTCACAGCCATGACAAAGTAGGAGCAGATTGGAAGTGCCCACCAGGGTGTGCAGCAGACTGAATCTCTGCAGGAGACTCTGCCAGAGTCCAATGACTTCTGCCAGGTGGGAAAGTCTCCCTAAATGACTCCCACTATTAAGAACTATCCTCATGAAATCTGATTTTTATAAATCTGTTCCTTGTTCTTAGGCTCTTTGAAATGCTTAGAGCAGTCTGATAGCCATGACCTTAACAACCTTGACAAACTGGTGCAGCAGTTGTTTGTTAGGCTGGATTGTTTGGAGTTTCCAGGAGGAAGAGGATGGCTCAGCCTGGGAGAAGGAGCAGGCTGTAGAACATCGTGGTGTTTCAGACATCCAGGCTGGGGAGAAGACAACTTCCCCCTCTGGTATTGTGTCACTCTCACTTTTCAGCCTTCTGATGTTTTCATTCTCGTGATGGAGTTTCTCACGCTGTTTTTTGTAAACATGCACATGTTTTTCTAACTGTCTTCTTGTTTTTCATTCCTTCTCCTGGGAGGAGAAAGGTTTGATGGACTTTGTCATTGACCAGTGTGGTTGGAGAGGTGGTAACTTCACCTTCCAATCAATAGTTGTTTCCAGAACTCTATATAACGGGAAAACCAAAATAAAGTTTCCTCTCTTCTTTGCCTTCTCTCGGGTGTGGCTGTGTTTGTCTCTGCGTTTGGTGTTGCTCGATAGAGTGACAGTATTGCCTAAGTGCCCAGTGTCAGACAAAACTGACCAACCAAGCTCTCTGGAATCCAGCTAAAGCTTCATTTGTATGCCCAGGGCCCCCCCAAACAATGCTAATCACTGACAGGGAAAGAGAATCAATGCTTGACAGGGTTTAATAAACTCCAGGCTGTGCCTGCAGTCACCCGTGGGCTGCAGTGAACTCCATCTCCTTAATGAAGTGGGGACACAGAGAGGGACAGGAGGTCCCTGGGAGCCTCTGCCATATTCCAGAGCTAGAAAAGAAGTGAGGATCTGTGGTTGGGGTCTGGTTTCTTATCCCTCTCCTGCTCCATGTATAGAATCCGGGGAAGGTTTGGGTTGGAAAGAAATTTAAAATTCATCTCATTTCACCCCCTGCCATGGCAGGGACACCTTCCACCATCTCAAGTTGCTCCAAGCCCCAGTGTCCAGCCTGGCCTTGGGCACTGCCAGGGATCCAGGGGCAGCCACAGCTGCTCTGGGCACCCTGTGCCAGGGCCTCCCCACCCTCCCAGCCAATCATTCCTCCCCAATACCTTTCCTAACCCAAATTTATTTTCCCTCTCCAAAGCTTAGCCATGGGGTAGGATTGATCCCCTCAGTGTCCCTTCTTTAAAGTGGAGCTAAATCCTTTTTTTTTTAAGGGAAAATATGTGTATCCCAATGACGACACTGAAGGTGACTGGGGAGCATTTTCCTCTTAGTGAAGGAAAAGGGACCTCCCATCCTTTGAATGCCCATCCCAGTCTGCATTAATCCAGCTGCTCCATTGCTCCAAAGCTCTATCAGAACTCGAGTGGATGTGTGCCAGAGTGTGATGGATGTGTTGATTTTCCCTTTCTCTCTGGAGTTCAAACACTTTGCATTGATTTGTGTCCTTGTTTGGGTGCTGGGTGAGCAGCCAGGCTGGGAAGCAGCTCTGCCTGTCCATCCAACCCTCCCAGTGCTTTGTCTTCATTCCCACTCTGCTGCTCCTCCAGGGAACTGGGGCTGGGCCCTTCCAGGCTGTGCTGAGGCTGGAGCTGCTGCTGGGAACTCTTCACCACAGGCTGGTGAAACAGGGACAGAAAAATGGCATTCAGGGTGCTCAACCCAGCCCTCTGCTCTGTGCTGAGTGCTGAGCTCAGCTCTCCATCCAGGGGGCTGGGAATGCTCTTCTCCTGTGCAGAGGGGTGAGTGAGATCCCTGTGATACCTTAAGTTTTAGCTTCCATATTTTCCAGATTCTGTTCTGCATTAGTGTGTGACTCTGAACTTTATATAAAGTGTCAGCAAGTTCTCCTCACAGTTCAGTCAGACACAACAATCCTTCCCCAGCCCCAGAACCAAGGGCACCGTTGCAGCTTCGGGCCCAAAAAGTATAAAACCAGTGTAAAACAGTATAAAAAGGTACAAACAACAGCAAATTGAGGAGAGCAATCTGGGAGGATGGGACTTCATAACCTGGAGCTGGAATTGGACAATTAACCCCAATATGGAAATGGACCAAAACTTATCAAAGTGTGAAAACTCGTGACCCAGAGTCCATCTTGGGTGTAGCCCTGGCCAGGCTCTTGCACTGCCCAAGGTGTATCCTGGGAAGGCCTTTTAGTAAATGTTATTGTTGCTGCATTCTGGAATGGCTGCCCGGGGAGGTGCTGGAGTCACCATCCCTGGGTGTGTTTAACCAAAGCCTGGATGTGGCACTGGCTGCCAGGGTTTAGTTGGGGTGTTGGGGCTGGGCTGGACTCCGTGATCCTGAAGGTCTCTTCCAGCCTGGTCACTCTGTGAATCTGTGATTCATTAATTGAAGGGATGGGACCACTGTCGGGTTAAAAACTATTTATTGCTCAAATAAACATCATTCTCAGAGGCTGTGAGNGTAAATGTTATTGTTGCTGCATTCTGGAATGGCTGCCCGGGGAGGTGCTGGAGTCACCATCCCTGGGTGTGTTTAACCAAAGCCTGGATGTGGCACTGGGTGCCTGGGTTTAGTTGGGGTGTTGGGGCTGGGCTGGACTCCGTGATCCTGAAGGTCTCTTCCAGCCTGGTCACTCTGGGATTCTGTGATTCATTAATTGAAGGGATGGGACCACTGTCGGGTTAAAAACTATTTATTGCTCAAATAAACATCATTCTCAGAGGCTGTGAGATTTAAGAGAGCAAGCAATTGGCCATAGCTCAAGATGGTCACAAGTTCTTTGTTACAAGGCAATATATAACTTTCTAATCTGATGGACAGCTGCCACAAAGTTTATTTTGCTTTTCTAACCTATCACCTTTACTTACTTCTACTGCATTGCATGTACTTTTATCCAATGGGCTGCTATCACACATACACACACATGCTTCTATCATAACTTCTAAACTCTTAGCTTATTCTATACAATTACGTTTTTACATTATAAGCCCCTCACCATCTTATCAATACAGTTTCTTACTTAAGGCATAGTCTTACTTACAACTATAGAAGCATAAGGTTATGATTTTTCTACTTAATGTCTGTGTACTTGATTTTTACATCAATCTAAGCTTCTTCTAAGGCTGCAGATTAAACCCTTCAGTGTCTGTGGAAGTTTCTATCTTTCCATTTCCCACAAATAAATACCTCCTTTATTCCTTTAACTCTGTCTAGCCTCTGTTCTAGGTAGCCTCTCAGGCATCACCTGGAGGGTGTGGATGATGCAGGGCATCTCTGGATGGAGCCTTGGCATCCTGGACACGGAGAGATGGATCTCTTCCCTCTTCAGCTCTCTGTGCTGCTGCAGTTTGTGCTCCCTGTTTATCCCTATCCCATCACACACGGGACAAAAGCAGGGGGAACATCGGTCTTTGTGCCTCTAAGGGAATTTGTTTGGGCAATTAAATCCCATCCTCAGGATCCTCAGGGGTCAGCTGCTTGCCTGCTGATCCCTGGTCTTTGCTGGATACAGCAGTTATTCTTTCATGAGACCAGTTTTTGGTTTTAATTCATTCATAAAAAAAGCTGGACAGAGAGAACCTGGGGCACTTGGGGATCCTTGGATGCTGGGTTTTTCCTGTCCTGGAGCAGCCTGGCAGGAGCAGGAGGCTCAGCCCCACCTCAGGCCAGTGATCACAGAATCATGGAATGGTTTGGATTGGAAAAGACCCAGAGGATCACCCTGGATCCAGCCCAGAGCAGTTTGTGCAGAGGCACCCACTGGTCCCAGTGCTGGTGACCCTGGCAGAAGAGCCAGGAGCTGAATTTTCCAGGGAATCTGCTTCTCCTTCCCCCTCTGAGGAGCACCCAGGCTCTCTCTGCTCACCGAGCTGTGCTGCTCTGGAGACAGAAAACATTTGCTGTAAAACCCTGGACACATGAAAAGTTTCTCCAAGGAGGAATACCCCCAAAAATGCCCTGCTAGGAGGCACCAAGGTAAACCTTCCCCAGCCAGGCTGTGACATCCCTTCCTTGGTCACCAGCCAGTCCAAACCCTGCTCTTAGAAGCACCTGCCAAGAGATGGGGTGGATTTATGTAGCATTAACACCACCAATTCCCAGAAAAATCAATTCCACGCAGCGCTGGGGTGTTGGAAAATCTTCTCAGGCTGCAGCTGGGACGTCCTGGGCACTCTGCCTTGGCTGGGTGATGTGACACTGGGGACATCTGTCCATGTTGGCAAGGCCAGAACCAGCCAGAGCTAAACAAAAAGTCAGATTTGTGACCTGGGGTGCTGAGTCACTGGAGGGAGAATCAATTCTCTCACTATAATGGTGATTTTGAGGTGTCTCTTTCCCTCCTACCACCTGGGAAGATTTATTAGGACTATTGATTAGGCTTTATCCATTAAACAGCAGTGGTGGGAAATGGAAAAGTCGAGGAAAAGCCCCCACAGCAAAAAACTTGCAGGCAAAACCCCCAGGGGTCTGCCCTGCCATTGGGGAGACCCTGGTGAGGGTGGGAGGTTTGGCTGTATTGTAACTTCCCCCTGGTCAGGGTGTGGGTTTTATTTGCTTTGCTTGAAATGCTGTTGTTTGTTAGGATCTTTTCTGGACAACTTTGATGGCTGAGGGGTTTTTCCAGATTAAAATCTTCCCCATTTCTTTTTTTTTTTTTTT
>VXAX01004962.1:73918-108177 GCA_013399835.1 Leptocoma aspasia
TTAAGCTAGAAGTGGTTTTTCAGTTTTCTTGCAGTGGAAAATTCTGAGACCTTTTTTCTACTTACAACACCAGCATGTCTATTTACTTCTTGTATTTTTCTGCTTGGTAAAAACATCTTCTGTTTGAGGTGGGCTTATCCTTTGCTCTAAGTCATAAAAACCTTTCTTAACTAACACACCCTTTGCCTTCTTAGTTACCCAGTAAAACTGGCTCAGCATTCCTTTAGACCTTTGTTATTCTTCTACATCAAAACTTGCTTCCATCTCTATTCCTTTCTCAGTTTCTACATTCAAAAACCTTTCTGCCAGGCACACATATCTGTGAGACTCTCTTGTCAAACTTTCATCCATCCCAACAGGATTGGGATGGATATCCCAGAACCACAGAATGGGGAAGGTTGGGAGGGACCACTGGAGGTCACCCAGTCCAACCCCCCCTGCTCCAGCAGCTACTCAGGATTGTGTCCAGACAGCTTTTGAATATTTCCAGGGAAGGAGACTCCACAACTTCTCTGGGGATATCTGTTCCCAGATCCCTCCCATCCTTGCAGGACCTCCTGAGGATGGTGATGACCCCCCTACATTTCTGCTCTTTGACTGTGGGACCCACAGGGACTTTGGCAAGGTGACATCACACCCCCACTCATTAAACTCATGGCTTTCCTCAATTTGGCCTGATCTGGTTTTCCCTACAACCAGTTTTTTGGTGTAGGACCCAAACTCGCCAAGAATGTGGCCTGTGGACCCAGAGGCCAAGACTGACATTTGAGAAATGCCAAAATTGTGGTTCTTTTCCAGGTCTGAGGTGTGCAGCAGTAAGTGGAGGAGCATCATTAAGACCAATGTCCCCAGGGATGAGGAGGAAGGGGCAGATGTGGGGTCTGGATTTATCCTGCCCAGAGGAGGAGGAAGCTGTGCTGGGGGGGGCTGGGATGTGGAGGTGGAAAATGTCTGGGAGATGAAGAAGGTGTGGCAGTAAATCTGCACAATTCCTCTTGTTTCCTTGCAGTCCTTGGCCATCTGAGATTCTGGGAAGTCCAGAATTGGATGTTAGGTTCAATTGCAGCAACACTTGTCCACCCAAATTTATCCTCCACCCTTTGATCCTCCTCCTGCTATGAGCACTTCCAGTGGATACAAACTGCAGGGAATGACCCCTGGGAATAGACAGAGGAGGTCATTTGGCCAAGGGTCAGGGAGGAAGTCTGAGATGGAGCCAAGAATAGACCCCTGCTCCATTCAGCTCCCTCTCCTGTCCTTCTTCCCAGCAAGACAAACAGCTGGACACATCCAGTCTGCTGGGATCAGGAGCCGAGCCAAAGGTCAGAGCTTGGGCACAAAGATGCTTCTGTCTGCAAGGCTCTGATCTGGGCTCAGGCTGGGAGTCAAAGCTGGCTCAGATACAGATGGGTCTGGGGGTTAGGAGGCTGAGGCAGAGCAGTGATTATCTGAGAAAAGAAACCTGGGGAGAGAGGAGTGTGAGGGGATGAACGGATGGAGATTGGGCAAGGTGCAGCTCTGTCCATGGGACAGCTCATCCCAGGGCTCTGGTCACCAGCAGGAGCCATGGGTGGCTCAGGTCTCCGTTCTGACCTTGGCTTTTGGTGTCGTCTTGCCCCACCTGAGCAGTTTGCAGCTCCACAGCCTGAGCTCTCCTCCCTGTAGATGATGCCACCATGGTTCCCATCATTTTTAGGAGAGGGCCTGCAGGACTTTGTCCTGTTGCAGCCTGGTGGCGAGCCCTGTGCTCTGACTGCCCTTGCTGGGCCATCCAGCTTCCATCCACCCTCTCATTTGTCAGTAACTGGGGCTCTTTGTCTTGGAGGAGATGCTCAGGACTGTCCCTCTGACCAGGGAAGGACTTAGAGGGTCCCCTGCAGTTGGGATAACCATTTTTGGAAGGTGAAGAGCACAGCATCCCGATGTAGATCCACCAGAGTGAAAGGCAGGGAGAGCAGGCAGGGGAAGGAAGCCAAACCCACCCTGTTGGCTTTGAGGTGTCACTCAGGCTCTCCCTCTGTAGCATCTCTTTAGTGTTTTTAACCACTGAGAGGCCTTAAAACACATGAATTAATGAATGGCCATTCTTTTCCTCTGGTAACCATCCCCACTGTGCAGGACAGGACCTTGCCTTCCTGTCATTCCTGCAGTCTCCCCCATTCTAATCCCAAATCCCTCGGATTCAGTTGTTGTCTCACCCTGTGAATTTACCAGAGGACAGAATTTGGCTGGTGCTGTCTGGTCAGGGGTTTCTGTAACTAAACAGTGACACCTTTCCCCTTAGGATAAACCTTTTGCAAATCCCAAATTAGGAAATCAGGAATTTAGGAAACTCATCCTGTAAATGTTACTCAGCCTGTCATCCCCTGTCCAGCTGGAGAGGAGCTGTCTGCAGAGAGCTGGGGTTTAATGCACTCCCGAGCCTGGATGGATTCTCTGCTCCCCCTCTCCAGTTGGAAGCCCTTTTCTAGGATGTCTGAGAGCTGTCATTTATTATCCACAGAAACCATAAGCTGAAATCTATAGCTGCAGCTTCAGTGAAGGGTAATTCCTGCCGGAGCTGGGAGCTGATGCTGTTAAAACGAGACTCTTCCTGCACAAAGCAACCCTTTAATGACTCTCAAATGCAGCTCAGACAACAACCACACCACTTACACCCTCTCCAAAGATCCAGGCTCTGCTAAGTGGATTAACTGCTTAGGGAGCTCTCCCAGCATGGTGGCCAAGCCCCGACCTTATAATGGACCAATTAAAAGGTCATTGTTACTTAGGGTCACAGCTTCCTCTCAGGAAGAGCTTCCACACTCCCCTCTCCCACCCAAGGCCAATATTGACATTTTAATGTGTTAACAATGGAGCAATAAATTCATCCTTTGGATTCCTCTTTGCATTTTGGAAGGCACCAAAGAGTTAACATCAGAGATGCCTGCAAAGCTGGGAAGCACGGGCAGCAGGAAAACCCTGTTGTCAAGGCTTTGTCAGGAAACTCTTCCCATGGGGACAGATTCCTTGCCACCTGCTCTGACACTGACTCCTGTGGCTCAAACTGGAGCCACCCTGGGTTTACCAGCTGGAAAAGGCATTTCATGTTGTGCTTGCAGCCCAAAGCCACCATCAGTCCTGCCCACGGAGATTATTCCACTCTGGTCCTGACCCACCTTGCCACGGGAAGGTTCCCAAGTCCTTGCATGTGTGGTGCCCCCCAGTCCATGGCTGGATTTGATGTCCCCTGGCAGGAGAGCCCAAGGATGCTGCTGTGACCACACCAAGCCACCCAGGTGGGTGATTCCAGGGATGCCTCTTTCCCTCCAGGCTGTTTAAGGAAACCCTGCTGAGGATGGGACACGGAACTTTCCCATCTTTGGAGGATTCTCCAACACCTTTTTTTTTTTTTTAGTATTACTTTGGCAAGCAGGGGGACGGGTGGGGGGGTTAATTCCTAACAGAAGCTCTGCAATCCTTCTGCTGTCACCTGCCTGTCTGGTCCCTAACCTTGAATGATGCACCCTGGCATCCCCAGGGACTTGCTCTGATTGATTGATCCCTATCTGAGCTGGCAGATGAAGGAGGATATTTACTGCACAGCCCAGAACCCTTCAGAAAGATGTTTTATTGAGGCTGCTCAGAGAACAGGAAATGCAATAAAGCACCGAGAGACAAAAGAAGAGAGGTAAATACAGCCTGCTACCTGTTGGAAGAGAGGAAAATACAGCCTGCTACCTGTTGGAAGAAAGGAAAATACTCCCTTTTACCTGTTGGAAAAGAGGAAAATACCCCCTCCTGCCTTTCAGGCCAGACCAAGAGCTGGAACAGCCCATCCTGCCCACTCACACAGGTCACTCTTTGGCCATCACCCGCAGAAAGGCTTGGCTGCTGTTTTCCAGCTGATGTATTGACCCAATAAAAGGTATTATTACACTGCCTATCAGCACTGACAGCAGCAGAGTGCCTTGGGGAGAGTGATGGCTCCCTTTGGAGACGCTCAGAGCAGGAAGAAGTGGGTGTGGATGTGTGTCAGCACGGGAGATTCCTCTGTCTGGAGGGAGCAGGGCTCTCCAAAGACAGTCAAGAGGAACAGCTGCTTCTTTCTGGAGTGGATTTTGTAGAAAGGGGAATGCAGCTTTCTGTGTTTTAAACTGAAGTGCAGAGCAAGTTTAGATCCCAAGGATGGATGTTCACCGCTCCTGTTGGTTTCAGCAAGGCAGCTCTGAGGCTGTTTTTATCAGCAGATTGACTCCTGCAGAAGATGTGGGGTCAGAAATGTGCTTTTTTTCCCAGCCACAGGTGTGCATTTGTGCACCCTCACCCACGGGCACAGCTGTGCTCCTGCCCACCCCACATTTCCCTGCACAGCACACCCTTCCTCCATAGCACATAAATCCATAGGGGATTTAAGAGTTTCTGGGGTTTCTCCTGGGTTTTGCTGTTTGTTTGATCCAGGGGCTCTGTAGGGAAATGCAGGAGCAGCCCAGACCCCAGAGCAGCTCCTCTCCCTCCCTCAGGTACTCTGAGCACCAGGGACACCCTCAGTGACCCCAGCTTTCCTTTTCCCCTGGTCCTGCACCTCTCACCCCTGGCACCGTTTATGGGCTGGGAAGGGATTTCACCTTTGTCCTGCTTTAGGGCAAATTTGGGAGAAAACCTCTAAATGGGTTCTTTAGAAAGCAGATTCAAGTGGCCCCTCCCCCAACTGGTTCAGGAAAATATTTCCTTGGAGAAAAGAGGAAAAAAGCCGTTTATTTAACAGGCAAAGCATTCACCAGCACAGAAAATGAACAATACACAACAGTTGTGGTTGAGGGCTGTTCTCAGCTGCTGGAGGAGATGATGACCCCGTGGGTGGGATGTCCCATCTGCAGGGCTCAGGGCTCTGGGACTTTCCCATTGCTGGCCAACAGGGTCACCTCTGTACCATCCTTACAGGGACCCAAAGCTGCCACATGGCTGGTGGCCCCATGCCTCGTTCCTGGAGTTCTTTACCTGGAATTTGGCCTAAGGAGGCCCCACTTGTAGGAACACAGAGATGTTTCTGCTCTTGACAGGATAATCCTTCCTTTCTCTGCTGCCACAGGGCCCATGGACAGCTCCAGGGCAAAGCCCAAGGGGATTATCTGGATGTGGCTTTGTTCCCTGCTCTGGAGGTGCAGGGATTACACGGAGGCACCGTGGCTGATTAGTCAGCACTGATTATCTCATTCACAAAAACAGCTCCTTCTGAAACTTCAAAGAGGACTCACAGGGAGACAGAGAGGGATGCTAGGCAATTCAATCCAGAGTTTTCGTGGCCAAATGCCCTGGAAATGCAGTGATAATTGTAAAACTTGCTGCACATTCCCAGCCTGGAAAACACCCCTGTGCCTCCCCTTTTTGTTAGGTTTGATTTTATATATATTATATAAGGTTATATATATATATAATAGATATATTATANTATATTATATATATGTATTACATACACAGACAAATGAATGCTGAAAGCAATTTAAAATTACAAATGGCATTTCCCTGCCCATAAATCACAGAGGAAATTCGCTGTAACAGCCACAAACAGCCCTGCCCTCCCCACACTGGCTGGAGGGAGAGGACACCCAGGGTGTGCAGCTCCCACTGCTCAGCCAGGGCTCCCTGTCAGTCACCCTGTCCCCAAAACATTTGCAGCAGAGGTCAGAGCTGGTGCAGCAGCAGCCCCAGGTAATTCCAGTCAAGTGCTGGCCGTAACCTAGAGGTGAGATAAGGAGGAAAAAGAGAGGAGCTGTCAGGCAGGGAGTGTTGATGGAAGAGTTTTCACTGTGTGAGCTCTGGATGAAGGCTCCTGGTGGTCTTGAGTCACCTCTAACAAGTCCTGGTGCTGCTGGATGTAAAATCCAGCGCCAAGGGCGGGTTACAAACATGGGGCTGTGCTTGGAGCCGGTCCCCTCCCAACACAGGGTCACACTGAGGGCTCTGTTCTCCTCCTTCCTCCCTTGTTTTCCACTCTCATCCCTTCTCACCTCACGCTGTCTCTCCAGTTCTGTCTTGATGCCTTGAGAAGGCTGGACAGAGCTAAAGAATAAAGCAGGGATTTATTAAAAGGATTTCCTCCATGGATCCACCTTGGGCAGCACAAGAGCCCAGCCAGGGCTGCACCCAAGATGAACCAAAATGGTCCCAAAATGGACACCGGGCACGGGCTCTGGCACTTTTATCAGTTCTGCTCCATTTGCACATTGCAGTTCATTGTCCAATTCCAGCTTTAGCCCATCAAGTCCCATCCTTCTTGTTTTTTTCTCTTCAGCCCACGTTGTTTGTGCTCTTGGGCCTGAGATTTAGATCATTTGTCCTTGGTCCCCAGCTAGAGAAGGAATTGTTTTGTCTGCCTGCTCTGTGAAGAGAGCTCACCATCCCATAATATGGAGCCCAGACCCACACACTAAAGCAGCACAGAATCTGAAAAATATAAAAGCTAAACCCTCAGGCATCAGTCTCTCCTTTTCCCATGAGAGCTGGGAAGAGGCAGAGCAGCACCCACTGCCTCAGTGCTGCTCCCAGGGCTGGGGCACAAGACAAGACAGAGAGGAGCCATTCCCTGCCAACTCCTCGTGCAGAATTCCTGTGGTGGAACCAACCTCTTGCTTCTCACATCTCCAGCCTGCAGGACCTCATCTCTTCCTCACCATCCATCCATCCATCCATCCATCCATCCATCCATCCATCCATCCATCCATCCATCCATCCATCGGTCCTCCAGCTTTTTCCTCTTAGGATGCAGCTCACCATGAACTATTAGAGGCTTTTTGGGGTTTTCTGCACTGGAGCCCTGCCTCTCCTCTCCGTGTATCAGGTATAGAAGGATGGAGAGTAGCTGGAGCATTGGGATTATTCATCATGGTCCTTTCCAACCATGTGAGGGTAGATGTCTTTAGGACATGGCCATGTGATGTATTTAAGCTAATTTTCTGGGATCCTTGGATGCACAGGGTCATGTGTGTTTGCCAGGTGGGCTGTGGGACAGCACTTCCATCAGAGTTTTGACAGTGACCATCAGAAGGCTCCTTTTGTTCCAGTGACTTTCCATGAGAGCAGAAAGATCTGAGATCTGCTTCCATGCCCACAGGTTTGTGAGTATTCCTGAGGGCAGCTGGATTGCTCTGGATAGCTCTGGATTCTTAACTAGAAATGAAGGATTCATACCCAAACTCCAAGATGCCTGGAAAGGGTTTGGGCTTGAAGGTTTTGCTTTTCTCCTCTTTGCTCCTGTGCTTGATTTCTGTGGTTTTGTTCTTTGCTCTCTGGTTTGACCCAGGCCAACAGCAAGTGGTCACTTGCAAGAAAAAAGCTGCTGTCGTGTCACTCTGAGCCAGCACAGTTTGCAAATGCTGGGGGAATGTGGGCAGGGAATCCCTCTCCTCCCTGAAAAATCCACCCCAATTCCCCTACAGACAGAAGGGGCAAAGCTGATATGAAAGGCAGAGGTGTGAAACAGAACTTTGAGGACAGGCTGAAATTAATTCAGCACTTCTAGAAAAGCTGCCAGGGCATCTCAGGAATTGCTGCTAGTGACTCTGTGGTTGTTCTGCAAGGAAAAACAAGACCCTGCTCAGATCTAGGCTGGTCAGATCCAGGCTGGAAGGCACCAAACCTGGGATTTTTCCCTCTGCGGAAGCATGTAAAGTGCAAATGACAGGGAAGAGCTGGGAGGATGTACCTGGGTGGAAAGGAGTCACAAGTCAGCTGTGCTTGGGAGAGAGGGTTTGTCAAATAAACATCCCAGCAAAGCAGATGGTGCTGGGTGTTGGGAACTCTGAGCTGCTTCCACCCCACTCGTGTTGGCAGAAATGAGAACCATTCTCCTGTGCAGACACTGTCCTGATAAACAGACAGCTGGGTTGGGAGGAACAGGAGAGACTTGGGAAATTGCAGGTCAGCTTTGGGTTTAACCACAGCTTTCTTATGTCTTTAAGCAAGGGATAGAGAGACATGGATTAGAATTAATACAGAAAACTCTTAGGTATTATTTTGATGGCTGCATGGAGTAAAAACTGGTAGAAATCCCAACCTGTCTTTCCAGCACTGGGTTTACAGGAGGGCCCCCTCCAACATCTCCTGGCGTGGTGTACGATGAGCAGTGCTGGCCGCAGCTGAAAGGGGCTTGGTGAGGCCTTGGTGCTGTGGAAATTCCCCAGGTTTTGCTCTCCAAGCCATCCAGGGATGGCTGTGTTGGCAGTTCCCTGCTCTCAGGCACACTGACCCACTGCATCACCACTGTGCTGCATCTTTGTGACAACAGATGGGTATTAAATATCCCACTACCTTCAAAAATATCTTGAAGGCTTCATCTTGGCCCACTTTCCAGGACTTTTTTTTTTTTTTTTTGCTTAGAGGAAGCACCCCAATCTCCTCTAAAGTATCACTGGGAACTGACATTTTCTCTGAAACTTCTGCCACACCATACCCTTGAGGAAGCTATTTCAGTAATGACATATCAGTGTCCCTAAGTACTGTAAAGTGTTTTAAAAACCAGCCCTAAGGGTTTGATTTATCTGAAGGGACCTCATGCATGCCCCAGCAGGTTGGAGATTCTTGTCTTTCCCTCCTAGTTCCTGAACAATTGAACCTGGACTTTTTGTCCATCATGCCCAGCATAATTAAAAAGCAATTTTTGGCTTTTTTTTTCCTGTGTCTTGATGATTTATAGACAATGAGATTTTATCAGTAGAGCACCACATTAAGAAAATGCTTGTTAATTATCTTCTGCTTAATATGATAATTTAGCAAAAAAACAACACCTATTAAGAGCTCCTCATTAGGTGAAATGCTTCCCATTTTTTAACACACAAAGTGTCCAAGCTAATGAGGTTCACCTTCGATTTGTAGCTCGCTTGGAGATTAAAAGCTCCCTCCATTCATAACTCCTCACACTGATGCCTTGAGAAGGTTGAGGTAGAACAGAGGCTGGACAGAGTTAAAGAATAAAGCAGGGATTTATGAAAAGGATTTCCTCCATGGATCCACCTTGGGCAGCACAAGAGCCCAGCCAGGGCTGCACCCAAGATGAACCAAAATGGTCCCAAAATGGACACCGGGCACGGGCTCTGGCACTTTTATCAGTTCTGCTCCATTTGCACATTGCAGTTCATTGTCCAATTCCAGCTTTAGCTTATCAAGTCCCATCCTTCTTGTTTTTCTCCCTTCAGCCCACATTGTTTGTGCTCTTGGGCCTGAGATTTGGATCATTTGTCCTTGGTCCCCAGCTAGAGAAGGAATTGTTTTGTCTGCCTGCTCTGTGCAGAGAGCTCACCATCCCATAATATGGAGCTCAGACCCACACACTAAAGCAGCACAGAATCCGAAAAATATAAAAGCCAAAACCTGAAGCATCAGCATGACTCTGTTTCTAAGGGCTCCAACTCCTGGCTGTGGCTCTGCCTCTTCAAAGGTGACATGACCAACCCCCCTCTCCTCCCATGAAAGCCTTTTCAGCCTCTCCCACACTCTCCTGCTGCTTCTGTTTTTGTGGAGCTGGTGCTGCTGAGGTGGAAGTTGGACAGGACCAAAGCAGTGGTGGGGACAGTCCGAGGCCTTTTCTGTGTCTCCGAGCCCACCTCTGATCTCTGTGACATCACTGAAACTGGTGGAATTTGCCACTTTTCAGAAAAATCACATTTTGGCTGCATGGGGCAGAATTCCCTCCTTTCATTCTCTGTTTGAGGAGAAACTATTTTGGGGAGTAAATCTGGTATTTGCATAGGGCAGTTTAAACTTAGGGTGGGGATTATTTAGAAGGAGGGGTCTTGCCTTCTGGAAAAGTGGTTCTTTCATGAGATCCCTCCTTGTGAGTGTCATTTTTACAAATATAAACCATGTTCAGGTGTTGCTTCATCCTTTTCTCCCCTTTCTCCTGGATGAGGCCACGTGGCTGTGCTGATGATTTTTCCCACAGGACCACATAGTTTTCATGGAAGCCTGACTTTTACAAGTGGGACAGGAGGCTGCTGCTACTGTTCAGGAGAGTTTTTCTAATTCCAAGGTACATCTTACCCACTTTGTCCAGCTGGAAAATGCTCTAAAATCCCAGTAAATGCCCCTAAATTCCACCTCAGTTTCTTCCTTTCTCATTGCGGGGCTGGGAGTTGAACTTGAGGGCCCTTGTGGGTCCCTTCTAATTCAGATTATTCTGTGATTTTGGAGCAGATAGCTGATTCCATCTGTGTACCAAAAGCAGGCAGCATCCAGCATTTCCATTTTAAATGTTTAGGGAAAATATTTGTGACCACACAAACTCCCTCAAGTTAAGATTTCCTATCACCATGTTTTTCCTCCTCACCGTTTCTCCCAAACTTTGCCACCCACCATGAATATTCAGCCTGGCTTTGTACAAACAGAGGGATGAAAACAAATTCCTCCATCCTCCTCTTTTACACCCTTCCTTTTCATCCCTCAGCCATTCAAGCCTGGCCTCTATCTGAGCAGATCAGCCAGTTTAATTTCATAGTGACCCGTGGATTAACGATGGTATCGAGCCTGTGAAATGGCTGTGATAATCAGATTGAGAGGGCCCACGTTTATCTCCCTTGGCGAGCAGCATCTTAGATAAGCTCCACACTGAAGAGAGCAGCTCTTGCTGGTGTGGGGTTTTATATTTTTTTCTTTTTCACTCTTGCAAACTCATCCTGAAATGCGAGATGCGAGTTGGGTCCTCTCTGTTTTACAGCACGTCATGAGTAATAAAGGCTCGGCGGCCCAAATGAAGAACTTCTTGACAGCTCTGTAAAATATCCTGTCTTCAAATTATGCCTTTGGGGACCCTTCTCCCACCTCGCTGCTGTCAAGAGCCTGGTGAGCATGGAGCTGCCTGGAAATGAGTCAACAATTTGAGCGGGCAACTGGAAGGAGTAAAACTCAGCGCGGGCTGTATTTGATTAACGCCGTGGCGATGAGCAGGAATAGTGGAAAAAAGCTTCCTTTTGTCACTGCAGTTAACAAATCTGTCTCTGAACACAGGCAGCAGCTGCAGGAAGAGGGCACTTTATGCATTGCCCTTTTTCAGGACAGATCACTTGAAACCCTTTAGTCACGCTGCTTTAATCATCTTCTGCAAAGCCCCAGTAATCATAGTCTTCTCACGCAGGCCTTGTAAGCGAGCCCCTCCAGGCTGCACAGTCATGTAAATAAATAATTACATCCCAAATTCTGCATTAAAAGGACATTAAGGCTACAAAGAGGAGCGCTCAGAAGTTGGGAAGGGGCAGGTTGCTGGTGGCCTGTGCCCACGTGGGGACAGGCATTAGGAGAAGAGCTCTAATTGCACGAGGGTAAAGGATGAGAGGATGTCACTGAAGCTGGCCCTCATGAGATGCTCCCATGGCCTGGAACATCACCTTTGTCACACCTCTGGCTGGTGACACGCTCAGCACTCGTTTCTTTGGCATGACATTATACAGAACATACAATGGATGCAATTAAATGTGTTTTAATTATGAGGGCTGTGAAGTTCTTCAAAGAGAGCAGGGAATGTGGTTTGGGTTATGCCACTGCAAAGTAAGGCAGTTTTGATGACAGTTTCCAAAGCTGGGACATTTTTGGGTTAGAGCAGGGGGTGGAAACATCCCTGTCTTACAGATGGGATGTGGAGAAGGCAATTTATTACTCTGGTGAATCAGGACACGTTTATAGCCAGGAACCTTCTGAGCAGAGGTAGAAGAGCCCCTGGACACAAGTGTCTACCCATGACTGAGGAGCCTTTCCAAGGGAAATCCCTGGATGTGCTGGTTTTGGCTGGTGTAAAGTAAATTTTCATCATAGTAGCTGGAATTGGGCTGTTTTGGATTTGCTGACACAGGGATGTTTGGTTACTGCTCAGCAGCTCTTGCACAGAGACGAGGCCTTTGAAACTCCTCACAGCCCTGGGGAGGCTGGGGCTCACAAGAGCTTGGGGGGAGTCACAGCCAGGACAGCTGACCCCAGTGACCAAGGGGACATTCCACACCAAGAGCTTGGGAGGGGTCACAGCCAGGACAGCTGACCCCAGTGACCAAGGGGACATTCCACACCAAGAGCTTGGGAGGGGTCACAGCCAGGACAGCTGACCCCAGTGACCAAGGGGACATTCCACACCATATGGCCAGTATATAAAGCTGGGAGGAGGAGAAGCAGGTGGGGATGGTTGGAGTGATGGCGTTTGTGTTCCCAAGTCACCATTCCACGTGATGGAGCCCCGCTGTCCTGGGAATGGCTGTGATGGGAAGTGGGGAGTCAATTCCTTGTCTTGCTTTGCTCATGAGTGACTTTTGCATTCTCTATCAAAATGCCTTCATCCCAACCCATGAGTTTTCCCATTGTTGCCCTTCCCGCTGTCTCCCCATCCCACGGGTGTGTGGAGCTGTTTCCAGCTGGGATTAAACCACAACACTGGATTGTTTCTCTGCTGAACCCACAGCCCAAGGAGATGGCCTTGAGCAACCTCATCTAAATTCAGAGCTGATCTAACTTCGGAGTTGGCCTTGCTTTGAGTGGGGAGCTGGGCCCAAGACCCCCAGATGTCCCTTCCAGCCCAAGTTATTCTGGGATTCTCCAATTTATTCGTTGACTGTGTGGCATTTGCACTTAAAACTTTGGGGTTTACCAAATCTCCAGTTTCCTTGACTTATGAAAGGAAGCAAAACTGTCATAAAGATCCTGTTTTTTTAAAACAGGGTCTGTCTCCTCTACTGCAGAGGAGCTGTGAAGGCTGTGGTCTGTAGCAGTGGGTTGATTCAGATCAGGGACTAAATTTTGGCCTAAACTTGTTCCAGAAACAAAACCTGACCATGACTCTACTTCTTTTTGCCCTCTCATCCTTTGTAGAAGATCTCAGATTTGTTAACGTATTTCAAACATTTAAATCCTGATTAGTAATTTTAAAAATTAAATCTTGATTTTTCATTTCTCCTCCTTCAAAAGAGACTTTTTGGGTTGTGACCAGGCCTATTTCAGCCTTGGCTCTCCCACAAAAGTCCCTTCATCTTGCACACACAGAAAGTAATTTAGACTAAAATCTTCTTTGTTGACCGTTCATTGAAACCAAGCAATCCACTTTGTAAAAATGTTGAATAGCTAAAATTGCAGCTAAAAATTAATGGCACCTTAGAGATCTAACAAAGAAAGCTCTAAAAAAGGCTCGGCTTTGGAAAGAAATGAATTTTTGCAGCTGAAATCAAGCAGCCCTAATGGATGTATGTTTTCTATCTATGTATCAGCTCCTAGAATTCAATGTGAGGATCACACCACAGCTTCATCTCAGGAGAGTATTTTGAAAGGAAATTCATAATCCCATGGAAAGAAGGGATGGGGTCACCCCCTGAATGACAGGGAGGAACCTGGTGCCTGCCTCTGTAAGAAAGTTGTGTCCTGGGAGCCAAACTCTGCAGACAAAACCCATTCAGCCACGTAGTCAAGATTATAATGTAATAATATATATGAAAGACGTTGGATTCAAGTATCCACACAGGCAATTTGGGCCTTTCCTAGCTTTGATTTTAAAACACTGATGTTCATTTTGCTCAGGGTTATAAACATCATCTTTCTTCTTCTTAGCTTTTCTCCTTTTTTTATAAGGAAAAAGGCTGAATTTCCACAAATTTCCCCCTTCGTGCCTGCTCTGTTGGTTGTCACCTGGATTCATCTCTGAGATTCACCCTGCAGAGTTGTGCTGAGTGTGATGGGTGCTCTGTGTTGAGCAGCAGGTGAGAGTAGAAAAATCTCATTTCTGTCTCCTGACAGTGGAAAAATCGTGGGATGGGAGCACCAGGCTACGTCAGTGCTGACAAACACGGGCCAGGATTTGGGCTGGGAGCAGGATTCTTGGAGAGGTTTTGGTCCAAGCCCAACAGTGCAGCCCAAAATGATGCCTTGTCATGGTTTGGACAATCAATATCTGTCCTATCAATCCAGAGACTCTCAGCCAACATCTGCTTGTGTCAAGTTGTTCTTCTCTCTCATTCCTCCTCTGTTCTTTATTCTTGCTGGTGACAGGCTGACATCCATGCTGTGATGGATGTCCAAGGACTTTGGGTTTGTCTAGTTTGGAGAAAAGGAGGCTGAGGGGCTCTCTACATTTCCCTGAGGATGGAAAGCAGAGAGGGGGGTGATGATCTCCCTGGTATCCACTGACAGGACATGTGGGAATGGTTCAAAACTCTGCCAGGGGAGGTTTAAACTGGATATTAGGCAGCATTTCTTCACTGAAACACTGGAAAAGGCTTCCTAGAGAGATGGTCAATGCCCCAGGTCTGTTGGTGTTGAAGAGGCATTTGGACAATGCCCTTAAAAGCAGGCTTGAACTTTTGGACAGCCCTAAACTGGTCAGGCAGCTGGGCAGGGTGGTCACTCTAGGGTCCTTCCAACTGAAATTCTATTCTATTCTATTCTATTCTATTCTATTCTATTCTATTCTATTCTATTCTATTCTATTCTATTCCATTCCATTCCATTCCATCCTATTTTTTTATTCTAAATTCTATACTGCATTCCATTCCATTCCATTCCATCCCATCCCATCCTATTTTTTTATTCTAAATTCTATACTCCATTCCATTCCATTCCTTTCTTCAGTCATTGCCTGGGAAGCCAAAAGGGGCCCTGATGAGTTTATGGAGAAAAATTTTCTTGCTCCAAATTCTTGTCCTAAATAAGAGGGGATCATTGCTGGGGTGGGCCAGCAAGGCAAATCTTCCAGGGTTCATCCAGCTGCTTTCCTGCATGGGTGAGGGGAAGGAGCATGGCCAGTGCACACAAATGACTCAGGGGATGTGGTCACCACGTACTAACAAGCTTTTCTTGAATAATTGGAGAGCTGAAGTTTTTGGAGGATTTTTAATTTAGCAAATACTCAACTCCCAGAGGGTGGAAAAAGCCATTCCCCAGGTATCAGAATGCCTCAATCTCTCTTCTCTCGTGTCAAAACCCTATTCCAAAGCATGGAAGAGCCAGCTGTGTTAGTTTTAGTTCGAAACTGGGTGGAAACACTAATTTGTGTAGTGGTTTTAGTTTGTTAATTCTAGAATTTTTTAAATTTAGAATATTTTCTAATTAATGTACTACTGAGTGTGGTGGGCTCAGTGCTGGTAAATTGCTAGTTTATTTATTTTTTGTTGTGAGATAGTATTAGGAGAAAGGCAAAGTAGGTTTAAACTTTCAAGAAAGCATAAAGAAAGTTTATTAAGAATAACTAAAAAGAAAGAAAGAAAAAACCAAACTAAAACAAACCTTTTAGAAGATATATTTCTTCTCTTTACCAAACTATTTTTTCTTACTGTTAATGCAAAGAAACAAAACCAAACATTTTCAGTCAGTTTACCACTTATAAAATAGTCTTTTTTTAACTTTTTAAACTTTTTTAGGGAGAGAAGGTTTTTTTTTGTTTATCTTATGGAAAACTTCTCCACAAGGGTTTGTAACAGTTTTTTGTGGTGGTTTTTAATGGCTTTTAAGTGCACTCGTTTGGGGAAACTTGTACTGTGAAGCCCCCCCCATGTCAGAGATGTGTCCACTTACGTCATGTCTTGAGACACCTCCATTTCAAACCACAACTGTGGCAATGTGGATGGTCAGTGATGGGACAAACGGAGGCGAGAGATCTCTGGAATCAAGGCTGGTCTTGCAGCATGAGGTTTATTACACAGGGCGTGGGTTTAGAGGCCCTGCTAAGAGCTGGCAGTGCAGCTCCAAGCAGGACCCAGAGACAGAAGGATGGAGTAAAAGGTAAGAGTAAAGAGTAAAGTAAGAGAGTAAAAGCAAGAGAGTGAAGTTCTCGTTACAATGCATTAAATCTTCTTCTATACTGAATATTCTAATTTACACTAACCAATGTGGTAGGATATACAAATCCTATAGCATTTCCATATAGCCTATAAGAATCACTACATTACCATACTGTGTTATATTTTAAACCCTAAAAACTACTCTTTGGACCCCTCTTGCCAAGCTGCTGGGGTCTGCTCTGACCCTTGGACTCTTGGTGAGGAGAAGGGATTGTTTAATCAAAAGGGGATTACCTTCAGCTGGCCACACTATTGTTCTTCTGCTGTTCAGTAACAGAGGCTGGGCATCTCAGACATGGAAACTTGCTTTCAATTCTATTTCACTTATATGTTCCATATTCTCCAAGTCTAAACAGTCATATTTATAAGGCTTTCCTGTTTCATCCTTCCCAACACACAACACCAGCCCTGCTCCCCTAGAAAGCTGAAACAGTCTTTTCTCATGGTTTGTCCCGTGCATTTTGACTCAGGATGCGCTGCGCTCATTTTGTGTTGAAACCTGAGCTCCCTCCCCTCCTCCCTGCTTCCACCTCCTCTGGCAAAGAACAACACAAATAACTCCCCAGCCTGCAGCAGGCACTCAGCTTGGGAAGCATCAGCTGGGCCAATTAAACTCTGGCAAAGTAATAAAGCTCAGGAAGCAGGGTATGAGCAGCCCCAGCCCCTGACAGCTTTGAGGAGCAGCTGAGGATGGGGCTTGCCATCAGAAAGGGAAGCAAATGAGTCTCCCTCTAACTACCTCAGTGGTTGTTAGCTGAGCCTGCTGGTGCCCTCACCTGCTTCTCCTGCTGACCTGCTGACCCCCCAGACATTGTATTACATCCCTGTGCAATGCTGAGTCTGTGGGTGAAGTCTGAGTTTTACTTGTGTTGCTCATTCAGCATAATTTAAGCTGCACTTAATTTAAGACTGCTCCTACCCCTGTGAGTCACTCCACACTCGGTCACAGTAAATTTCATATTCTATTTCTGTGCCTCTTCACCTTCTCTGTGAAGAGCAGCCTGCAAAATGGTTGTGTCCTCCTGAATCCCAACAGCTGCCCTCACTTCATTATCCCCCCAAAATTCAGTGATCTCCCATGTCTGAACCAGTAGTAAAAAAAATTTACAGGATATCAGCCCCAAATGAAGATCCTGGTGAGATTTGGTGCTTTTCCAGCTCTGCAAAACATGATTTCAAACTACCTTTGTATGAGCCAAGATTAAAAAAAAAATTAAATTATAGAATCACAGGATGGTTTGGATTTGAAAGAATCTTAATAACCCTCTTGTTCCAACCCCTCTGCCACGGCAGGCACAGCTTCCACCAGGCCAGGTTGCTCAGAACAGTCATGCCTGCATTGCTTCTTTTCTAGATTTATATATTTATTTCTCTATATCTATATGGATAATGCTGCTATAAACATCCTTCCCTGGTTTCCAAAGGAATGGTCTTCTCCTCACAGGATGTTGTAGCCATGGAAGGTGGTTTTAAATATGAATTTTTATCTAGCAATGACACATAATTTTGGCCACAGCCATTCATGGTGTTGGTCTGGCATCAGGTGTTATGGTTTCTGTTTATGGGTCCCAAATGAGGTCAGAGGTTTTTCTTTAATCCCTATAAATCCAGACTGAGGGATCAGCTGTATCCCAAAGAAAAACCCTGCTGCTCCCAGCTGATTTGGTGGGAAGAAGTTGTCAGGCCACTGCCTCCCTTTAAATTGACCTGACTTTACAGGGCTTGGGCTAAGTGTGTGACATTTTGGTGCCATCCTGTCCGGTACCTGCAAGGTGTCTGCACATGGTGGTGGCACATATTCAGGGTTGGAAACGCGATTTTCTGGAATGATCTCCAAATAAAAGTAGTTTTCTCTTGCACAGCTACCAGCAAATTACCAGTGCTGATAATTTGGGACAGTATAACCTGATTTACTTTCACAAACCAGAATTATTCAGGGAAGAGCAGTGAGAGGATCAGGGAGCAGGTGTGTAATTCCACTAGGCAATGCCAGGTAGGAGCACACCCTGCAACAGATCCTAAAACAATAAAGATCTCTGGAGTGTGTAAAAACTAGAGAAGGACAGAAATAATGTTGGGCAGTAAACTGGATTATGACTGGGGAGAGTAGCACTTCAGGCTAAATATCAGAGATACCAATTCCTGATGGCCAGGGTGCAGGACCAAGAAAAATGATAAACTCCAGCACCTGGAATATTTAAATGTGCCCTTAACAGGACAGTCCCACCATGCTGCTGTGATTCTGCCTCGGGCTGGACACCACAGGGGCATTCCCAGCCCTGACCTGATTTCCAATCTGATTTTGGAAAGCCAGCTCACCTCCCTAAGTCTCTTGTTCCCACATTTTCTTTGCTATTTGAATTTTAAACTCGACAGGGCAGAGATGATCTCCTTAAACCGTGTTGTGCCTTGCATAAGGTGGCCTTGATTTTTGGGCACTGCTGAAATAAAACCTGTGTTTTCCAAGATGCTCTGAGCAGCAGTCCTGCCATGGGGAGCCAGACTGCCTGCGAGGAGGGTTGGTTTTATGCATACAACAGAAAATTTGCCCTTGGGATCCTTCTGTCTGTTGTTGCTAATGATTGTTGGAACCCTGGTTAGTGAGAATTTTAGACTTTCTGTGCTGACAGACACTGACCCCCAAGAGAACACTGCATTTGACCTGAAGCCATAGAGAAAGCTTCCAAAATTAAATAATAGAACTGAAATTGTGTGTAGTTTGAATAAAAGTGTGTAATATCACATAATAGAAAACTTAAAGTTTAAAGTTTTAGAATATAATAATATATATAAAACAAGATAGAAGTTTTAAAACAGAGACTAGTCCTTCTTCTTCACCTTCTTCTTCATAAGTTTAAGTAGTATTGTGTAATTAAATAAAAAAGTCCACATTACAAACTACAAGTAGTTAATTAAAACAAGTAGTTAATTAAATATAAAATAAATTTAAATATAATTTCTTAATTAAACAGTTTATCCTTAAAAGATCTTGTAAAAAAAGATACAGGACCATTTTGTAGTTTGCTAGTAAAGTACTGCAGAACTCACAGCTTCTAAAACTATAATATAAATAAAAACTAATAAACATCTAAATCCAAACAAAAAAAATACCATCCCACATATTTAATCCCAACCCTAACAACAAAAAAAAAACCAAATAAAAACTCAACAAATGAGCAGTGATTTTTCCTGCTCATCCAGTGTCAAAAGCAACAGGGAGAAGCCATGAGCAGCCCAGCTGCATTATGGATGAGCTGGACACGCAGCTGGGATTGAGATGGGCTGCCCTGTGTCACCGAGGTGTCACCCTCTCTGCTGGCCCACCCCGGGAAGTGGCATTGCTCACTGCTCACTAATTGGCTCGATGGATGTGGAGCTGGCTGGAATACAGAATGTGCCTGGGTCCTGCTCTGCTGGGAGACGGGTGGGGAAGCAGGGCTGGAAGGAAAAGCTGCCCAGCATCAGAAGGAGCAAAAGGAGCCTCCAGGCTTGGTTTGACTGCAGGGAAAGGCGTTGTCCTGGCTCTCAAGACAGGCACATATTCCATTTACCATCTGTTAAAGGTGGGACAGATATCTTTTATCAGTTAGGCAGTTTTCCTTATCTCTTCCAAGAACAATGTCTCCCTCCGGGGAGGTATCTCCTGTTAATGGGCCCTTGAATGACTCACTGCATGACTGATAAGATTACATCATTCCATTGTGAGATGCTCCGCCCAGAGGGAGGAGCCAAGCACCCCTACCTGCACAAAATCAGCATTTTCTGAGACATCAGACAGCCTCTTCTCCAAGAGGAGCCACCTGTTCTCCACTGGATTTCCAGAGGAAGACCAGGCCCATCTCTGCCAGCGCTGGACATTTCACCAGAGGGAACCTACACCTTTTCTACAGGATCACCTCTTCAACAGGACTTCATCTGCTACCCCAGGAGGACTGCAGCTACCATTAACTGGACTGTTCCCAACACCCTGACTCCTCAGGGTGCCAGGTTCCTGACTCTATCAGTGGTTTCGTTTGTACTAATTGCATTTGTATTTTTTCAGCTTTTTCCTAGTAAAGAACTGTTATTCCTATTCCCATACCTTTGCCTGAGAACCTTTTAATTTTGAAATTGTGGTATTTCAGAGGGAGGGGATTTACCTTTTCCATTTCACAGGAGGCTCTTGCCTTCTTTAAACAGACTCCTGTCTTGTCAAACCAAGACAGGTGTGTTTGTGGGGGTTTGAAGCTCCAGGTATTGATCAGCACCTAAAAGGAGCCCAGAAACAAAGGCTTCCTCCTCTTTAAAATTCACTTGAAGAAAATGGTAGGACTTGTTCCTTGGGAGTCTGCTTGCCAGGAAAAGGTCGATGCGCTGCACATTGTTCCCACTTCGCACAGGCCGCTGGAGGGTGGGAACACCACTTTGTAGCATGGAGGAGGAAGCACTTGAAAAGCAGAGAGATTTCTCTCTTCAGCCCCTTTCTCCACCTGAATTGAGAGGGAGGGCCAGGGGAGGTCCTGGGGGGGGAGATTATTTCTCTCTAATCAACTCCACTGAGCATCTGCTACAGAAATGCTCCACGGTGGTGAGGGATTCCCTCGCAGACACTCCCTATGGGTAAGGCACTTCGCCAACTTCCTTTTGGCCTCTTTGATGGTAAAACCCCCGTTCTTCTGCCAGACTGCTTTCAAATCCTGCATTCTGTGTAAAAGGAAGGTTGCAGATGCAAATTCTGCTGTGGAAAGAGGACATCTGAATATTTGCTATGTTCGGACACAGGTTATTGCGGGAACAGGGTGCCCAGAGAGGCTGTGGCTGCCCCTGGATCCCTGGAAGTGTCCAAGGCCAGGCTGGATGGGGCTTGGGGCAACCTGGGATAGTGTAAGGTGTCCCTGCCCATGGCAGAGGGCTGGAATGAGAGGATCATTAAGATCCCTTCCAACCCAACCATTCCATGATTCTATGATTGGAAGCTAAGCCAGCTCTCCAGTGTTGGAGGTCCTCAAATTGTGGTTATTGCTGCACAAAGCACGAGCAGGGGATGGTTAGAGTTGGATGGAAGGCAATAAAACAGTGAAAAGAGCGTGACACAAAATTAAGGAGCAGGGAAAGGGCAGAAGCTGGCATCAGGCACTGCATCAAGGAAAGGCTCTGTGTAAGCAGAGGAATTCAGCAGGCACAGCTGAATTCCTGGTCAAGGACAGACACCAAGGAGCAGAAGGCTTCAGTAAAGAAGAGATATGGACTGGGGTGTGTTCAAAGCAGAGATTCAAAGCACAGGACAGGCTGCACATCCCAGAGATGCTTGTCACCATCACCTGCTTGGTGTCTGGCTGCTGGATGTAACCCTGGTGGGCCTGTTCTGGGTTGGGTGGGCAAACAGCAGCACTGTGCCTGCGGAAGGATGTGTCCCCAGATTGCTGTGTGGGCTGTGATGAAGCCATATCGTCACACAGCCTGGATTCCACCTCCCAGTGGGGTTTGAGAGTGTATTTTTCAGAGCTGATTTGTGACAGCGCTGTGGCCATTTCATTTGTAGGAGTTGTTGAAAATTTTTCATAATTCATTGGGCCTCCTCTGGGCCTCTCTCCAAGAGTTCTGTGTGGTTTAAGAGAGGATTTTTCTCCATAACAACCCCTTGTCCCCTTCTGCCACCGATCCTGGGGTTTCCCCTCAATGGATTTAATAAAAATGCTCTCCAGGCTTTTCATCAGCTTAGAAAAATGAGCCCACTGCAGCTCTGCAAACTTTCCAGCTGATTTGGTGACGCTGTGGCCAATTCTGCTCGAGCTCCTCGTGCTGTTGGGAGCGCAGCTTTGAATTCTCTGCATGCTGCGAGCAAACAGGGGCTGGGGAGGAGGTTCCTCTGCAGATCCTGGTAATTGCAGTGAGGGTGCACAAATAAAATGCAAGCGTGGCAGTGTGACAAAGCTGGCTGGAGCAGATGGAGTCCCCCTGGCTTGTGCTGGCCTGAGCTGAAGCTGCTCCAATGCGCACTGCGTGCCCTACGTGGTGACTTCTGATGGATTTTCCCTCCAGCCCAAAGAACAGGCCCATAATTCTGTGTCTGAGCTCCAGCTCGAGGGAACAGCACAGGGTGAGCTGTGGATTGGCTGGGATTTTTCCCCCCTAAATGGGTCACTTTCCAGAATTCACCCAGGTCTCCTGGCAGCTGTGGTTTCTGATTTGGCAGGTTTTAGAAGGGGGTTTGGTGGTGTGGCTCTGATGCCTAGAGAGGCTACCTGGAACAGAGGCTAGACAGACATAAAGGAATAAAGTAGGGATTTACTAAAGGCCTTCACAGGATACACCTTGGGCAGTGCAAGAGCCTGGTCATGGCTCTGCCCAAGATGGACTCAAGATGGAGGCCTGGTCACGAGTTTTCACACTTTGATAAGTTTTGGTCCACTTCCATATTGGGGTTAATTGTTCAATTCCAGCTCCAGGTTATGAAGTCCCATCCTCCTAGTTTGCTCTCCTCAATTCACTGTTGTTTATACTTTTTTAAATACTATTTTACACGGTTTTTATACTTCTTGGCCTGAAGCTGCAACAGTGTCCTTGGTTCTGGGGCTGGAAAAGGATTGTTTTGTCTGACTGAACTGTGAGGAGAACTTGCTAACACTTTATGTGAAGTTCAGAATGACACACAAATGCAGTGCAGAATCTGGAAAATATGGAAGCTAAAACTTAAGGCATCAGCTCCACTACCTGAAGCTCAATTGATGCCCCAGAAATAATGCTGGAGAAGGCAGTTCCCTCATGGATCTTGTCCATTGTCTTGGGAAGGTGCTCCCCAGGTGGACAGAGGTGCTGAGCTGCACAGCCAGGGCCTTTTGGGTGAGGGGGCTGCCAGGAGAGGGGACGGTGCTCTGCCCACCTTGCCCTCTCTAGACTCTCACAAGATTTCAGTGTCTGTCAGTGCCCTGTAACCCAACTAAACTGGTTTTGCTGCAGCTCAAACCAGCAAGTCAGGTGGTCCTTGCACTGGGATCAGCACGAGGGGAAGGATTCAGGGTGGATTTGGGGAACTTCAAGCCTCTGAGAGCAGCGTGGAGGGCCGGGGGTTCCCAGGGGAGGAACACAAAACATCCAGGGATCAGCAGGTTACACCAGGACACGGGATGCTGGTGGAGCAACGACTGCCAGAACTTGGTGAGATCCAAAGCCATTTCCCGTGTGCAGGTCCCCAGTCCCCTGCTGTGACACGGGGACACTCGGCCATGACCGTGGAGGCCTCTCACCCGGAGCTGGGCCGAGGCAACAATCTGTTCCCAGGGAGCCAAGATGTGCCTGCTGATTCCCCAGCCTTGGAGCCTCTGGCAGGCTGCCTGCTCCACATGGAGATGGGAGCAGAGTTAACTCCATCACTGCCACCAGGGAGGTGCACAAACAGGGCTTGGAAATGTCCTCCTGGCTCGTTCTGCCTCTTCATGAATGCCTGAGGTCTGGTCTGAAGGGTTGAGAAGGATTTTAGGGATGTTAAATAGGGTCTGGCCTGGCTGTGTTTGGTCTGAAGGGTTGAGAAGGATTTTAGGGATGTTAAATAGGGTCTGGCCTGGCTGTGTTTGGTCTGAAGGGTTGAGAAGGATTTTAGGGATGTTAAATAGGGTCTGGCCTGGCTGTGTTTGGTCTGAAGGGTTGAGAAGGATTTTAGGGATGTTAAATAGGGTCTGGCCTGGCNATATATATTAAATATACTTTTGAATATTTAATATTTTTATTTTTAATGTGCTTTAATTTTTTATAGTTTTTTTTTAATATATCCATTTGGTCTCTTCTGCTCTTTAGGGCTAAGAACCAATGTAAGAAGTCTGCCTTGTGGTTTCTGGCCATATGAAGCTTTTGGCAGAAGCTTGTAAGATTTTATCTTTCCCTTTCAAGGCCATGCAGACAATGTCTTTTGTGCATACTTTACCTCTTCCCTGGTCAAAAGTGAATATAGAAATCCTAATGTAAAAGTTAAGCCAAAAGTGGCTTAACTTCTTAACTTTGATGGCTCATCCCTGACAAATCAAAGTGACGTGTGCCTGGCACTCCCATTCTGTGCAAATCTTTCCTCGCTTTTCTGTCAGTTTCTAAGAAATAGTTTTTCTAAGGAAGTGTTTTATTATGTGAAAGCCACTTGGGACTGATGGCAACCTCTCCTGTGGTCTGGCTGGGCCCTTTCCAGAGGGGAGCACTGTTTCCATGTGTGTATCCACCCCAATTTGCAACCACCCTTCATCCCAGGATCAAACCTCGTCTTCCCTGGCAGGAGCTTCTTACTCCTCTGAGTGACAAATTTGTCTTTTATCTTGTCTGTACTTTCAAGAACTAAGACTAATGGTGATCTTAGGCTTATAAATCTCTGTCCATACTGCAAAGCACTAAGATTTGCTGTAGGACACATGGGTTTATCCACCCAGAGGCAGAGTGTGTAGGAAATGAAGAAATGTCCCTTTAAAGCTGCAGTGTGAATTTGGGCAGTAGAAGATAGAATGATTTCTTGGAGAGGCCTCTGTCCAGCCCAGTATCCACAGTTTTGCCATCCCCTTTAGGGATCATGGAATCATGGAATCATGGAATCATTTAGGTTGGGAAAACCCTCTAAGATCATCAAATCCAACCATTCCACAGCAGTGCCAAGGTCACCATGCCCCCAAGTGCCACATCCACATGGCTTCAAATCCCTCCAGGGATGGTTATTCTACTACCTGGGACAGCTGTGCCAGGGCTGGACAACCCTTTCAGGGAAGAAATTTTTCCCAATATCCAGAAGAAACCTCCCTTGGTACAACTTAAGGCCATTCCATCCTGTCCCAGAGCCCGGCCCACCCTGGCTGTCCCCTCCTGGCAGGGAGTTGTGCAGAGCCACAAGGTCCCTCCTGAGCTTTTCTCCAGGCTGAGCCCCTTTCCCAACTCCTTCAGCTTTTCCTGGGGCTCCAGACCCTCTCCCAGCTCTGTTCCCTCCCCTGGACAAGCTCCAGCCCCTCCAGGTCTGCCAGGAACCCANGGATTTTAGGGATGTTAAATAGGGTCTGGCCTGGCTGTGTTTGGTCTGAAGGGTTGAGAAGGATTTTAGGGATGTTAAATAGGGTCTGGCCTGGCTGTCCCCTGTTCTTGGGGCTGAGCAGTTGCCACAACCACTTGGTTGTCTCCAGACCCACCAAGGCAAAGAACAGCAGGAACTTTGCACCTCCTGGGTTACAGGAACAAAGTCATGTCATACTTTGTTCCACATTCCGAGGTGACTCCAATCCAAATCCTTCCTCATCCATAATTTAGTCCTGCAATGCAAAGAAAAGGTACTATTTATCTGAATTTCAGGCTGTGTCTGTCTGATTCTTTCCCCCTGAATTTTTGATCTCTTCTGCCTGTCCTGTGTTGCAGGTTTTCTCTTTATACCTCCCTTCCCACTCTCTCCATGTTATGTGTTCCACCTATGACTGCTGGATTAAGACAAAGGGTTTTCCCTAAATACAATGGGGAATTTTCAGCCCTGAAAATATTGGAACAGCCTTGAAGAGAAGTATTTGTGTATATACAGACATATATATTAAATATACTTTTGAATATTTAATATTTTTATTTTTAATGTGCTTTAATTTTTTATAGTTTTTTTTTAATATATCCATTTGGTCTCTTCTGCTCTTTAGGGCTAAGAACCAATGTAAGAAGTCTGCCTTGTGGTTTCTGGCCATATGAAGCTTTTGGCAGAAGCTTGTAAGATTTTATCTTTCCCTTTCAAGGCCATGCAGACAATGTCTTTTGTGCATACTTTACCTCTTCCCTGGTCAAAAGTGAATATAGAAATCCTAATGTAAAAGTTAAGCCAAAAGTGGCTTAACTTCTTAACTTTGATGGCTCATCCCTGACAAATCAAAGTGACGTGTGCCTGGCACTCCCATTCTGTGCAAATCTTTCCTCGCTTTTCTGTCAGTTTCTAAGAAATAGTTTTTCTAAGGAAGTGTTTTATTATGTGAAAGCCACTTGGGACTGATGGCAACCTCTCCTGTGGTCTGGCTGGGCCCTTTCCAGAGGGGAGCACTGTTTCCATGTGTGTATCCACCCCAATTTGCAACCACCCTTCATCCCAGGATCAAACCTCGTCTTCCCTGGCAGGAGCTTCTTACTCCTCTGAGTGACAAATTTGTCTTTTATCTTGTCTGTACTTTCAAGAACTAAGACTAATGGTGATCTTAGGCTTATAAATCTCTGTCCATACTGCAAAGCACTAAGATTTGCTGTAGGACACATGGGTTTATCCACCCAGAGGCAGAGTGTGTAGGAAATGAAGAAATGTCCCTTTAAAGCTGCAGTGTGAATTTGGGCAGTAGAAGATAGAATGATTTCTTGGAGAGGCCTCTGTCCAGCCCAGTATCCACAGTTTTGCCATCCCCTTTAGGGATCATGGAATCATGGAATCATGGAATCATTTAGGTTGGGAAAACCCTCTAAGATCATCAAATCCAACCATTCCACAGCAGTGCCAAGGTCACCATGCCCCCAAGTGCCACATCCACATGGCTTCAAATCCCTCCAGGGATGGTTATTCTACTACCTGGGACAGCTGTGCCAGGGCTGGACAACCCTTTCAGGGAAGAAATTTTTCCCAATATCCAGAAGAAACCTCCCTTGGTACAACTTAAGGCCATTCCATCCTGTCCCAGAGCCCGGCCCACCCTGGCTGTCCCCTCCTGGCAGGGAGTTGTGCAGAGCCACAAGGTCCCTCCTGAGCTTTTCTCCAGGCTGAGCCCCTTTCCCAACTCCTTCAGCTTTTCCTGGGGCTCCAGACCCTCTCCCAGCTCTGTTCCCTCCCCTGGACAAGCTCCAGCCCCTCCAGGTCTGCCAGGAACCCAGCACTGGACACAGGGCTGTCCAGCTGAAGGATGGCCATGGCAAATGGGTGAGGCAACCTGTGGCATCACCTGGATTCTGTTCCCAGGCTGACAGGGATTTGAGTGTCACCAGGACTCAGCACCTCTGGCTTCAC
Organism: Leptocoma aspasia; assembly: GCA_013399835.1. NCBI lineage: Eukaryota > Metazoa > Chordata > Aves > Passeriformes > Nectariniidae > Leptocoma > Leptocoma aspasia. The sequence continues at coordinate 100,652 of VXAX01004962.1, forward strand.
CTGAGCCAGGTGGGTACTGGCCAGCTCCCAGCAGCTGGTGGCTACCGGGGCATCGCTGTGCTGGGCTGGCATGACCCAGCAGTCATGGAGTCAGGAAGGGTTTGTGCCTGGACTGGATCCCAGTCAGGTCTGTCTGCCTCCATCCCTGCCCTTGGAAGCTGAGCACTCCCTGTGGAAGGACAACACAAAGAAAACAGAGGGGGAATGCTTCTTATAATGGAAGCTCTGCTCCCCTCCCCCTGGAAGAGCAACTATTTCCAGTAAGTGAGCAGGAAGGCCAGCCCTGGCCACCAGAGAGTATTTAGGAGTAATTGAATCACTGGATTAGCTAATGCAGCATCCATTAGGAGTCCATGCCATCCCCAGAGGGACTCAGCAGAAATAAAGGAGCTCGAGGAAGCCGTGAGCATTTCATGTATGTACATAAACCTCCTGCTTCCAGACTTTCCTCCTGGCTGACAACACCAAGGTGCTGCTGGCCCTCCTCCATCCCCCTCGGCACGAGGTCTGAGCTTGTCCAGATGGTCCTGGAAGGTAGAGAGAAGCCCAAGCAGTTGCTCAGTGCTCACAGCTGATGTGGGGGTAGGGGGAATGGCACCAACTTGGCTCCTCTGGGTGTGGAGAGGAGCAGTTGGAGCGTGTGGAAGCGCTCGGGCGGATCCGGGCTGGGAAGGTTCTGCCGGGAGAAGCAGCCGGCTCCAGACTTGGCCCGGGGCACGGCGCGCCTGGCAGATGGCGGGGAGGAGTGGGTGTGTGGTGTGAGGAAAGATTTAAACACACAAGGCCAACTCCTCACCCAGCCAGGGGAAATGAAATGTGCTTTCCCCAGGATCCGCTGGCAGCAGTTCCCACACGGTGGCCGGTGCTGGTGCTAGCCCACAGTGTTGTTTCAATTGGTTCCTGGCACCCAAGCTGTGCTGGGGATTTTCTGTGTTTGGAGCTGGTTCTCCTCCTTAAGGAGCAGCAACACCCTCCAGATGCTGCAAACTTAAGTCTGTGCTTTGAATTCTGGAGGAGGAAGAAGGAGGAGCTCGCCTGGGTGATGGGGCAGGGATTAGAGTGCTGCAGGTGGGTCTGAAGCTTCACCTCCTCCCAGTTGGGTCTGCTGGGTTCAGGGTGCATAAAATTGCTTTAAACAGTATGGATTTCATGCCAAGCTTTCCAAAGAGAGAAACACAAGTCCCGCTACGTGAGAGGCTTAAATCTCAGCAAAACAACACATGGGGCTGCTAATCCTAATTCACTTACACAAGCTGCTCCATCCTTACTTCCACTTTGAAGTGTCCTTATTTAACAGGCAAAATAGCTGGAAGTTTGCATGATGGAGCCCTTCCCAAACTGGGACAGGGTGAGCTGTTTCCCTGTCTCTCTGTCCTGTGGTGACCACTTCACATGTTTGTGGGAAGGGGAGGCCCTATGGCAACCTAAATATAGATGCACATAAAGAAACAAATGCTCCCCCCTGTAAATTTTGCCGTCAGCAGCTGGAGTGGGACACACCATTGCTTAGCAGGAGATTAGTTTTGCAGGCTTCGTGTGTCTAAAGGGAGAATCATCTATTGTTTGCCATTTAAGATTTATGGCATCTCCGTTTAGACTGAATAATTTATCCTGAATGAGCCCTGAAACCCTTTGGCAGTTACAGGGAGAAAAAAAACACAGCCCAGGAAAAAGAAAAAAAAAAGTTTCACCCTAATAGGAAAAAATCAGCAGGCGTGTGAGAGAGGGGGAGGGGGCGGGTGAAGAGTTGGTTGCTCTGCTGGAGACCTCGGTGGTTCTGTGTCCTTTGTCATTACTTTATAATGACGGACTCCATCGTTAGGAGCCATTCATTCCCGCTTAGCCTGTGTGATCGGAGGCTGGTTTGATGGGATCCAATTTAGCATTTCACTCTGGGCTCCATTCCATGGCCATTTGGGTTTGGAAGTGAGAGGCAGTTTGATGGCGCCTTGATGGTGTTTTAAAGTGCCGTAAAAAACGCTGGCGAGGCACTTCAACAAGGGCGACATCATCCCGGGCCTGCTCTCTGAGGCAGCTGCTTTTCTTTGTCCTAAAACTTGGGCTTAAAGTGGGTAGGGGTGCCTTGTGCCCTGTTTTGGGTTGTTTTTGGGGTGAAGGAAGCAAAAGGAATAGGATGAGCCTGCCCGGCCCCTGGGGCTCACCCGCGTGAAGGAAACTTCAGAGGGAAAATTGCAGGAGACTTCTCCACCACCCAGATCTGCAGCCAGGCACAGCTTCCAGTTTCATCCCAGCCTAAGAGAGGAGAATTCATCTGAATTCTCCTGGTTCTGGGGAAAGACTGTCAAGAGCTACCTTGGTGTTATCCCATGTTTTGGTGACTCCAGCTGTTCCCACAACCAAACCACTGGGGCTGGGAATATGGATTTGAACAGAGCAAGGCTTGCCCCAAACCTCATCATCGAGCTTGTTTAGGGATGTTTTTTTCTCCTTTTTTCCTCTCACTTTAACTTTCCTCTGACTTTAACTCTGGTTTTGAACTTCCTGGCTCTGGAATCAAATGCAGCAAACAACTTCTGATTCCATTTTCCATCCAAGTGGAAGTGAGGATGTGAAATATTCTCCTGTAAACTCACAGTCAGACATTTAAGAGAAGCTTTTCTTTGGATAAGCCCTTGAGCCTCCTCTGGGTTCCTCAGTTCAGTGTCCAGAGGTGTCTGGGCTCTCTAAAAATTGGGTTCAGCCTAAGACAAATTATTCAAAATTATTCACATTGAATAATTTTCCCTTCTTCCAAGGACACCACATTTCATTAAGCCATTGCCATCAGTCTCCTCTAGATTTTTTAGGCTAGTGTGAATCAGGAAAAAGTCAGGATAAAGCTCTTTTTCCTTTACTTAGTTCCATCCAAACACATTATTTTCAGAGCTATTCTCCATGGATTTAGTGGCTCTTTGATGTTTGGGACTCAAAATACTCATGCAGGTGCTTTGCTATTTTTCCTGTAACCATGTCCTACAAGTTCCTTTGGCTTGACCACGATTAGTAAGGGAACACCAGAGGCTTTCCTCTCCAGGTCACTGGCTCAAAGTCAATCCAGCTGAAGGTTATTTCCACTGACAAGAACTGCTGTCCAGCTCAGAGGGTCACTTGTCCAAGGGAAATTGGATGACTTTTCAGCCTCTTGAGCAGAGATGAGCAGCAATGACAGAGCAAGCCCAGAAACAGCATCACTGAAATCATCCAGCATATCTTCTGTCATCCTAAAGTGGGATGCCAAGCTCCCTCCAGAAGAATTAATTTTAATGGAAATATGAAAGTTGGAAACCCCCTGTTTATTTTTATTCCGTGGGATTCCATTGCAGTTACAGCTGGATGAAGACATTTCTATCTTTACATTCTTACAGGTTTTCAGTTCAGTGAAAATATTAACTCGGGAAGACAAAGGCTGGGAAATAAGAAAAATTGATTCCAATGGATCACTCTCTGCTGCCTAAAGAGAATTGCTCCATTTTTTTTTGGGTGTATTTCTTGACAAGCATCTTCCTCTAGGATCTTAGAGTAAAAAGGGTGGTGGAACCTTGTTAGAGATTTCGTGTCCCTGCTTATGGCAGGGGGTTAGAACTACAGGAACTTTATGGTCACTTCCAAACCCAAACCATTCTGTGATTCCATGATTTATTCCAGGCAGGAAATCTCCCACTGTGGGAGAATGAAGCTAAAGGCAAGTGAGAAATGCTCCCACCCCAACATTTCAGGTTTGAGCCACCGAGCTGCTGGGTTTGGTGTTGAAGATGCTGCTGGGAAAACACTGTAGTTTGGGAAAAAAAAATTACTGCTTTGAGAAATAGTTTGTGATAGGGAAATTACATTTATTCCTAAATGAAGAGCTGAAAAAGGAATAATCCCAGAGGGTCATGGGGCACTGAACAGGCTCCCCAGGGAATGGGCACAGCCCCAAGGCTGCCAAAGCTCCTGGAGTGTTTGGACAACGTTCTCAGGGGTGAAGAGGGTGGGATTGTTGGGGGTCTGTGCAGGGCCAGGAGTTGGACTGGATGTTCCTGGTGGATCCCTTCCAGCTCAGGATAATCCATGATTCTGTGAACTGTGAATACCCATTTTAACTGTACACTGTGGATGAGCTCGTGGCCAACAACTGCCAGCCTCCAGCCATCCCCTGTCTTCAAAACAATACATTATCTTTATTATTTTTGTTCCCAAACATCATCTACTTTATTCCCTTTATAAATATTTTGGGATGTACAGCACCACAAGCTACAGAGCTCCACCAGAGCTGAAAGCAGCAGCATCATCATCACTGCAAACACAAATCTGGGGGAAGGCACAGACTCCAGCTGGGGATAACAAAGCCTTGTTGGGATGGACAGAATCATCCCTTGGAGGCCAAACTGAGTCAAATTGGAGCTATTTTGGCTCAAGTTGTAATTATTTATTCTCTGTTTACCCCACCATCATTTCTTTGCGTCTCGGCTTTGCAAATGAGGAGTTCTCACATCCTTTTTATCTTGGGGAATCAGAGGGCACTTAGGAGGGCTGTGTAAAGTGATGTTTGTGGACTGGCTGTCACCAGTGAAAACTGACGCTAGGGACAAAAACCAAACCCTGCAGGGGTGATGGAGAGCACTGGAGATGATTTGAAATTTAATCCAAGTATTAGTTTAACTTTCCCCTCATCCAAAACTATCTCCCAGTTTCTTCAGGCTCTGAATCCCTGGGAACATCAGCACAGGTGTGAGCCAAAGCTTGGACTTTACCAAGGAGATTTTGTCTGGCAAAACACTCCTGGCCCAGCCCAGGCGGAGAAATGGATGGGCAAAAATGGGGAAGAAAAGATTCTTTCTGTTTGCCCGGCAGGGAGTTTCTGTTGGATCAGCAGTTGTTTGCAAAACCAAACACTGGCTGCCATGAGCCAAGGTCCAGGAACATCAGTGTCTGGGCTCTCTTCCAGGGCTGTGGCTGAGCTCCAAACGAGCAAGGAGGAAGTGGGAAAGTGGCTCCCAGCACTCTGCAGTTGGCAGGACTGGTGTTTGCTGCAGTGCAGGGACAGGGACAGGGACAGGGACAATGCTCATCTTCTCTGGCCCCAGCTGCAGGATTGGCACAGCTGCCCAGGGCAGGGGTGGAGTCACATCCCTGAGGCATTTCACAGCCATGAGGTGGCACCTGGGGACAGTGTCAGTGGTGGCCTTGGCAGAGCTGGGAATGGTTGGACCTAATGATCCTAAAGGCTTTTCCAAGCGAAGATTCCATGATTCTGTGGCTGGAGTTGCTTTGTGAAGCACTTCAGCTGTTCCTGTTGATGGAATTCCTGCAGTGGCCACCCAAAATAAATCAGAGATCTCCCATCCCAAGGAGAGGACCAAGCTCTCCAAGAGATTTGGCTGAGTCCCTGTAAAAAGCCAGGAATGGTTTCTGATGGATGCAGTATTCCTGGTAAAAATGGGTCCTGCAAGTTCTTTGGGAAATCAGATCTCCTCACTTGGGTACTCGGTCAGGAGCCTGGGGGCTTTTTCCATAGGAAATTCTTGGATTTGTTTGCTTGATTTGTGTTGCCGGTGCTGTTTTTGGAAAACAAACAAACTAACAAGTGAAAAAAAAAAAAAGGGAAAAGGAGAAAAGAATCAAAATAAAAAAGAGAAAAGAAAAAAGTAAGGAGAAGAAAGAAAGATAACAAGAAAAACAGGAAAAAAAAAACCAAGGAAAAAACAAAGAAGAAAAATAGATGAGAAAAAAGAAAAAAGGGAAAAGAAAAAAAAGAAAAAAAGAAAAGATACAAAAGAAAATAGGAAGAAAGAAACAAGAAAAAGGAAATTAAGAAAGAAGTGGAAGAAGAAACAAGAGAAAAGAAAAGGAAAAATGGAAAAGATAAAAGAAGAAAAAAGAAAAAAAATACTGAAATGAAAAAGGGATAAAAAATATAAAAAAGAAAAAATGAAGAAGAAAAACAATAAAAAATAAAAAGAAAAAATACGAAAAAGAAAAAAGGAAAAAAATGAAGAGAAAAAAGAAAAAAGAAAAAGCGATAAAAAAGATGAAAAAAGAAAAAGGGAAAAAATGAAAAAGAAAAAAGGAAAAAAGGAAAAAAAATAAAGAAGAATAAGCAAGAAAAAAGAAGGGGGTTCTCTGAATGGGCACATTTTTTATCAGAAATATTTTTTTAAAAAAAAGAAAGCTTGAGTTTCCCTACAAACTGATAAAATGCTGTTTCCAAGTATCCATTCTTTAAACAAATCCTCGCCATGTGGCAGAGTGACATAAACCCAAAGGTCTGCAGCTGCCCCAGGGGCTGGGTTCCCATCCCACACCTCAGCCCGTGTTCATCCTCCTCTGCCTTCCCCTCTGGGAAAGCCACGGCTCTGGGGGTGTGCAGGCTCCTGCTGGCACCATTTGGGCATGAAATTTTTGTCTTTGCCAAATGTGAGCTCTAAAAAACCCCTCCCAGCTGAGGTGGCCAAACAACAGCACAAACACTGCAGCACTTAGGACCAGAGTGAGTTACCACCACAGCATGAAAATTCAGCATCCATGAGGTGTTTGTTTTATTTCTCTTTTTTTTTTTTCATCCACTGAAAATGTGATATGTCTTCAGCAGTTGATGCCTTAAGTGTCTGTGGCTTTTCAGATTTTTTTACCTGTTTTTTTTTCCTTTTTGCTGTTTGTAACATCTCTGAAAGCCTTGAAAAATGCCAGATTTCCATCAGTTTGCAGAGGGTGAGGTTTGATATCCAAATTCAGACTCAGGTGCCATGGTGGCTAAATCCCAGGAGTGCTAAAAACAAGACTGGAAGAGTCATAAGCTGACAAATACATTTTAAATCTTACGGTATCTTTTCCACATTAATAAATAAACAGCCCAAAATCAGGAGAGTGACACTGATGAGAGAAAGTGGTTTAAGAATATCAAGACTTCAAAAAGGTGAGGAAGAAGGTGAGGAACCACCATAGATCATGATAAGAAGGGGCCAGGTGGGTAAAAAGCTGCCTTGGAAATTATTTGTAGGGCAAAAGAAGGTGGGAGAAAGAGTAGGGAAGTTGTAATTATTTATTCTCTGTTTTCCCCACCATCATTTCTCTGCATCCAAACTAACAGGAGAGGATCAAAGCCAGAGAAATTCGGTTTGGATGGACCAACACTTTATTTAAATTAAAATAAAAAATCTGTTCTGTTTTGTTTTCTCTCCAGATGAATATGAAAAGGTGACAGAACTGACATTCCAGCCCACTACAACTTCACCTCCTGTTTGGAGCTAAAATGGAACAAATTTAAGTAATTTTCTTACTGTGGGCATGAAAGGGACTGTGGGCCTCTAATCACTGCCTGTGGGTTTGACTCAGCCATCCATAAACTGCAATATCCACTCGTTTATTCCTTTTCATTCAATTGCCTCCAAATTGCTTCAAACAGGCTCCAAGGCTGCTGGGGAAAGAGAAATTCTTCCTGATTGTCATTAGAGGGGACAGGAGTGAGCAGGAAATGGGAATTCCTCCCTTCCCTTCCCTTCCCTTCCCTTCCCTTCCCTTCCCTTCCCTTCCCTTCCCTTCCCTTC